>CM052799.1:766955-815159 GCA_028533885.1 Nasua narica | reverse complement strand
CGGGGGCGCTGCTGGCTTGAGCGGGCAGGGAGGAGGGTGTGCAGAACAGAGCCTGCTGGGAAAGCTGGAAATGGTGGGACAACCTGGAGGGTCTCCAAGAGGAGGCGAGAGGCTCAGGAAGCCAGGTCAGGTGGGGCAGCAGAGGGGGCAGATGGGCCCCCCGGACCCCCAGTGAGCGAGGGCCACATCAGGCCCTCCCCCTGAGGGCCAGCCCCTGGAGGCTGCAGGGCCTGGGGGGAGTCTCAAAGAGCCACACACCCAGGGTTCCAACCCGCTCTGAGCGGAGTGTCCCCATCTGCGAGGCGGGCTACTCTGCGCTCCCACCCCTGGCGAGGGTCGTGGGTGAACCAGTTGCATCATGGCCCCAGAACCCTGAATGGACCTTAGTCAGAAAAAGGGTCTTTGCAGGTATAATTAAGGGCCTTGAGGTGAGCTCCCCCTAAATGAGGGGGGCCCGAGGTCGAACGACCAGTATCCTTATAAAGGACATACAGAGGGGTATTCAAGGCTCAGACACGGAGAAGCTGTGTGAAGACGGAGGCGAGCCCAGGGGCGCCTGGAGCCCCCCGAAGCTGGAAGAGACAAGGAGGATCTTCTCCCGGAGCTCCCGAGGAAGCCAACAGCGAGGGAACAGATGCCTATTGTCGGAAGCCACCGACTCTGGGGCAGTGCGCTACAGCAGCCACGGGACCCAAGATGGGGCAGTGGGCAACACGGAACCTGGGGTCTGGCCCACACCTCAGCAGGGGGTTGACATGGCTGCCGTGGCACCTGCTGAGCTGTGGCCAAGTTGGACCACAGCCACCATCCTGCAGGAGGCCATGGAGGCCCAGGGAGGTGAGAGTGCGGAGCCACGCCCCCTGACAGTTTGGACACAAAGAGAAAGCAAGCAGCCCCGCCAGGGGCTGAGAGGTCAAAGGGAAGAGGGGACATGAAGGGGGTTGAGAGTCAGTCCTTGGAAAGGAGGTGGGGGCTGGAGCCCAAGCAAGGGGTTTTTGAAAGATGCAATGGGGGAGGGCCTGATCTGAGGACATTCTTTCCTAGAACTGTCCAGAAATGTCTGAGAGCTGAGCTTGCTCCCTACTGAGGGGATGTGAAGCCGATCATCGGGAGGCCAGAGTTGCTTTGGCCCTTGGGGAAACCTGAGAGATGGCCAGAGGTGGACACTCGAGCTTGCCATTTGAGGCCCTGGATCCAGCTGTGCCTGAAGGTAGCACATCCCAACCTCTCAGTTACGAGTGCCAATAAGTGCTCCTGCTTTGCTTAGGCCACCGTAAGCTGGAGTAACTCAAACTCATAACCTTACCTACAAGGGCCGCATTCCTGGCCAGAGAGCTGGGGAGCACTTCCTGAGGTGAGGCGTGGTCGGCAAAAGCAAAGCAAATACTCTGCGCATTCAGTGTCTTCACAAGCAGACACGCTCAGGGAAGCCAAAGTGTGAGACAAGCTTCCATGGCCCTTGTCACTCATATCTCTCTGTTCATGGGCTCAGCACATCGGGGTCACCATTGTCCAGTGTCTTCTGAGAAGTCCTTTATTCTGGGTCTTATCAGATTTCAGGGAGACAATGAAGGATAAGCCTGTGGCTCTCCCATCTGTGAGACTGAGCCATCTACAAAGTGGGCTCAGTGTGGGAATGGTATGTCACCTGCATGACCACGGGTGTTGCTGGCACATCCCTGGGACAGGAATGATATGTCACCCCGTGCCCACCATGTGGAGGGAAAACCAGAAGCTCTAGAGACAGACATCCGCGTCCCATCCAGGCCTATCACCTCCCTGCTTCCTGCCCCTGGCACATTAGCTCCCTGACCTCGGTTTTCTCATCTGTAAAATGGGGCCTTAATCACCTGAGCACAAAGCCTGGCAGATGTTAAATATCGGTCTGTAGTAGTCCCTGCCCTCCATCTCTGCCCTCAGATGAATGAATTCTGGAGGGACCGATTCAGACATAACCCCTCCGAGGCCAGGAAAACCCCAAGAAACCGAACAGGAGAAGAAAAAACAGAAGAAGAAACTGGAAGGTGCTCAGTACTTGTTGGGTGGATGGATGAATAGATAGATGGGTAGTGGGTGAGTAAATGGATGGGTGGATGATGGATAGTGAGTAGATGGATAGATGGTGGGTGAATGAATGATCGATGGATGGATGGATGGATGGACAGATGGATGGATGGATGGACGGATGGATGGATGGTGGATGGATGGATGATGGATGGTGGATGACGGATGGATGGACAGATGGATGGATGGACCGATGGATGGATGGATGGATGGTGGATGGACAGATGGATGGATGGATGGACGGATGGATGGATGGTGGATGGATGGATGGACAGATGGATGGATGGACCGATGGATGGATGGATGGACGGACGGATGGATGGATGGATGGATGGTGGATGGACAGATGGATGGATGGACCGATGGATGGACGGACGGATGGATGGATGGATGTTGGATAGATGGATGATGGATGGTGGGTGATGGATGGATAGATAATGGATGTCTGATGCATGTATAATTTGGACTTCAGAGTAAGAGAGGTGAGTTTTGCTTAGAAATTCAGGGGAAGGCTAGATAAAGGGAGCCCCTGGAGCCTCCCCTTTACAAGGAGAAAACCACACCAGCCCTGCTGGACTTCAGTGGCCAGCAGAATTTAAATGTAAATGTAAAACTATATATGGTTGATGGCTCCTACACTGAACAGCATGACTCTAGAATGTTCCAGTCTGGCATCGTGTAATAACGGGACCACGATGGGAATGTTCTAGATCTCTGCGCTTTCCATTAGAAGAGCCCCCAGCCACAGCGAGTGATTGAATATCTGAAATGTGCCTGGTGCAATTGAGAGACCAAACTTTTACTTAGGTTTTAATTAGATGTAAATAGCCACTGACAAAAAAGGGAAAGCATCTAGGGAAAGTACTTTGCTGTGCTGTAAAAGTACTTTGAAATACTTTGAATCCAGGGAAGCGGGAAAGCCAGAATGCCTAGAAATTGTGGTACCCGTGCTGTTGCAGAGGTCCTGATCAGAGTGTCCCTAAAACAACCAAGGCCACAGAGGAGGGAGCGACCCTGGGTTCTGGGGGGTGGGGCCCGGCGTCCTCAGCAGGTCCTCAGGAGAGGGAGGCAGAGAGTGGGCGGGGCCCCGGAGAGGGGCGGACCCCGCGCTGCTGGCGGGGAGGATGGAGGGGGGCCGCGGGCAGGAAGAGGCAGGGTCTTCCTGGGGCCCCAGGTTGGTGAGGGGAGGGTCCAGCCCCGCCCGCCCTGGATTTTAGGACGTCTGAACCCGGAACCGTCTGAGCATCAGTGTGAGTGCTTAAGCGGCCAAGTCTGCGGGGCGTTGGGAGGGACTCCCAGGAGACTCACGCAGCTGGGGTAGCGCTACCCCAGACCCTTCCGGACCCAGCTGACCCCACGGCCTGCGCGGGGAAAACACAAAATGGGCCCGCTCGTCTTGTGATATCAGGAAGTAAGGCCGTGCTCACGAAGCCCCCAAGGACAGGCGCGTCCAGGGGACGCGAGAGCCGCCCTCTGGAGGCGCCCTCGGTCACCCTGAAGGCACGGGACACTCGGGGAACCTGGGCCGCAGGCGGACGACGCCAGCCGCCAGTACCTCCCAGGTTCCGCGCGGACATCCTTCCGCCTTCCAACAGCGACCGGTTGGCCGCTCGGCTGACGGTCCGACCGAGCCGGACGTACTTCTATTTGCCGAATTCGGTGCGGAGCGCGGCGGCTGGTTCGGGAGCTCCCGCGGGCGCCGGGAAGGTAAGGGGACGCCAAGCGCCCGGGGCGCGGGTTGGGGAACATGAGCCAGAACGCAGGGCGCGCTTGGCTGCTCCACACCGAGGCCTGTTCCTCGCCCTAACCAGGAGCGGGTGGGCACGAAGCCGAAAGCCCCGGCGCATTCGCCCCGGGGCCCCTCCACGAGCCCCAGGGCCGGCCCCGCGCACGAGCCGCCGGGCGCCGAGCAGCCCGTCCTCTGTCGCCACCGCGCGGCCGGGACCGCACATGACGCCCTGCTGTCGCCGGCGCGGAGCCGCGCGGCCTGCAAGTGGACACTCTCGCCCTTTGGCCCCGGGGCTGCGGGCCCCGCAGGGCGCACACGGGCCCACCCCGCTCACCTTCCTCCGCCGACCGGCCCCGGCCCAGCAGCTCAGCGCTGCCACACAGCAGGCGCTCCCCAAGGGTTTGTTGATTGGCTAAATGACAGGGCGCCGCCAAGCGCTGAGTTTTTCCTCTACTCACACCAGATCGGGCCGCGTCCAGGGCTGGTGGGGTGACCCACGGCGACCCGAACAGCCCCTGTCCGGGAGAATATTGCTACTGTCCCCAGTAGCAGAAAGGATTCCAGTTCGTTGGCTTTTTTTTCCCTCCTCAATTAAATAGCATTTTTCTCCTCGGTGGTGGGAGCGTCCTGAGTATCTTGGAGGGTGGGTTGAGGGAGGCAGGCGACCAGGTGAGGAGGCAGAATGAGGTCCCATGGTGAAGGACACAGGGGGCCAGGTCCCAGGAGAAATTCTGGACGCCAAGCACCAGATATCTGATTAAAAATGCATCTCATTGGGGCACTTGGGGGCCTGAGCTGGTTAAGCATCTGCCTCATGATCTCAGGGTCCTGGGATCAAGCCCCCCATCGGGGTCCCTGCTCAGCTGGGTGTCTGCTTCTCCCTCTGCCACTCCCCCTGCTCGTGTCCCCCCCCCCTCAAATAAATAAATGAAATATTTAGAAAAATACATCTCAGGGCGCCTGGGTGGCTCAGTGGGTTAAAACCTCTGCCTTCGGCTCAGGTCATGATCTCAGGGTCCGGGGATCGAGCCCCGCATTGGGCTCTCTGCTCAGCGGGGAGCCTGCTTCCCCCTGCCCCCACCTGTCTCTCTGCTTACTTGTGATCTCTCTCTCTGTCTCTGTCAAGTAAATAAATAAAATCTTAAAGAAAAAGAAAAATACATCTCATTATTCTCCCATCTGGAAAGAGAAGTTGAGATTTGTCAGCGGAGAAAATCTCACCTATTTACGTGAACTGAGAGCTGGAAACCATTTTCAGCTACCTCAGGCAGCTGATGAAGGTCAACCGTTTCTTCTGTTTCTTAAATTCCACATATGAGGGAAATCATGTGATAATGCTTTCTCTGATTGACGTGTTTCACTTGGCATAATACCCTCTCATTCCATCCATGCTGTTGTAAATGGCAAGATTTCATTCTTTTTGATGGCTGAATAATATTCCATTGTAGATATGAGCCACATCTTCTTTATTCTACTCATCTGTCGGTGGGCATCTGGGCTTTTTCCCTAGTGCAGCTATAGTAGGTAATGCTGTACAAACATTGGGGGGCAGGTGCCCCTTCCGATTAGTGTTTTTGTATTTGGGGGGTAAATACCTAGTAGCACGATGTTGGGTCGTAGTGTAGCTCTATTTTGATCATCGCGAGGACCTCCGTGCTGTTCTCCAGAGTGGCTGCCCCAGCTTGCGTTCCCACCAACAGTGCACGAGGGCTCCCCTTTCTCTGAGTCCTCGCCGACACCTGTCGCTTCCTGACTGGTTAATTTTAGCCGTTCTGACCGGTGTGAGGTGGGATCTCACTGTGGTTTTGATTTGTATTTCCCTGCTGCCGAGGGATGTCGAGCATTTCTCATGTGCCTGTTGGCCATTTGTAGGTCTTCTTTGGAGAAATGTCTGTTCATGTCCTCTGCCCATTTTTAGTTGGATTATTTGGTTTGGGGGCATTGAGTTGAGTCAGTCCTTAAGAATTTCCTTCTTTTCAAGGCTGAATAACACTCCGGTGTATGGATGGACAGTCTGCTTCCCCACTCATCAATCAGTGGACGCTGGGGAGGGACCGATGGGGCACAGACGGAGCGTGGAGCGCACCGTGTCATGGGGTCCGTTGTATCCAGGAGAGCCTTTTCTTGCTGAGCGCGGTCTCCTGCGACTCACTGCAGCCTGGAGAGGCGGGTCTGCTTTCCCCCGAGGTCCCGGTCTTCCTACTGCCGGGCCGGCGTGCTGCCAATGGGCCCAGCGTCTGTGGGGGACTCACGGCTGAGACTCGCACTGTGCCCACACCTGCCATCCCTCTGGCTGGGGGGTTTCTGCGCTGGGGGCGGGGGTCGCGGTCCCTGTAGCCCAGCAGGACCGCAGAATGCAATGTCCTGCTCTACGGGTCTGTCTTTTTTTTTTTTTTAAGATTTTATTTATTTATTTATTTGACGGAGAGGAGAGAGATCATAAGTAGGCAGAGGCAGGCAGAGAGAGAAGCAGGCTCCCCGCTGAGCAGAGAGCCCGATGCGGGGCTCGATCCCAGGACCCTGAGATCATGACCCGAGCTGAAGGCAGAGGCTTTAACCTGCTGAGCCACCCAGGCGCCCCTATCTTTTTCCCCTAACCTGTTAGACCAGGGTCTCTCACAATCACACCAAGGTCATCTGGGGCCGGTCACTGTCTGGGGGGGTCCCAGGCACTGGGGGCACTGAGCAGCATCCCAGCCCCACCCCTCAATGCCAGGGCACTGCCTTTCCCCTCCTGACAGTGTCTTGAAAGTGTCCCCGGGGTGCAGCCCCGCTGTCAGAACACTCTGTCCCCCCGCACCCCCATGTCTGCCCCCACTTTGGGTTGCTCCTCAAGGACACAGCAGTGAAGACTCGCCTGCAGGACCCGTGGGCCCAGGGAGGATCAGTCCTCAGCGGGGTCAGCTGGGTCAACTCCGAACTGCTTACAGTGGTTCTGAACTGAAGCCCACGCCTGTGCCACATGTCCACCCACCGCTGGGCCCCGGTCACAGTGCACCGACGCTCCCTTCCGGCCTAGTCCAAGCAGCCCATCAGAGGGGCTACGTCCCACCTAACACGGCTCATACTCGAGTCGTGAAACTCCTCGGTGTGGGAAATCCAAGCAGGGAGGAGAGGACAGGCGACCCACAGGACCCGCGCCAATGAGCAGTGGCCCCAAATCTCGGACATCTGGCTGCTGGCCACCCCCTGCCCGCCCTCCACCCGCACCTGCACCCGAGCCTGCCTGCTGCCCAGGGCTCTGCGTTACAACGGGATACGGATGCACAGCAGAGCACATTAGAGACCTCAAATTATGAACACGAATATCTTTTATTTTTAAAATCTGTTCGACAGAGGGAGAGAGAGCGAGAGAGACACCGTGCGCACAAGCAGAGGAAGCAGCAGAGGCAGAGGGAGAAGCAGGCTTCCCGTTGAGCAGGGAGCCCAGCGCGGGGCTCGATGCCGGGACCCCGAGATCATAACCTGAGCTGAAAGCAGACACTTCCCCGACTGAACCACCCAGGTGCCCCGAACACAAATTTCTCATAAGTATCTTTCTGGCCCACATTTAAATTTCCCAGGGGGGGTTATTGTGATCGTTTAGCATCGGTCTGTTTCTGTCCCCTCGCCCGCCACTCCTGTCACCCCAGCAGCAGCTCTAGGCCTTGCCTGCTTCTCAGAGCCAGGGGGAGCTTGCAGAAACAGCAAAGCCCGAGCCCCCAGTTCTGCCTTAATGGGCCTGGGGTGTCACGTGGACAGCAAGGATTTTTCTAACTGTGGCAAAATACATATAAGATATAATTTACCATTTTAAGGGGCGTCTGGCTGGCTCGTCAGTGGAGCCTGCAACTCTTTATCTCAGGGTTGTGAGTTCAAGCCCCGCGTTGGGTGTAGAGATTACTTAAATGAAACCATAAAATTGGGGTGCCTGGGTGGCTCAGTTGGTTGGGCGGCTGCCTTCGGCTCAGGTCATGATCCTGGAGTCCCAAGATCGAGTCCCACATCAGGCTCCCTGCTCTGAGAGGAGCCTGCTTCTCCCTCTGACCTCACCCCTTTCATTCTCTCTCTCTCTCTGTCTCAATTAAATAAAAGAAATCTTTAAAAAAAATAAATAAATAAAAATAAAAACATAAAATTTACCATTTTAGTCATTTTATAGTGTATGATTCAGTGGTATTAAGTATTCACAAAGTTCTGCAATGGTCACTTCTATCTCATTCCAGAACATTCCATCACCCCAAAAGAAGCCCCGTCCCCATCAGCGGTCACTCCCTATCCCTCCCCTAGCCCCCGGTCCCCACGAGCCCCCTTCCCATCCATGGAGGAGTCTGGTCTAGGTGTGTAACCCAGACCTTCTGTGTCTGGTTCCCTCCCTGAGCGTCGCGGGCTTGGGGTCTGTCCCCTGGGCAGCGCGGGAGGGCCTCGCTCCTGCTCATGGCCAAGCCCCCCTCCCGTGGGGAACCCACCGTGTGTATCTGTCCATCTGTCAGTGGATATTTGGGGTGATTCCATTTCTGGCTATTTGAACAGAGCTACTATGAATGTTGGTGCCCACATTTTAAAAAATTGTTAGTCCAGTGATTTTTTAAAATTTTAACTGAAGTATAGTTGACATGTAATATTAGTTTCAGGTGTACAATTGAATACATTATGAAATACTCACCACAGTGAGTGTATTCAGCATATGACATTATTACAATATTATTGAATATTCCCTATGCAGTACTTTTCATCCCTGTGACTTATTTTAAAACTGGAAGTTTGTACCCCTTAATCCCCTTTCCCCATTTTGTCATCCCCTGCACAGAAGGAACACCTATTTTAATTTTTTAAAAGTAATCTCTACGCCCAACGTGGGACTCGAACTCACAACCTCGAGATCAAGAGGCCCACGCTCCACCTGCCTTACTCTAATTTCACATTTTTCATTTTACTCGCACCCACGCGTGTGTGTTGAATTGTCCACAATTTTACCAGCTGGGGAAATTCGGGATCCCTCCCTCCCACTCATCCCCATTATAACCCCTGGCAACCACGCGTCTGTCCTCCACTTCTAAAATGTTGTCCTTTCAAAAATGTTATTATATCAGGAGAATCTTGCAGTCTGTGGGGCCGTTGGCATTGGCCTGTTTTCATTCAGCATCCTCTCTCGAATCGCCGGGATTTTAAAACTTCCTCGTTTGGGAGGGGGGAAAACGTGAGAGCCACACGTTTCTCCCCGCAGTTACATATCACGGTGACCCCCGTGCCTCAGTGTCCTCATCTGTTAAGCGGGGAGAGGAGACCCCCGAGGCGAGTTTCACGGATTAGAGCAGATGGGGAACCAGAGGCCGGGACCCAGGACCTGGACCCTGCCTCTCTTTGTGACGTCACACAGGTTGCCACGGCAGCAGCCAACCAGGTCTGCGCGGCTGTACCGCCGGGCCCCGCCCTGCTTGCTGGCGATTGGAGGAGGAGTCGCATCACGCGCTCCCACAGACCAATGGGGACGTGGTCCGGACGCCGGGCGCGGAGGATGCCAAGTTGCCCGCATCCTCCCGGGTTAACCGTGCTCTCCGTGGCTTTCTCCAAAAAAAAAAAGCAGCTCTGGTCTGGCATGTCGTGGCTGCCATTTCCTGAAGCTCCACCCTTTGCAAACACCCACAAAAGGGAGGCTAATGATTTTATTTCTTAAGGTACACAGTTACCCTGTCTGAAGAAGATTCCAGAAACTCGCAGCCTAGGGCCAGTGTGGGCGCCTCTCCCCCTGTTGAAGTTCTCACCCTCAGAATAAAAGAGCTTGCCTGGGAGGTCACGCAATTACTACGTTTTGTGGGCGGGTTATTTGCTCCGCCGGCGCCTGGCTGCTTGGTGCTTGCAGACAGGCGGAGACGGGCGCACTGGATGGGCACTGCACAAGCGGGCAGGTACACATGCTGAGGGTACTCGGTCGTTTTCCCCGGCAACAACCGTCTGGGCAGACGGGGCAGGTCCTCTGGCAATTGTACTAGCTAGCTATCGCTGGGTGGTAACAAATCAGCCCAAACCTAGGGACTCAAAGCAGCAATACACACCTGTCTTTTTCCTTCATCGTTTCTGCAGGTTGGGAATTCAGAAGTGGTTTGGCTGCCTGGTTCCGGCTCAGGGTGTCCCACGGGGTTCCGGTGTACACATGGGCCTGCTGGGGCCACCTGCTCTCAAGGCTTGGCTGGGGCTGGAGGACCCACTCGCAGGTGGCCCACAGGGGCTGCTGGCCAGAGGCTCAGGCCCTTGCCCCGTGGACCCCTGCCCCATGGACCCGCAGGGCACAGCAGTGCAGCCCCACCCCCCAGCCTGCGACCCCAAAGACTGCCGGTGGGAAACCTACAGCTTTTATGACCGAGTTTCTGAAACCATGGACTGTCACGTTGATATCCTACTGGTTATGCCGGCCAGCCCCAGAACCTGCAGAGGGTCTACACGGGGGTGACCGCCAGCACAGTGGGCCTGCTGGGGCCCCTTTCGGAGGCAGGCTGCCCACAGAAGACCATCTGTGGGGAGGAAGCACACCAGGGGTGTCAGCTTCCCTCCCTCCTCTCCTGGACCCCACTCTCTCCTTCCAGGTGACTCGGCTGGCCGGAGGAGGTCACGGAGCCCAGGCCTGGCCAAAAGGCCTCAACCTGGGGCTTTCGGCAGCACTAACCAGAAAGAGGCCCCATAGGGCGTGAGTCCACATGGGTGACACGCGTGGACCAGGCCCCTCTGTGGACGGGAAGGGGGCCATGGTGGCCGGGGGCTGGGGGAGGGGACGGCTGCTGGGGACAGCGTTGCCTGGGGGTGATGGAAAGTTCTGGAACTGGAGGTGGTGGTTGCACAACATTGTGAATACACTCGATGCCACTGACTTGTGCACTTTAAAAATGACTAATTGCACGTTACGTGAATTTCACATCAATAATGTAATAATAATAACAACAATAAAAGGACAAGGCCAGTGTTTGCTCTCTCCCTCTGGCGGCTCCTCTCCCACCCACACTCCCTTCCTCCCAGATTCTCCAAGGGCTCTCCTAGTTCCTGCCTCTTACGCACAAAACAATCTCTGTTCCCACGTCAGGCCGCACAAGGCCCGCGACCTCCCCGACCCGTCCAGCGGCCGCCTCCGTCGCCTCCCCGGCCCTGACCTGCATGACGTCCTTGCCCGGGAGGCCCGGAGGCCGAGCTTTACACACAGCAGCAGAAACACACCCAGGCCCGTGGCCGAGAGGAGAGCAAGTTCCCACGGACAGCGTCCTCCCTTTCCAGGGAACATGGGCATGCATAAACAGAACCCGGTGAGCCCTTGACGTCCCCACGAAGGTCGTGGCTCGCTCTCTCCACATGCAGTTTGTCACAAGTGGAGGGCATCCACGTTTCACCTGCGGCACGCGTAGTAAGTCAGGGAAGAGGAAAAGCCCGGCTTGGAGGGCGCTGGGCCCGGGTTCTGGTTCTGGCCCGAGGGGGTCGCGTCCCACTGCCGGCTGCCCCCCCCCCCGGCATGCAGGTGCGCCCACAGGACTCGGGGTCCCCAGCAGGGCGGCGAAGGGTCCCACGTGGAACTGCAGCTCTGTCCGAGCGGCACCCCTACCCCCTGTGGCCTCTGTCTCGAGGGACATGGCGTGGGCCCCAGCCAGGGGACCCTGACGGGGACAGTTATGGTCACGCCGTGTGCGAGGTCCTGCGCGGGCACTGGACACCCCACTTCTCCCAAAGCTGTCCCTTCGCACCTTTGTTGCTTTTTCCCAATTACAAAGGAAACATGCTTTTAGAAATGCAGCCTCAAGCCTGTAAATACTTCGGTCTCTCTCTCTCCGAAGCAGGGTCTCTCCCCAGCCCGGTGGACCTGGGGTGTCCCAGGCGCAGGCCGGGATCTGGCGCACCTGTTGACCGCGAGGGGCAGCGGGCTCAGAGCCTGCTGGTCTAAAGCGTCCCCTCGCCAATGCGTCTCTGACTCCAACACAGAGGCAGACGGCAGCGACAAGGTCCAGTTCTCTTTAATGATAAAAGAACAAAGCCAAACGGATGTCTCGTTGCACAGTCATGACCCGAGGCAAGGACCCCACCTCCCACGGTCCCCTGAGCCATCCCTGGGGGCTCCAGGACAGGAGCCAGGGCCTGGTCACCTCGCAGGGGACCCTAGATGCTCTGCAGCATGTGGAGGGCATGCACGAGGCGCAGTCGGGCAGCCGGGGTGCGGCCGGGGCTCTGCAGGGCGCCTGGGGGGGCGGGGGCACTGGGCTGGCCGCCTTCCCAGACCGTGAGCCGCAACTCCTCGCCCCAGCCACTCAGCACCAGGTGGGTCTGGTCGCCACTGCCGCTTATCTGCCAGGGGTGAGGCAGCGGGGTCAGTGAGGGGGCCCCCCGCGCCCACCCCCAGCCCTGGTGCTTCAGGGAGCAGCACCGGTGGCCCCCCTGCCCTGGGTCTCAGCACTGCCCCACCCCCAGGAGCTCAGGGACCAGGGGCCCAGGGCTCTGCTGTACCTACTGGGAAACAGGGCTCAGATGGGGACTCCTCTGCCTGGGCCACCCCGAATCCTGCAACCCAGCTTCCCCAGCAGTTGTCCTCTCTAGCTGAGACCCAGCCCGGCTCCAGGCAAGCGTGCTAGCCACGTTCTAGTCTGAGCACAGAGGGAGGTTTTACGCGACACAGAGTACGTATTCTGCATGGACAAGGAAAGCATCGTACAGGACAGCTTCTGAAGTGTGTCGGGCCCGGCGGTGGTCGGCCAGCGGCCGCCAGGACCACTCAGGTAAACCTCAGACGGGACTGCCCACCGACATGATGTTTGGGTAGCCGGGAAGACTAGCCCCGTGCAGACGGCCCGGGGGACGTCCCTCCAGGACCGAACACATTTCTGATTTTGTGCTTTTTGTGCTTAGGGGTCCACGCCCCCAGCCCCGCCCCCTGCAGTGGGTACGGGCACAGCCCCGTGGCCCAGGGCTGCGGGCGCCCCGAGAGCTCACCTGCACCGTGCCGTCACTGAACAGCAGCAGCAGAGCCCGCTCGGAGGCTAGGAAGCGCAGCAGACAGAGGCCTGGGGCCGCCGGCAGGGTGGGCATGGGCCGGCCCCCCTCCTGCAGACAGACCCAGCCCTGCGGCTCTCCGGGCCAGCCGGGGGCTATCCTCACCGGCCCGCCCGGCCCCACCTGGCCCTCACCTCTCGCAGCCGCTGCTGCAGATAGCGGGTAAAGAGCCGGAGGACAGCCAGCTTGGCGCCCAGCGGGTTGGGCACGTCCCTGGGGGCGAACGTTTCCAGCTTCCCCCGGCCAGGCACGTAGCACACTCGGCTGGGGGGGTACAGGGTGGAGTCCGCTGTCGCTGTCACGGCCTCTGCCGGGGCACTTGGTGCCCGAGGACGCCTTCCCGCCAGCCACGCCCCTTGGATGGGGGTTTGGAGACCAGCTCCACCGTGACCTGGCTCTGTCCGCACCCCAGCCCCGGCCCCTCCCCAGAACTCCAGCCCCCTGGAGCCATATCCAACCCGAGACCCCGGCCGGCCCCCAGACCCATCCCTTTGCCACCTTCCCGTCTGGCCACCTCCCTACGGCAACAAGTCCAGATTCCAGCCCCCTTGCGTCCCTCCCTCTGAGGCCGCCGGCTCCCTGGGTCTCTCCTGCCCGCCAGGCCACGTGGAAAGTGCGGCCTGGACCCCTCCTTCCTGTCCCGGCCACCTTCGAGGCCACCGACTTCACGTCCTCCCTGCCTCCCGCGCCACTGGAGCTCCGCATATGCCGTTCCCCATGCCTCGGATGCTGTTCCTGATGGGCTCCTTCTCATCCTTCGAGTCTCTTCCTCAGGAAGGCCCTCCACAGCCCTAACCCTGCAGCCCCGAGTTGGGCACCTCACCCAGTCGTCTCCTCCCAGAAACTGCCTCCTGGGATCACCCGAGTTATGTGTGTAGCACCGTCTCCCCCTCCAGCAGGCCGCGAGCGCCCACGGGCACGCACAGGAGGCGCTATTTTAATAAATACTTGAGGAATGATTGAAGAAAGGTGGGGGGTGGGCCGGAGCCCCATGACTTACTCCGCTGGGGGGCGCAGGGCCACGTGCGTGCCGTCCCGAAGCAGGACACCGCTGCCCCCATCCGACAGCTGATAGCCGAAGCCGTACTTGCTGGAATAATCCACCCACTTGGGGGCCCAGAGGACGGGCTGCTGCTCTCCTGGGGGGTCCTGCGTGGCTGGGCATAAACGTGAAGTGAACTGAGCGAGGGGTCTCCGGGGGGCCTGGGGGAGCCACAGTGGAGACACAGAAGATGGAGAGTGAAGTCCAGGGGAGAAAACCAAGCCTTGCCTTGCGGGGGCGGGGACCGGGCGACAAGGGGCTGGGGAGCCCCTGTCGCCTCGGGAGAGGAACCCTCCCAGACCGTGTGTAATGCCCCGACTCTGCAGGCTTTGCTGGATTGCATTAAAAAAAGTGTGTGTTGAAAGCAAATCGATCAGTGGTCTCTGGAATCCTGGATCGGATCCCGGGAGAGCAAAAAGGGCCCTGGTGAAGAAACGGGCAATCCAGTGCCCCGGGAAGCTGGACAGCGGCAGGCGGAACCCCCCGGGCTGTAAAGCTCAGTGTCTTTCACTGTTTCCCTAAGATGTCTGAGTGACTCAGAGTTGGCTCCAGCTGAGGAAAGACTCAGAGTCCAAGGTCTTTCTGTGCGACAGAAACAGAAGAACAAGGAGGACCTGGGTCTCACGAGAAAGAAGAGGCTCCCGGGACAGTGACCCAGTCGGGGCAGGACATGGGGGATGGGCGTTTCCGGACCCTGGGGTGCGGGATGGGTGTCCCTGTGCCCTGAAGCCTTCCTCAGCTCTGCCCCCCAGGGGAGCCCCAGAAATGCCCGGGGGGGCCCTTTTCCTGGGATGCTAAGGGACAGGTAGCCCCCGGGGACTGGGCTGGGTCCCTACCTGGGAGGCCAGGGTCCAGGCAGAGTAAGAGGCTTCTGATGGCCACCTCGACCTCCCGCCTCTGGCTCCCCTCGGGCCCTGGGGAGACAGATCTATGCGGGGGCAGCCCTGTTGTCCTCCCACCGCGAGGGGCCCCTCCCACCAGCCCTGCCCCAAACTACAGAATCTGGGAACATCTTATTTAAAACCCAGAAACATTCTGGCCATCGTTCCCATTTCACAGGTGGGAAAGTTGAAGCCAGGTGAGGGGTCCCAACCCGGGCAAGGCCCGGTCCTTGCCCCGACCTCCACACCCCCACTCCCCACCAGCAGCTGGGGCCTAGGACGGAGCGCCCACTCACCTGCTGGGTCACTCCTCAGGGCCCCTTGGGTGAGTAGGTGGACGGGGAGCCGGGGGTGGGGAGCCCCTCTGTCCAACAGGGAGGCCTGGGGAAGAAGCAACCGGGGTGAGGGGAGGCCCTGGCCCCCAGGAGAGGCCTGAGGCCGGTGAGGGGCTCCACCCTCCTCACGCTGAAGCCCACGCCCCCCGACTTTTCCCTCTGCTGACCCTGGCTGTGAGGACACCCCCTGCCCTGAGCCCTCACCTCGCTGCTGGGCTCCATGGCGGCCGGATCTGAGGCATCTCCTCCCGGACCCGAGGCCTCGCTGTGAGTGAAGGAGCCTGAGGGAAGCACCGGAGTTTCCGGGGGGCAGAGCCTGGGCCCACGCAGCGGAAGGCATCTGCCTCCCACGCCCACCCACAGATGCCAAGTCGCAGAGCAGGTGGGAAGTAGGCCGGTGCGCGAGATGCGCGTGGGCGGGCAGGTGGGGGCGGCGGTGGCAGGGGCCCTACTCACAGGGCGGCCGGCACTGGGTCAGCAGCAGCCGGCCCACCTTCCGGAAGAGCCTGCCCAGAGGCTGGGGCACGGCAAAGATGGGGGGGCTGTAGCAGGAGTGGGCCGGCAGCCGGTCTGGAGTGAAACCCTTCGGAGCGGGGTGCCGGGGGTCAGCGGGGGCGCGGGCCGCCGGCTCCTGGGCCTCGCCCCCCACCCCAGCCCCGGCGGCCCCGCCCCCGAACCGCACAACACCTGCGTGAAGAAGTCATCCTGGAGCAGGTGGTCCAGGCTGGGCCGCTCCGCCGGGTTGGGCGCCAGCAGGCGGGCGATGAGGCCGCGGGCGTGGGGGGACAGGTGGGCCGGCTCGGGGTAGCGGCCGTCCCGGATGTTCTGGTACATCTCCGACAGGGGAGCCCCCGTGAACGGAGGGCTACCGGTCAGCACTGTGTACCTGAGGCAGGGGCGGGGCGGCAGGAAGCTGAGTGCGGGCCTGCACCTGTCCTGGGGGTCCGGGGTCAGCGCACCCCGACCTGTGCACACCTGGCCATCCCTGCCCCCACTCCCCACCTCCGGACAGGCGTTGCGGCTGCCTTCCCGCACCGGCCGACGCCGCCCGCACCTGGTCATTCCTGTCTCCTCCGCCGACACCTGCCCCAGCGGAGCCCGCGCCTGTGCACACCTGCATAGAGCTTCCCGCTGTCTTACGCACGCTCACCCCTGTCCCAGTCCGTGTGCACCTCTCACTGTACACGGACCCAGATCCGCCTGTGTATCTGCCACCTGCAGAAACCCGTCCACGCCTCTGGGCACGCTCAGACCTGTCTTCCGTCACACCTGCATCCCCCGTGTGCCCTACTCATGCCGGCCCCCACCTGCACACACCTGCCCTAGGCTCACATCTGCCTGTGCCCCATCCAGCCACGCGTCCCTATGCTTACACTCATCCTTACCCATCTGTGCGGCCTTCCACCTGCCCCTCCCTGGCCCCGCCCGGGTCCTCCTGCCCCTCTCCCCCAGGCCCGGGGCTCCCCACGCCCCACTCACATGACACAGCCAAGAGCCCAGATGTCTGACTGGCAGGAGTGCCCATTCCTGGAGATGACCTCTGGGGCCAGAAAGTTTGGAGTCCCACAGAGCACTCTGCGAGGGGATAATGGTGGGCTCAGGAAGGCTGGGGCCCCCAGGCCAAACCGGTCCCACTTGTGCCTCCCCAGGGGGCCGTTCAGAACACCCCTCACTTACCTGTGGCAGTGGCCCCCTGGCCCCGCCCTGGCAGCCAGCCCCAGGTCTCCAATCTTTATCACCATATTCTTGTTCAGGAAGAAGTTACCTGCCAGGGGTGGTCAGGCCCGCAGGCTATGAGGGCAGAAGCCACGCCCCCTACCCGCCCCGGCCCCGCCCCGGCCCTCGTCGCCGCTCACTGGGCTTCAGGTCGCGGTGCACTATCCGCCGCTGGTGCAGGTAGCGCAGGCCGCTGACCAGTCCTCGCAGGTAGTAGCGCACCTCTGGCTCCGTCAGGGTCCGCCGCGCCTCCAGGACGTGCGCCAGCGACTGCGGGTGCCCGCGGGCAGCCGCGGCAGCGCCAGGGACACACAGGTGACACAGGTGAGCTCAGATGAATCCAAAGAGAAGTACAGGAATTGGGCCCAGACGGCCACGGGGGAGTCCGAGAAGGACCAGAGGCTCCGAGAGGAACCCAAAGTGGGTGCATACCGGGCACAGGTGAGCCCAGGTGTGCTCGAGAGGGCTAAGGTGGGCTTGATGGGGGTAAGGGGGTCCCCACATGGCTGCAGATGAAGATGAGATGGGCCAGATGAATTAACCAGGCACAAGCAGACACAAGTGAGTCCAGAGAGTCGAAGTGGGCACGAGTGTGAAAGGATGAGCACAGATGGGCCTGGTGCGGACACAGGCGGACACAGGTAAGCATGGAGAGACATAGAGGCGGCCACAGATGAGCACAGCAGAGGGGGGGGTGAGGTTCCCTCTCCGCCCAGCCCCCGGGGCACCTGGCGGCTGCAGTACTCCAGCACCAGGTACACGTGCTCCCGGTCTGCGAAGTGTCCGCGGAGGGCCACGATGTTGCGGTGTTTCAGGCGGCTGTGCAGCGCGATCTCCCGTTCCACCTGCAGCCGTGGCCCCACGAGTCCACGCCCTGTGGTACCCCGGCGGCGGGGGGGTGTAACCCCATCCCCCCAAGGCAGGGACCTCTCTGGGGGGGCCCTGCTAAGTGTGGGGTCCCGGGGCACGGAAGGACTGGGCCTACCTTACCGCAGGGGCGCAGTCGCCCGGCTGCGCTCCCGGCACGAGGCACCACCTTGAGGGCGAACACGGAGCTGGTGGACATGTCCACCAGCTTGTAGCAGCGGCTGAAGGCGCCCTGCGTGAAGGGGGCGCAGCGACTCAGCGGCCGCCTGGGCACAGGTGAGCAGACAGGTAGCCGCGCGCGCGCACACACACACACGAGGTGCACGGACACACAGCTCACACCCTCACACCAGCAGGCGTAACCACAAGAACATAGAGGAAAACCCAGGGACACGCACACAGACGTATCCATCTCTGGATACACGCAGCCACCTGAACGCAGTACAGTAAGTACGGGGACACACGACGCAGTTCCCCTCCCGGACACGGAAAGCGCAGAGATGGAGAGCACGCCGGGATACGGACCTGGAGACAGCCCGACGGAGTTTCTACAAAGGCCGGATACCTGCGACACGCGAGTGCACGTCCACACCCCTGGACGCACAAGCCATGGGCCCAGCACAAGGCGCCAAAGACCGGCCCCCGCCGCACAAGGTACACTGTGCGACGGGTACAGCCCAGACCCGGGCGCCCGAACCCCAGCAGACCTCAGACCCCAAACTCGCGCCGGCACACACGGCGCACGCAGAAGTCCAACCTAGGGGTGCGCACCTGCTCGCCGGGGCTCGGGATGGCGCGCGCACACCGCTCCCCGCCCCGCCGGGACCCCCGCGCCGCCGGAGACCCTCCCGCGTGCTCGCAGAGCCGGGGTCCGCACCTTGCCGATCAGCTTCCCGCGCCTGTAGACGCGCCCCGAGCTCGGGTCGCGCAGGAAGGCGGAGACCGGCGGGCGGCAAATGCGCCGCCGCCGCGGCTCAGGTTCCATGCTGCCGGGGGCCTGGCGGGCGCTCTGCGCGGGCCCTGGCGCAGCCTCCGCGGGACCACCGCGCCGCGGCTCTGGGGGCTGCGCGCCGCTGGGGCGCGTCTTATTGGCTGAGGGGGCGGGGCGGGGCGGAGCCCGGCGCTGGGGGCGGGGCCAGGCGCTGGAGGGGGCAGGTGTGCGCGGAGGGAGGGCGGTGGGCTTGGGTGTGCGGGGACACCCGGCTGGCAGGTGTTCCAGTGACAACAGAGCTCGCGCCCCGCGCGCCAGCCCTGCGCCAATGCGGCGCGCCCGGCCGGCTCGCTCTTCCAATCCTGCGCCTCCCGCCCAGCTGTGAAGGGTCAATAAGCCCATTTCCCTGAGAGGGAAACTGAGGTCTGAGAGCTTGTCTCATTCTCTCAGAGGCCTCCGAGGGGGAGGCGCGTGGGAGGGGGGGCCTGACAGGGCTCTCGTGGCACTGGGCAGTGGTGGCCGGATCCAGAGGACAGGGAAAGAAGACAGTATCTCTAGTGCTGGGGCTGCTCGGTAAGGGAGAGAGGCCTGGGGCAGGGACCCAGGAGGGGCATAGCTGGGGCTTGGGGGTGTCATATATGCAGGACGCTGGGCCGCAAGAAGGAGCAGAATCTGGGGACCGGAAGGCGGAGGCAGGTGTGTGACCTCCAGGCCGGATGGCCAAGGAGAGGCGGTGAGATGAAAGGACTCGTGGGCAGTCGTGGACCCTCCCGGGAGCCATAGCCCAGACTCAGTTCCAGGCCCCTTGTGTCCTCTCACCCTGACATCAATTCTGGGACACAGGAGCTGGCCTCGTCCCCATTTTACAGGTGAGCACACTGAGGCCGGGGGAGCCCGTGGCTTCCGCACCAGGAAGGGTCAGTGCTGGATTTGAGTCCTGGCAGCGGCTTCTGGGCGCCACGGTATTAATCCCCGAATGTTACATAACATGAGCAATGGGGAGGGATTAGCAGGGCTCCCTGTGGCTGGAATCAGGCCTTGGAATTTTCCAGAGACCAGATTTCGGAATCTGGCCCGGTCATGCTGCCAGGGACGGCAAACACCTTCTGAGTGGTCACATGGCCAGCTGGTGTGTGAAGCAGGGGCAGCCAGGGCACGGGGGCCGCTCGAGGGGCCCGGTGCAGGGCACAGAGCAAGACTCGGGCACCTTCGTGGGGGACCGGCCTCGGCAGCAGGGCCAAGGATTCTGGGGCACCGTTGGGGGCAACCGGCTGCAGCCAGGGAGCCCAAGTTCCCTGCTCATGGGAGCCAAGAGCTGCGTGACAGGAGGGGGGGTCCTGGGCCTGGACCATTGACACTTGGCCCTCCTGGAATGACAGCTAGGAGATCACCGGACCAAACCACGGCCGTGGGCCTGGACGGCCTCCAGAGGCGATCGCGTGTAAGCCAGGCCCAGGCGGGCAGCTGCCTCTCCCTGGGTGGACGCTGTTCTTAGCCCCATTTTACAGATGAGAAAACTGAGACTCAGGAAGGCATATGTAAGCCGAGGATCGCTGGACCGCAAGTGGCTGGGTCACACCCGGAGTCCAGAGCCGCTGTCCGCACCCCAAAGGATCCCCCTGGCCTTCTGGACCCTTCTTCCCAGGGGCCCTGGGAGCTCCAGCAGGGGCAGGCAGCTGGGCCCGGGGGGAGCCCTATGAGATCCTGGCCGGAGCCTCACAGCAGGCTGTCAGCGGCTCGGACCCCCACTCTGCGCCCCCTCCCCG
This sequence comes from Nasua narica, assembly GCA_028533885.1. Classification (NCBI taxonomy): domain Eukaryota; kingdom Metazoa; phylum Chordata; class Mammalia; order Carnivora; family Procyonidae; genus Nasua; species Nasua narica. Next base: position 794,828 of record CM052799.1, on the reverse strand, counting down.
CCGCCCGCTGTGTTTTCCTGGCTGAGCTTCTACCACAGGCCAGGGAGCGCTCCGGTTCTCAGCCTGCCCCTCAGCAAGGACCCTCTCCCTAACCACCCTAGAATGAAGAAAACCTTACAATAGAACAAAAACACAAATGTCATAGCCGCATAATTCACAACAGCCAAAAAGTGGATGGACACACACCCAGTGCGCCCTGACATACAATGGATATGTCGCACGGCGCAGTCCGGCCCCGCGGGAACACGGTCCAGCCCCGGGAAGGGAGGGACCCCGACCCCCGCCACGACGCGGAGGGACCCCGGGGATACGGGGCTCAGACCCAGAAGGACCCAGCCCGCAGGACCCCGCTCCCGGGAGGGCCCCAGAGGAGTCCCGTCTCCCTGGAGACGGAGAGGAGAGGGTGGGCGCCGGGGCTGGGGCGGGGGGTGGGGGGTCCGTGCTCCGCGGGGCCGGAGTCTCCGTGCGGGGAGATGGAAGGTTCTGGAGCCGGAGGGTGGGGGTGCGAGCGTGCTTCCCGCCGCGGGGCTGTGCGCGTAGAGACGGTCATGGCAAATTGATGTTGTGTCACCACAACAAATGAAGCTCACATCGGCCTCCCCGCTGTCCCTGGAAAGACCCCGGCGCGAGAGGTGTACCACTCCCTCTGATTTTCCGGATGGGCAAACTGAGGCCGTTTGCGGGGCAGGCGGAGGCCGGTGGTATTGCCAAGGGGCTCAGCGGGCGAGCTGACCCTCCCAAGCCGACCGGAGCCCGGGGCCCAGTGGCGGGGTCTCTAGGGCTGGCGCCTGGCCGCCTGCCGCATGCCACGCGGAGCCCCGCCGGAGCCCCAGCCTCCCGGCCACAGGCTCCTTTCCCTCGTCTCTTCCTTCCCTGACCTGACATAACTCCCCAGACTCAGCACATTTCCTGGGAGAAATGCTGGGAAGCTTCACTCAAAATACCTGCCGCAGGTGCAGGGGCGGCTGCTGAGCCCGCCTGAGGGGGGGGGGGCTACTGCGCATGGGGCTCCCCCGAGGGCATGCGGCCCCTTCGGGAGGGAGCGGGAGCAGGAGTCTCTGGGCCCCTTTCCGGGCTCCCAGCCTCTGAAACGCCATGGACTCCTTCGTCCCCAAGCTGGCGAGCAGTCACCCCACCTGGCAGCTCCCTGGGGACGGCGGGAGCAGAGCAGCCGCTGCACTCCGGAAACCCCGTGACTGCGGCCACGCGCTGTGTCCAGACTGGCCGGCACCCCTGAACCCCCAGGACCAGACGTGGTCTTTGCCGCTCCCAGCCCCGCACACTGGCTGCTTCTTTGAGAAGCACGGTCCTCTCCTGTCCTCCCTACCACGCTCTGCAGGCTTCCCCCAGCCTTCTTCCAACCCCCCTTCAGCTGCCCTTTGGGGCTCCTCTGCCTTCTCCTGGTGCCTACAGCTTGGGTCTCAGGCCCCTGTCCCTCGTCTTCACTCCCTCTTGGTGACAAGGTACGGGCCAGCAGGACACTGCAGTGGGAGGCTTATCTCTCCACCCGTATCTACTTCTGGACTCTGGCCAAAACAGCCTGAAGCAAGGGTTTGGTGCAGAGCAGGAGTGAGGGGCTGGGGAGGATGGGGCACGGGGCAGTGTGGGCCCGGGTGACCCCTGTGGTCCCTAAAGAACTGGGCACAATATTCCTAAGGACTGTCTGCCCAAGGGGGGTCAAGCCCCTGGCTAGATCAGAGGACACAGAGTGCTTGGGCCCTTGGAGGCTTACACAACCAGGGGCGGCTGGGAGCTGGGGAGCCAGGGGCAGGAAGTTCAAGAACCTCCAGAACCAAATCACATTCAAACAAAAACCTGCTGATTCACCCCCATGGCCTTCCCCCCGCTCGTTCATGCACCCCAGTCCAGCCACCCTGGCCTCTCTGCTAGTCCAAGGATGAGCTAGGCTCATCCCAACCTCAGGGCCTTTGCACATGCCCTTCTCTCTGCTCGTGATGCTCCCCATCCCTGAGTCTCCTCCCAGCCGCCCCTTCTCCTCTTCAAGGACCTAGGCAAGGGCCACCCTTGTCCAGGAGGCCACCTCCACCCTGCGATTCCCTTGGCAGTCCCTCACAACTGTGTCATTCCCTCACAGATCTGCTGGTTTGCATCCCACCAGACCGGGCACGCCACATGCAGACACAGGTCCGTGTTTGTCCCTGCTGTGTCCCTGCTTTCCCATAGGGGCTGGCCTGCTGGGTGGCCTCACGCAAGCCTGCCTGCAGCGGGGACCTCCTCAGCGTCCTGAGCGGGCGCTGCCCCTCCGGGGGCCCCTATCCTGACTCTGCTCCAGGGACATCGGCTGACACTGGCTGTGTGCTCGGGGCGGCGTGAGCATCAGACTCAGCCAGATTTCCACACGAAAAACCGGCATTTCATTTGCTTGGGCCTTTTTACCAATTGTGAGAAAAGTAGCTTGACATCATGGGAGATCCTGAAACAGAAAAAAAGAAATTAACTAAAAACACACACATGGGGGCGCCTGGGTGGCTCAGTGGGTTGAGCCTCTGCCTTCAGCTCAGGTCATGATCTTGGGGTCCTGGGATCGAGCCCCGCATCGAGCTCTCTGCTCAGCAGGGAGCCTGCCTCCCCCCTCCTCTGCCTGCCTCTCTGCCTTCTTGTGACCTCTCTCTCTCTGTCAAATAAATAAATAAAATCTTAAAAAATAAAAAATAAAAACACACATGGTGAAATCCGTATAAAATTGGGAGTTGGGTTACTATCACTATAGTAATTGCTAATATTATTAATTAGTAATAGTAATATGCCAATATCAGTTCCTGCATTGTGACAAAAAGTATTTGTTTTCTAGGACTGATGTAACAAATCTCCACAAAAATCACCCATTTATCAACCTCACGTTGTGACGTCAGAAGTCCTAAAACCCCGGCGCGGGCAGCGCTGGTCCCCCCGGGGCCCCAGGGACACAGGCTCCTGCCCGTTCCTGGCCCGCGGCCCCCTTCCATCCCACCAGCAGCGTGGGGTCCGCCCGTCTCTGGGACCCCTGCCCTCTGCCTCCCTCTCGAGAGGACCTGGTGAGGACGCCAGGCCCCCCGGAACCCAGGGTCACCCCCACCTCGGGGCCGTGACAGGGTCCCCTCTGCCGCAGGAGAAGACACACCCCAGGTCCCAGGACCAGGACGGGGATGTCTTAGGGGCAGCAGGTTATACCACTGATGACAAAGGGTAAACAGAAACTCTAACATCTTTGCAACTTTCTGTAAATCTAAAATTATTCCAAAATAAACATTTTCTTTAAAGCACCGGAATTAGAAGGTCATTACGGGAAATTCACATAGAACCTACAAGGCAGTAGCTCAGTCACCCCAGGACCCTCGTCGGCAACACGAGGAGTGTCCCTTCCATTTCCCATCTGGTTTTAGATAACGTGCGTCCCTCCCTCTAGAAACGGCTGCCTGTCTTGGTTTCCTCCGACCCGTGTACCTGAGGTGACCTGCCCCGTGCACTGAGCCCCCCCGAGCCCCCCCCCGTCCGCCTCCAAGCCGCCCCTCTTGCTCCACCCCCACCAGCCTCACTGCCCCCCCCCCCCGCCCCTGGGCTGCCAGTCACCGGGCCTTTGCCCGTCCTGCTCCCCCTGCCTCCTGCCCCCTGCCCCCTGCTGAGAACGCCCTCTCCCCCACACCCTCTCCTCTCCGCTCCCCTCCTCCTCCAGGTCCTGCCTCGAGCATCCCCAACCCAAGCGGGGCCCTTGACACTCCCCCCACAAAGGAACTCAGGACACCCATTCAGATGTGGGGGAGAAGCCGTCCCAGGCCCTCCGGGTCCTGGGGCTCCTCAGTGTCCCCATGAAGCGGGAGTGAGGGTCCCTCTCTGGGCAGCTCCGGAGACCCTGGGTTCTGGGGCAGGGGTGGCAGGAGCCCCCCCATCCAGTCTCCTCAGGAGGCCGGAGTGTCCTGGGGACCACGGGCCTGAGGTGTCGCAGGAGGCCACGTGGAGCTGGGGGTTGGGGGGCACGTGGAGGCCACGGGATCTGCTTGTGGGCATTTCCTGAGCCCCAAGGCTGCAAAACCACAGAAGCGGCAGGAGCCCAGCAGACGCGCGTCCACGGGGACCTGGGTCCGCGTGGCCAGAGGCCCCTTGGGGACGGTCCGGGCAAGAGCGCAGGGTAGGGGACCGCACAGACCCCGTCGTCTAAGCCCCGGCACAGGAGGGTGGGGGAGGGGCCGCTCCACCTGCGCGAGGTAGCTGAGCACTTGGCCTCCTCCGCGAGTCTGCTGAGTTCAGCTCGGCTGCGGCCAGAGGACAGAGGACCCAGAGGACAGAGGACGGGGGCGGGAGGTGGGGCCCCCAGGGAAAGGGGGGCAGGGCTCAGGACACCAGACCTTCCCCCATCCCCACAGGCGATAAGCCCCCCTGCGGGCCCCAGCGCCTGCTGTATGCACTTTCTACAGCACTCGTGCCTGCTGTAGTTTGCTCACTGCACTGTACAGTGCCTGCTGTATGCACTCCCTGCGGGACACAGCGCCTGCCGTACACGGTCCCGGCAGCGTGCAGTGACTCCTGTATACACTGCAGGTTGCAGTGCCTGCTGTATGCACTCCTTAGAAGGTTCAGACTATTACCTGCAGTCCCTGTAGGGTGCAGTATCTACTGTATACACTCCCTGCTGAGGTAGGTGTCTGCTGAATGCATTTCTGTAGGACGAGGCGCCTATTGTATGCACACCGTGCCTAGCTCTTTGGGCTGCGACTCAGGGAACGCGGCACATCTGAGGGAAGGAACTGTCCACCTGGTGGCGCCTCCGAGCCAGCCCCGTTTATTTCTGATGCCGCCTCCCCAGCCCAGGCCCCCGCTAGCACACCGTGGGTGTTCAGCATCGGGCGCCTGCCCTTGCCGTCCCCACCCCCTCTCCTGCTACCCTCTCTCAGGCCCTGTCCAGCCAGACTTAACCTCACCCGGGTCCCTAACTGCCTCGGTCAGCGCTGGTCCTCCAGTCCGCGCTCCCTCCTCCCCGAAGCCCCGCCTCCCCAGGCGTCCGGGGCCCCGCGCGCCCCTCCGGGGGCCCTGGTACGCAGTCTCCGCTCCGTCCACACTCACGCCCCGTGACCTCACCCACACCCCTGAGCACCCGTGTCCAGGACACCCGCCCGTCTCTCTCCAGCCCCACAGCCCCTGCTCTCCCAGCTGCTCCCTGCTGGCCCCAGACGGCCAGAAGCGGCCTGAGGCCGTGCCCTCCCACGCCCGCCCCTGCCTCCCTTCCCGCAGCTCCGCCCGCAGCGCCAGGAGCTCGACCCCGACCCTGCGCCTCCTCGCTGCCCCACGGCAGCCGGGTGTGGCCTTCCCGAGACTACCCTCCCCCACCTCCCGTGGCTCCCATCCCTCGGCCCTGCTCTGACCTCGTCACGGTCCCCCCACATCCCGACCGTCCCTTATCCTCGCCTCAGGGGCTCTCCCCTCCTCCTTGTGGAGATGGCCTCTTCGGCAAGGGCCCTGCTGACCCCCAGCTCCATCTGCGGTGGGTCATCTATTGCCTCCGAGTGTCCCGATCGAAAGGGACTCTACCCTCCCAGGGGGCTGCCTCCCTCGGCCTAGTTAGCGGCTCAGCTGTACCCACACACAGCAGGCCCTCAGCAGTCTGCTCGCTTGAACGCCATCGAGCGGCCTTGCCCCGAGCGGCTCCGCGCTGGAAGCCAGACGGAGCTGGACTGGCAACCCCCTCCCCGAGGTCGGGGCCGGACGCCCCACAGCGGGCTTCCAGGAGGAACGGGCCCTCGGCTGAGCCTGGGCTTGCCTAGTGACCAGAGGGCAGTCCCCTTGTCCCCTTGGTGTCCCCTTCTCCTCAACACGCCCGTCAGGGAGCATCACGAGCACCAGCGAGGAGCTGGGTGAGGACGGAAGCAGAGGGCACCTACTGCTTGCCCGCGTGGGCAGGGGGAGGGGACCGGCGCAGATGCCAAGCTGGGAAGGGGTGGGGTGGCGGGGAGCCCTGCGGAACTCTGTCCCTGCCAGCCCTCAAAAGAAGCTGAAGTCCACTTGGGAGTGTCTTGGTGAAGAACCCTGCCCACCCCATTGCCTGGACAGGAAAAGTGAAACCCTAGGGAGAGGGGCCACTGAGCGCGGGGGAGGGATCCCCGGGACTCCGGCTTGCAGAGCAAAGCAAAAGCAAAGCCGCCGCTCTCTCGCTCGGCTTGCGCAGCTCAGGGCCAGGCAGGGAGGGTGGAAGGCTGGGTGGGGCACGTCCTCTGGTGACAGCAGTGCCCGGGAATGCTCCTGGCAGGGCTGGAAGGGGGCTCTCCGCCCCCCACGTCCGGCCTCTGGAGCTGAGCTTTTCCCAGTGCGTTGGGGCCCTGCTCCGGGGGTGGCCGGGACCTGGAGGGGGAACCCCAGGATTGCAACCCAGGCGACCCGGGTTCCTCAGTAGGATGACCTTGAGATAGAGCTAGGGGGAAGGACCAGAGGAGAGGCGTACTGACCAAGAAAGGGGACCCTCGCAGGGACGCGATCTTGGCGTCGGTGGAAAGGAGGCAGCATCCCCGACTCCCGGAACCATGGCTGGGCCACCTCGGTTCTCGCACATTCCCTGGCCCTGAGCGCGGCGCCCGGAATAGCAGCCCCGGGGTGGGGGGTAGGGGCGGTCAGTTCCCGCACGGCTCCCTCGCCCTGGGCTTTCCAAGGTCACCGGGATATGGACGCCGGAACACCAGGCCGCAGCTCCGGGGCACCGGGGCTCGCGCGGGGCAGTCCCCTGCCGTAGATCCGCGCCGAGGCGCGCAACGGCCGCGCGAGGGCGCACGGGGCCACCGCCCCTTGCGGACCCCGGCCTGGGCGCGCCCTGGGAGGCCCGGTGGGAGGGGCTGCCCCTGGCTCCCCCCGCCCCTCCCCGCGGGCCCCGCCGCTTCCGCTCGTCTTGGGGCCGCCCGGGGAACCAGGACGTGCCGCCTGGGCTCTACGTAGCCGGTAAGTCCCTCTTCCTATCCTCCCACTATCCTGGCCGGCTTCTCCTCCCCGTCCCAGGGCCCGGTCCCGCTAGGGGCAGGCCAGGCAGCAGTCCCCAGGGTGGGAGAAAGCTCATTCCCACCTCCTCCTGGGGAAACTGAGGCCTAAGAGACATGGCCTGCCTGGGCTAACCCTAGACTCCCACCCCTCAAGCTAGTGCTGAGTGTGGGTGGTGGGAGAGGTGGCGTCAGAAGGCCAAGCCCTCTCCCCCTAGCGCAGCCCTCCAACCAACTTCTGCCCAGGCCAGCTGGGGTTCAGAGAGGGGCAGAGGTGCAGCTGGCTACACAGCTCTGGGCAGAGAAGGGGACCTGCCCAGTGGTCCCCAAGGTTCTCAACTCCTGGAGCCACCATGGGCCCCAGCCCCTGATGTCCCAGGTCGGACTGTGAGAGCCAGGGCCTGGGAACGAGGGAATCCGGGGCTCAAGAGGGCACCCGTGCCCAGGACCTCGGGGCTGGAGGCCTCCAGCTTGTCCTTCGTGTCCTCCGGGCTCTGCTGGCCACCAGGCAGCCTGGCCGTGGCCTGAGAAAGGATTCACGGCTGGCCACCTCCCTCCCCCTTTCTCCGGCAATGCCACGGTGATGAGGGTACAGATGGCAAATGACTTCATCCTTCCTGGGACAGATGGGGAAACTGAGGCCCGGGGAGGCAAAGCCTACCCCCCCCAGTCCACTCATCCCCCCCAGATGCCTCCCTCTTTTCCTGTGTCACCCTCATCAGCGGCCCCTTTCCCTCTGCAGGCCGCCCTTGGTGGGGCCCACAGCGTCTGCTCATGAGGTCACGAGTCGGCGACTGGACTGGGGCCAGGTCACCCCCCCCCCCGTTGTCATCCCTCAATCCAGGGGCTCCCTGCTGCTGCGAAACTGGGAGCTGAGGGGGGCTTGGAGGCCCAGGTCCAGCCAGGGGGCTTCTGCCAGGGACTCGGGCCCTGACCCAGCCCCCACCAGCCGCACCTCTGCAAAGTCCCTCCTAGAGCCCTGGACAGAGTCCAGCTGGTCCCCATGGCACAGATGGGGAAACTGAGGCCCGGGGAAGTGGAGTGGCTGGCCCTTGGCCACACAGGAAGGTAGAAACGATGACAGTGGGGGGAGTGGCGATGGGGCCCTGACCCTGGAGACGCCCATATGCTTTCCCGGAACTTCCAGAGTCAGACACAGATTGAGCACCTACTGTGTACATCAAAAGACAACACAGAGTCGATAAGAATAAAAGCAGATCATTCTTCGAGCTTGCCCTCTCCACTACCAGGCTCTGTGCCTCCTGTCTTTCTTCCCCGATCCGATGGACCCCTGAAACTTTCCTGTAACGGGGCTCTGTTATTACCCCACTTTTCAGAGACAAGAACAGAGGCCCAGAGAGGTTAAATTACTGCCCCAAGTCACACAGCCAGTTGGGGCAGAGCTGGGGTTCAGGCCCGGGCCTGCTGGTGCCCCCACGGCAGCGCCCTTGCTACTCCCCCACACTGCGCCCCCTGCAGAACCTCCTTCTGCTATGGACCTTCCTCAGCTGTGGTTTCGGGGGCAGTGCTCAGGTAAGGGGGGACATTCCAGGGAGCCAGTGGACTTAGGGACCTGGCCACGGTCTGGGGCCACCAGGCCCCCTCCAGGCTGATGGTGCCTCTCCCTCCCCAAGTAGGGTCCAGGTGAGTGGACCCCGTGGGGCTCCTGGAGTCGCTGTTCCAGCTCTTGTGGGCGGGGCCTCTCAGTCCGCAGCAGGCGCTGCGTCTGGTGAGCGACCAGCCCCGGGCTTGGCCGGGCGGGTGGGGTGAGGGGGGTGTCCCGCCCCACTCCTGGCCGCACCCTCACCCTGCCCACACATGCTGTGCCTTTGAATCCCACTGATCCAACTGGAATGTGGGTGGGGTTGGCCTGGCCAAAGGGAGGGGGTGCGGACCAGCTCTAGAAAGAACGTTAGGGGGGTCCTGAGCACAGTCTGGCCCACTCGCTCCTTGTAGGCTCCCTGGGGAAGAGCCGTGCTGGGGAGACTCCCACGAGTACCGCCTCTGCCATTTGCCGGTAAGTGGTCCACCTCCCAGACCCTTGGCTGGGCCCTGAAGACCTTCCGTGTCCCGGCTCAGGCCCCCGGATACACTTGCCACCCTGCCGGGTCCTCGGGGCTCCCCTGGGTCTCTCCCAGCCTCAGACCTCTGTTTGTCCTCAGGACTGTCCCCGAGGGGCCATCCCCTTCCGAGACCTCCAGTGTGCCCTCTACAATGGTCACCCTGTCCTGGGCAGCCAGAAGACTTACCAGTGGGTGCCCTTCTATGGTGGTGAGTCGCCTTCCCTCCTGCTGGCCCACAAGAGGCAGGGAGAAGGGGCTGCTAAGAAAGCAAGAGGACTGGAGGACTGCAAGGAGAAGAGGACACGAGCCCTGGGGCTTTGAAGGATATGTAGGAGTTGAAGCGACGTCGGGGTGGGGGGAGCAATGTGGCCTGTGAAACAGGAGCAGAGGGAGGCAGGGTCTGTCCTGCTCAGGGTCGAATGCCAGGCTGAGGATTTGCTTGGAGCTGTATCCAGAGGCCAAGAGTTCCCAAACTTCTCCCGGTAGCAGGAAATGTTACCGCATTTAGCTGAAGGCAGGAGTTACATAACTGTGTGCCCTGGGCAGCACGCCTCCAGATTTAAGGGAAACAGGCAGCTTTAGACACCATAGTGGAAGAAGACACAGATATGGAGAACGTTCCATCTGTCGACCCATTGGGGGTTTTTTTAGGGGTGGTTGGAGTTTTTTCCCCTAAGAATTAGAGGAAATTTGCCGTTATGACCCCCCTGCAGAGGCCCGTTGGGGGTCTGGGTCTGCCAGCCAGGCTCCGGGAGGGGGGGCGGGGGGGCGGGAGCCAGGAGGAGAAGCAATCAGGGCTGCCCATTCTGCTCCACTGCCAGACGGAGGGGAAACTGAGTCCTGGGGAGGGCCGGCCACACACCCAGGCTACACAGAATTCGGTCCGCACTGAGTGCTTTCTACTGGGCACATGCTGGGTGCAGGACCCAGTGCTGAATGACCTCTGCCCATGGCTGTACCCCAGAGGCTGGAACAGTGTTGGGAAGGTCGGAGGTGCTCTGTGAGTGTTTGCGGACCTGAAGAAGGAATGAAGAATGGGCAAGCTAGCAGTGGATACCGTGTAGGGGCCCCTAACGTGAGGGCTTCACCTCAGTGGGTGACAGCCTGTGAGACGCCAGGATGCTTGTCTGGGACGGTTCCCTGGAGCTGACGGCAGAATGCTTGGACTCCAGCCCTGGCTCTGCCTCTACCTCCACGTGCGGCTTTGGCTGAGTTTCTGGGCCTCATCTGCCTGAGGGGGAGGAGGCCGGAACGCCCAGAGAGGTCCTCCACCGGCCCACGATTCCTCCCGCCCCCAGCGCCCAACCAGTGCGACCTCAACTGCCTGGCCGAGGGCCACGCCTTCTACCACAGCTTCGGCCGCGTCCTGGACGGGACCCCCTGCAGCCCGGGGACCCAGGGGCTCTGCGTGGCTGGCCGCTGCCTCGTAAGGCCTTGTGGGACCCCGCAAAGCCCCTGCCTTCTCACACCCAGGCCCTGACCTCAGACCCCATCCGTTCAGTCCCAGGTCCCGCCCTCTTCCCTAAACCCCGCCCCCACATGTACCGCCCCCTCCCCAGGTCCCGCCCACCACCGGGCTCCGCCAAGGCCTCTTCCCTCCAGAGCCCGCCCCTTTACCCGTGGGTCCCGCCCCACGACGGACCCCGCCCCCACGACGGTGCAGGGCATGGGCCTGTCGGTGAACCCGCGTCCGTCCTCTCCGCCCTGCAGAGCACCGGCTGTGACGGTTTGCTGGGCTCGGACGCCCGCGAAGACCACTGCGGCCGCTGCGGCGGCGCCAACGAGTCGTGCCTTTTGGTGCAGCGCGTGTTCCGAGACTCGGGTGACCGCCTTCTCCGTCCTCCCCGCTAACCAGAGCGGGCCCTTTAACGAGCCTCGGGCCGGAAGCGAAGTCCCGAGCTGATTGGGCAGCCTGTGGCCCAGCCCCCTCTAACTCTTCATTTTGATTGGCTAATGCCATATGCCCCCGCCCTTCCCGGAGTAGATGGGGGTCTAACTTTCTCTGGGGCGTTTTAAGAGACAATAATCCTAACTCCAAAAATTAACCCATCGTTTGGGGGTTACCAGGACCCCCTGGTACCTTCTAACCGCAATATCTCATTTAATCCTCAAATCGTCCCTTAAATACCCTCCCACCTGCGCCCCAACCCCCTCCTTTCCTCCCGTCCAGGTGCCTTCGCAGGGTACTGGAACGTGACCCTGATCCCCGAGGGTGCCCGACACATCCGTGTAGCCCACCGGAGCCGCAACCACCTGGGTATCGCGGGGTCCAAGGGGGGAAGCGCCCTGCTGGCCGCCTGGGATCAGCCCGGGAGCCCGAGGCCGGGGTGGGGTCGGGGGGCCGGGAGGCGGGTCGGTCCGGTCCGGAGGCCGGTCTGACCTTTCCCTTGCAGCGCTGATAGGGGGCGATGGACGCTACGTGCTCAACGGGAACTGGGCGGTCAGCCCACCAGGGACCTACGAGGCAGCGGGCACCCGTGTGGTCTACACCCGCGCTGCAGGGCCAGAGGAGATGCTGAGCGCGGCTGGGCCCACCTCTCAAGACCTGCTTCTGCAGGTGTGAGCCAACTTCTGGGGGCGGCTGGGCAGCGCGGCGGGGGTGGGGCATGTAGGAGACGGCTGGGTTACCGGAGCGGGGCGGGGGCCAGAGAAGGGAAGCCGAGCCATCGGGTTGGAGCGCGGCTCCCTGGGCGTGACACCCCTCCAGGTCCTCCTGCAGGAGCCCAACCCCGGCATCGAGTTCGAGTTCTGGCTCCCCCGGGAACGCTACGGCCCCTTCCAGGCGCAGGCGCAGGCCCTGGGCTGGTCCCTGCGGCAGCAGCAGCCTCGGGAGGTGGAGCGGCAGCCCCCCGAGCTCCCCGCAGCCCCAGCTACCATTGTCCCACGGATCCCAACCCCCGCTCCAGGTGAGCCGGCCCGGCCAGGGTGGGAGCAAGCAGGGAGGGAGGCCTGTGCCCCTTACCATACCACCCCCCCGCAGACCCCTGCGCCCCCTGCCCTGACACCCGAGGTCGCGCCCACCGGCTGCTCCACTATTGCGGGAGTGACTTTGGTGAGAGACTCCTTACCCCACCCCTCACCTGCCTCCCAATTGACTCGAACTTGACCCCTGTCCCGCTGACCCTTGACTGCGATCTGACTTTACCTTTGACTCCTTGACCTGACTCCTTCTGACCCTTTGCCCTAATCTGCCCTTTGACCTCTCATTGATCCCTGACCTCACCTAACCCCAGCCCCTCCCCCCCCACAGTCCCCGGGGACCTCCAGTGCCCCATCTGACCCCAGTTCTTTCTCTGGCAACGGGGTGCGGGTGGATAGGCACCCAGGGTGGAGCTTCCCGCCAGCCTCGGCATGGTCCTGCCCGCAGTGTTCAGGGCCCGAGTGCTGGGCCGCCAGCACCAGGCCCAGGAGACGCGCTACGAGGTTCAAGTGCAGCTCATCTACAAGAACCGCTCGCCGCTGCGGGCCCGCGAGTATGTGTGGGCCCTGGGCCGCTGCCCCTGCCCCCGGCTGGACCTCCACCGCGAGTACCTGCTGGCTGCCCAGCGCCTCATCAGCCCAGACGGCACTCAAGACCGGCTGCTGCTGCCCCACACAGGCTACGCCAGGGCCTGGAGTCCCGCGGAGGACAGCCGTGTGCGCCTGGCCGCCCGCCACTGCCCCGGCTGAGCCCCTCGATGAGGCCACCGCCTCGGGCAGCAAGAAGGGCACGCCGGACCAATCAGGGAACCAGCAGATATTTTACACTTCGCAACTGTGTGTCTGCTCTTACTCCCTTTGCCTCACGCTCACTTTCTCAGAGTCTCTGTCACAAACAAGCAAAGCCCAAAGGAAGAGATGTAATGCATCGTTTCCCCTCTTGCCCTTGCTACCAGGAAGCTCACTGCTGTTTAATGACCTGAGGCTCTGTGCTCTCTCTTCTCACGGACACACGTAGGCTGCGTGTTTTCAAAGACGCTGTAACAAACAGGCACACTCCCCAGAAGACCGGCCTGACCGGATACTATAATGTACCCACGTCCCCTCTCGCCTGGCTACCAGTGAGTCCGGAGATAATGTTGAGAGCCTCGGCAGTTCTGGCTGGGTTTCTTTCCTTCCCTCTTTCTCTCTTTCTTAAAGCTTTTACTTTTTTACGTAGCCTCTACACCCAAGGTGGGGTCCGAACCCATGACCCGGAGGTCAAGAGTCGCATGCTCCACTGAGTGAGGCAGCCGGGCGCCCCTGCCTGGGTTTCTTTCAGGCAACACTGCTATGCATCCCTTGTTTATTCCTACTTAATTTGTGTAAGGGCACCCCAGTTAAACACACTTGGCTGCAGAGACCCCAGGCTGTGCTGGTGCTCAGACCCACAGTCACGCCGTCACTGGGTGCACCCCAGCCCACGGCCCCCGGGGGCCATGCTCTCCTCGTGTGCCATCCAGCGGAGCGGAGAGGAGGCCGCTCACAGCTCTCGGCCTGTCCCCTCCCCTCATGTGTCCCTCCTCCTACATTCTTCTGGGGCCAGGAGGGCAGACCTCGGTCATGTGTGAATTGGGGGTATCTGAGGGTGCCATTCAGTAAACCTTCCCCTTGGGGCTTCCCGGAAGGGCCACCCTTTTACCTTCCCTCCCTGATGGGATGGCTCTCATGCTGCCATTTGGGACAGCCTGAACCTCTGTACTGTCCGCGGTTGTGTTGTCTCTGGGACAAGGGATGTTCGATGGGTGGTCTCAGGTTCAGCCCCTGACCTTTCAGGTGACCCGCGGCCAAACCCGGCCCTTCTCTGGGCCTCAGTTTCCCCACCCGAGGGTGCCCTCGCAGCTCTGAGCATGGGAATCGCGCTCCTCGGACTCCGCCCCAGGCCCCCCGCCCCCAGCATCTCCATCCAAGCCTGGGCCTGTCCGCGGCAACAAGTGCTGGAGATGGGGCGCCCCTCCAGGCCCCTGGCGGAAAGTGGGGCACGGTTCTGGAGGAGGCTCGGGCCTGGGCACCTCCGTGCCGGTCAGGGCTGCCGGCACCCCACCCGTGGCCCGTGGCTGCCCCCTGTGCCTCGCCACTGTCCTGTGGGGTATGTCGGGGAGCGGGGTCCCCGGGCAGCCCTGCCACGAGCTCCCAAACCAGCTGGCCTGGCCGGCGAGGAGAGGCCAGCGCAGGGGACCCCATCTCTTCACTGTCCCCTCCTCGGCCCGGCAACGTTGTTTCCAGGGACAACCACAGCGGACATTCCCTTGCCTCCCGGATTTGCTCCTTAGCTTCAAAATAAACACGATAACAATTAAAAGAGAGAAGCCGTTGCAATTCTAAAGAAGGTCAAGTCCAGCCCAGGGATTAAAACCACAGGTGGGCACACAGAGCGACAGGAGCGGGCAGGCCCGAGCTCCGTCTTCCTCTCCACCATCACCGGCTCTCGGTTCTTACTAGTTACCGTGTCCCCACGGGAATATGCAATGCCCCTCTGTGCTAGAGGCCGAAACGTCGCCCAAAGGGGCACAGGGGGGACCGTCCGGCTGGTCCGCCTGCAGCCAGCTCCCTTGGCCGAGGCCTGGCCGGTCACAGCCGCGAATTCTCTGAACTCACTTCCCACTGGAAGCCACTCCAAGGAGGCGGTGTTTAGTCAAGGAGAAAGAACAAAATCAGGCAAGTTTGAAACGCGGCCTATTAGTAAAGGGATGACCGCAACAATTGCTTCATTGATTCCCGGGAAAGGTTTTCCCCACAACCCTGCGGGAGGCTGTCTCTGGGGTTCCCGTGCTTTTCTTACTATTTGTAATTCTCTGCAGCCCGCACCCTCACTACCTGCCGGGGCCCATTCTCCCTTCCTTCTGACCCTGAACCAGGACTTGGGCCCAACAGCTGCTGAGAGTCCCCGGGGGGCCCCACCGCCCCTGGGGTTATGTGCAGGCCGTGGGGGGGACCGTGTAGCCGCCATGGGGTACAGCTCGGCCGTGTCTGCTCCAGGTGAAGGGGGCCTCCCCGAGACGGGCTGACCCCAATCCAAGTGCTGGTCTCCAGACCTGTGAACGGGACCTTACTTGGAAAAAAGGTCTTTGCGATGCAATTAAGAGTCTCGAGATGAGATCCTCCTGGATTATCCAGGTGGACCCTAAACCCAGTGACAGGTGTCCTCATCAGACAGAAGAAACAGCCGCGTGGCTACAGAGGCGACACCGGAGGGACGCGGCCGCGAGCGCAAGGATGCCTGGAACCGCCAGGAGCTGGAACAGGCAGAAAGGACCCTCCCCCGGAGAATGTGGGAGAATAACCCTCTAGTGTGAAGGCTCCCGGTGTGTGGTCATTTGCGCCAAGCTCCCCAGGACACTGCAATGCTCACCCTGCAACCTCTTGACAGGTGTGTGCCCCAGGAAACGAGCTCGGCTCACCCAGGGTCGGTTCTAGAATGTTCCCAGCAGCATTCATCACAATCACCACACACTGGAAGCCACTCCAAGCAACTGGGGAATGGTGTCCGTACACTGACCGAGACACCGCCCCGCACAGCTTGGAATGAAAGTGCGGCTCAGTCCTGCCGCTGAGGTGAGTCTAACACCTGCGGCTTGGAGTCACGCGGCTGAGGGTGAGACACGCCGGGGCCGCGATGCAAGTGATGCACAGGGACAAAGTCAACACGGTCAGGATGGTGGCCAGCCCTGGGGAGGGGGCAAGTGGCTGGGAGGGACAGGCCACGTTGCCCCACTAGCTCTGAGTTTCTGGCTACACTCTCTGCATGTTTAAATTAAAAACAAAACAGGGGCACCTGGGTGGCTCAGTCGGTTGAGCCTTTGGCTCAGGTTGTGATCTCAGGGTCCTGGAATCGAGTCCCTGCTCAGCAGGGGAGACTGCTTCCCCCACACTCGAGCCCCCACACCCATGCTCTCTCTCACTCTGCCGTCTCTTTCTCTCAAATAAATAAAATCTTAAAAAAAAAAAAAAACCAGGGCGCCTGGGTGGCTCAGTTGGTTAAGCGACTGCCTTCGGCTCAGGTCATGATCCCAGAGTCCCGGGATCAAGTCCCATATCGGACTCCTGGCTCTGCGGGAAGTCTGCTTCTCCCTCTGACCTTCTCTCCTCTCATTCTCAGTCTCTCTCTCTAATAAATAAATAAATAAATAAATAAATAAATAAATAAATAAATAAATAAATAAATAAAAAATCTTAAAAAAAAAAAACAACCAAACCAGGTCTGAGGGGCTAAAGGTCATTGTTTCCACCTGCTGAGACAGGTATGCCCTCCCACCTGTGGTCTCTGGTGAGCTGATCCCTGGCAAAATCTTCAAAGGGACACAGCTAGAGCCCATTTGGCTGCCCCCATGGATGGCGGGGGTCAATGCCAGGGGCAGAGCGAGCCTGGTGCCTCCTTCTCCCACCCTGGACTATGGCCACACCATGTTCTGAAATAGCCGGGCCAGTGATAAGCAGATTCCCAGATCCCTGTCCCCCCCCTCCCCACCCACGTGGACTTCTCAGCATGGGGGGGGCGGTCATTAATGATTATGCTCGGCCCCTCCCTTGCTTTCAGGCAAGCTGTGGCCCCAAGCAAAGGCAAAGTCCTCACCACACCGTCCAGGTACCTGCGAGGTCAGCCTCACCCACTCACCTCCTCCCTCCCCTTCACTCATTCAGCTCCAGCCACACTGGCCACCGCACTCTTCTAACCTGCCAGGCTCAGTCCTGCCCCAGGACCTTTGCATGTGCTTTCCTTGCTCCCCGGACCACATTTGCCCTGACTTTCATGAGACGTGCCCTCTGACTTTCCTATTTCCTTCATGCCTCTACTCAAACATCACTTCTGTAGACGGGTCTTTCTCAGACTGTTCCTGACATTGCCACCCCTACCCCTCAACTCCCTGCTGCATTTCCCCCTACAACACCCACCTCCCTCTCACATACATATGTATCATGCTGTTGTCACCTCCCCACATCCACGGGAGCAGAGATTTCTCTCTCTCTGGGCCATTACTCTGCCCTTGACTGTTGTAACAGGGCTTGGCACACAGTAGGCGCTCAATACTTGTTGAATGAGCTAATGCATTAATTGGACCAGTTGCTCACCAGCAGCTCTCAGTGCTCCCTCCTCCTTCACTGGCGTTCTCAAGGGTGAGGATGCAGGCTGCGGGGCAGGTGGCCGCCACCGGCCACAGAAGAGCCGGGCCTGCTCAGGCAGGAACAGGGAGGACGTGCCAATGGACTGTGGGACGCGGCACAGACACCGACAGTGTCTCTGAGCACCGTCTGGTGTCCCCGGGGCATGGTCATTCCCAGTTGAGAACCACGGGGTTGTGGCCTTGCTAACGCCCTGCTAACATTCCCCCTTGTGTTTGACCAGAGGTTGTGATGGGGCCCCTGGGGGGTGGGTGGGCTCAGTCAGTTAGGAGCCCGCATCTTGATTCCGCCTCCAGCGAGATCACAGGGCCGCGCTCCGTGAGGGGTGGCTTCAGAGTCTCTCCCTCCCCCCCCCCAACCCCTCCCCCGGCTCACGCACGACTCTGCTCTCTAACGAAGAAACAAATCTTTAAAAGAAAAATCTCCATCGCCCAGAATCCTGGAGAAGCAGCCCCTGGGTGGGAGGGGCGGCCCCTGGGGGACAGGTGGGGCCCAGGTCCTTCCTCCAGGCGGCTGTGGACCCCGGGCCAGGACTGATGTCTGGGTGAGGGGAGGGCCCAGGGCTACAGGCCCTGTTGGGGGTGGGCTGAGACGCCGCACTGCAGACACAGGGGACCAACCCCCGGCCTTTGGGCGGGACTCCGGGGTGCGGGTACCGGGCTCCAGGCCCTGCCCCCCCAGCTGAGGCCGCCTCTTGGCTCAGCCCCCCCCAACACCCCTGCCGGCTTCCAACGCAGGCTCTGTTTCCAGGCATCCGACCTCGAATGGGGGCTTCTATTTTGTTAACAGACTCTTGGGTCGAGTTTGCTCTTCTCGCACCCATGTCCATGCAGCAGGCTCGGCGCCTTCCTGGGGTCTCTGCCTGGTTTTATGGCCAGGGCCACGCTGGTGTCTGAGAAGAGACCAACTGCGGGCTGTTGGCGCCCCCCGCCCCCTCTCCTCACTTCCACGAACCCACTCTGCCGGCAACCGCCAGCCCCCGCTTGGCCGACGGATGGCTTCCTCGGCCCGGACCCCTCGCCACTTGCAGGGGGTCCAGGCTGGAACGAGCAGCCCGCGGCCCCGCCCATGGGGACCAGCCGGGATGGTGGGGGGGAGAGGTCTCGGTGCGCAGGGGCCCCCGGCTCCCAGAGCTCCCTCAGGGTGGGGCCATTAAGATGGCAGAGTGAGACGTCAGGCGCCCGCGGTGGCTGACGGCTTGGTGACACCCAAGCTCTGCTTCCTCCCTCCGCCCTCTCGCACCCCCAGTTCCTCAGGCATAGAGGGGGCCACCCCGCGTCCGCTCCCGAGGGGGCAGACAGACCCCCGACCTGCGCGCGGCCAGACCAGGCTCGCCCAGGGGAGCTTTATTGAGTCCTCGCTAGCAGGCCAGGTGTTTCAGCCGCCAGCAGTGCTGCAAGCAGGGCAGCGGGTGTCTGGGGTGGGGCCAGTGGCAGGTGACCTCCGTGGTGGACTCGGAGCTGTACTCCGCGGAGGACTCGGACTGGCCGGAGGCGGGCAGCTCGCTGCCCGAGCTGCCGCCGTTGGACTGCGCCGAGGACCCCTTCTCCTGCTGTCGGCTGGCCTTGGGGGCCTCGGGGGCCGGATCCTCGGGCCCATCTGAGGTTTTGTTGGGGGGCTGCGTGGGGACGGTGGCTCCACTGGGGGACTGCACGGCGGGGGGGGCCTGGCTGGAGGAGGGGCTGGGGCGCAGCACGGCGGAGTCTGAGGCCTCGGGCGCCGGCGGGGGCTGGCCGGCGGCGGCGGCGGCGGCGACGGGCGGCTGGGGCTGCGGCGGGTCGTCCGCCTGGGGGCGCTGGCTGGAAGAGCTGGTTCGCGAGCGGGGCTGGCCCCGGGACTTGCCAGGCAGCCGGGAGGCCCTGGCCGGGGATCGCCGCGGGGAGCGCCGCGGGGAGCGCCTCGGGGACTGGCCTAAGGTGGTGCGTGAGGAGCTCCCGGGGGCCGGCTTGCTCCGGGAGGAGGGGCTGGTGGAGGACTCCACCCGGGAGGCCGAGGTGTCCGTGGAGGACTTGGGCTGGGATGTGCCCCCCAGCTCGCCGGCCGGCAGCTGCGCGGAGACGCGGGGCGAGGCCTTCACTTGTCCTTCTGGGGCGGACTCGCGCTTGCTTTGGCTGCGGAGAGACGGGCGGCAGGGGTGAGGCGGGCCTGGCTGCACCTGCAGGCCCCGGGCGGGAGGGGGGCGGCGGGGCCGGAGGCGTCCTCCAGGCCTCGGGCCTCCGCGGGGCGGGCTAGCTACGCTACAAGCCATCCCTCGGCCGCCGCGCCGGCCCGGCCTCCGGGGGGCAGTGGCTACGTACGCTCAGTTCCCCGGGCAGCTGTGGGGGTGACGAGAGCCCGGCCGCGGGCCAGGGTCTGCAGGACTGGTTCCCGAAAGCGTAGGAGAGAGAGGCTGACAGTGAGGGGCCAGGGCCAGAGGGGGGCCAGCCGGGGTGCGGAGGGAGGGGACAGGACTGAGCGGGAGCAGGGGCTGGCAGGTTGGGACACGGGGGCAGAAGGGGCCGGGACCGACAGCCCTGCGCCCAGGGAGCACACACCGTCCCGGGTTATTCCCGCTGCCACGTCCAGAGCTCGCCCGCTGAAGTCTCTCATGGCGCTGTCCACGGCCTCGCGATGCTTTAGAAACAGTGGACGAATGGCCCGATGATACAGCATGTGCGCCCCGTTCCAAGGCCCGGGGATCATGCAGAACAACAGGAAGACGCACTGCGGGCACGGGACGGCGGTGACACTCAGTGAGCCCCGGGGACGGGCCCGGACCTCCCCCATCAGAGGGGCCTACTTCCTCAGAGAGGGGGCTGAGTCTCCCCCTCGCACCCCAGGAGGCAGCACAGGCCTGTGTGTGTCCCGGGCCCCACCTTGCCCGCGTAGTAGAAAGGGCACCAGGACAGGAGTAGGTCGCTGAAGAACTCGGCCAGCCCGAATAGGCCGTACACCACCCAGTAGGTTAGCCACACAGTGTCGTCTTCTTTGCCTGGGCTCTCGATGGCTTTGATTCTGGGGGAGGTGGGCGGAGTCAGGGGCCGCCCGGAGCCCCCGCCGCGCCCCGCCCCCGCCGCGCCAGCCAGCAGGCACTCACGAAGCATACGCTGGGTACACAAAGCCGATCACATTGCACAGTAGAGACGCCCCGAAGCCGAAGAGAAGATACAGGCTTAGCAGAGTGGCGGCTCCTGCGGAAGAGAGAGTGTGGGCGGGGCGCCCCCCCACCCCCGCGGGGCCTCGGCGCCGCCCCCTGGCCTGGCAGGCCCTTCGGCTACAACCACGCCCCCTGGAAGCCTCGGACGTGGGCGGGGGGGGGGGCCTCTGCAGCCCGTGGACGACCCCCGCCGCGGCCCCAAGCCCCAAGGTTTGTGTCTGTAACCAGTTAACCGGCGGGTCGGCCCGCAGCCTCCAGACTATGAGCTCCGCAAGGGCAGGCGGGGACCTTGGCCCTGACAGGTAGAGCGGCTGCCCCATAAACGTTTGTTGAATGAATAGGTGACCATCTGCAATTTAGCCGCTTACTCCGGGTCCTGTGGGAGGGGGTGGGCACAAGGGCCCAGAGCGTGGATGTACGCAGGGGAGAAAAGCCCGAAAGAAAGGCCGCTCTGCAAGGCTTGATTCGCAGTGAGCAGGGAGAGGCGTCTGCAACTTCGCTCTCAGCGGACTTTTTCATCCTCGCCCCCGCAGACAGTCCGGGCAGGATCGTCTTCCCTGGGGGGCGTCCTGGGCGGTGGGGGGCTTAGCAGCGCCCCGCCCCCACCCCATCGGTACCGGCAGCACCCCCAGTCGTGACGACCACCCATGTCAGCGCCCCAGACATCCCCCAGGGTCCCGAGGGGGCAGCATGGCCCCGCGTGAGGACCCCTGTCCCGGCGGGGGACAGCTAAGCACAGCAGAGTCCCCAGGCCCAGGAGAGCCCTCTGCTTTCCCACCTACCACGTGACACCAAGCTAGTCTCCCGCTGCCTGGAGCCTTAGTTCCCCCATCTGCCAGTGGGGCGGTAATGGCCCTGCCGCCCAAGGTGGCCGTGGGGATAGCTAAATGCCACCCCACAGAGGGGCTCCTCCTCTCTACACGTTTACTGAGCACCTTCTAGGCCCGCCAACACATTCCCAGCGATGAGAGCTCCGAGGAAACACTGTTGGGGGGGAGCCGGGAGCGCGGGCCGCTCTGAAAGCAATAATGGTAAATACTGCATTGATTAAATGATTCGTGGGGCTGGTCCCGGGAGTTCCCCACTGTAGTTCATTGGCCAGAACAACATGGGAACCCGGGGAGTGAGGCCCACGGTCACTCACAGAGCCTCTGGGCTCCTGGGAGCGTTTTCTAGCCGCCAGCCCCTCCCCCAGGCTGTTACCTGCAGAGATAGAGGTCACTTGTGTACCAAAGGGCAGAGTCCCCTCCACCCCTGCCCTCCACCTGCATTAGTCTTTATCCCTAGGACCTGGGGTCAGGAGAGGGAGGGGAGCCTCCCCATCTGGCCCTAGGAAGTCTGGTCACTGCCTCCTCTGGGTTTCTTCCTGTTATCTGGGCTGGGGATTTGATCCTTTGAGGCAGCTGGGGCCCAAGAGTTCCCAAGTCTGGGCGAGGGGGAAAAGGCTAGTCGGGGTGGAGCGGCTTTCCTAGGGCACCTCTCCCCTCAATCCCTATTCCTGCAGCCTCAGCAATGGGCAGATGACCTTGGACATGGGGAGGGCACGGGCCCAGAGATCAGCAACAGATGGGGCTTGGGGTGGGGGGTTAGGGAGGGGTGGATGCTCCAGACTGAGCCGGTGGCAGAGGCTGCCTCCCTCTAAGTCTCTGACCCTCTAGGCCTCAGTTTCCTCCCTATGACTCCCAGCCCCCCCACAGGCCCCTCCCCAGTGCTCTATGACCTAAATTTCCTGCCCACAGGTACCAGGAATGTGGAAAGTCGGCAGAGAAATCAGGGCCTGCTCCCAGGGCCAGGTTCCTGGCTGAGGGGACATGGTTGGGCGCAGGAGGCCTGGGGGACTAAATGTAGACTTTCCTTGGGCTGCGGGGCAAGGTAATACCCCTGCTGGGGGGGGGGGGGAAGGGAGGAGAGAGAACTCCTAGGATCTGCACACAGAAGGTGCTCAAAATATATACCCCGTCCTCACACAAAGCCCCCTGCCAGGTCTGGACAAAGCATCCCTGTGGCCCATTCCAGGGGGCTTCCTGGAAGAGGTGGCAACACAGGTGGGCCTAGAACACGGAAAAAGAGGGAAGGAAGGCATTTAAGGAGTGCTTGCTAGACAGTCTGGGAGGGTGCCAGGGGCTACTCAAGGTCATTGAGGAAGAAAGGAAGAAGAGGCATTCCAGGGCTGGAGGAGCTGGACCATCAGTCAGGCTACTCCATCCCAGGATGGTCCCTTACAGTCCGGAGTCAGCTGGACCTCCTCTCTAGGGTCCGCCTCCAATATTTCTCCAACTCCGCCACAGCGGTCAAAAAACCCAACTCAACTATTCACGCACAGGGGGCCAAAGCCACTGGGGAGGAGAGAGAGGGGGCCCGCCAAGGGGAGGGTACTGGCAGGAAAACAATGGAGGGAGGAGAGACGGGAGTGACCCTTCCCCTCCTGGCCTAGAGCAGCAGCCCCTCAAAAAAACGAAAATCAGTAAAATCTCTACACTTGCTTCCAGGCTGGGATCCACGTGGGAGGGGGATGTGGCAAGACTCCCAGGGCACTGGCTGCCTACCCACCGCCCTCTCCTCCCCCAGGGCATACAGAGCGACTGGAAGAACCAGACAGGGCCACCAGGTAAGGGGCAGTAAGGGCCTCCAGACCCCAGGACGGGAGTGGAGGTAATGCAGGGGCCGAGAGAGGAGGGCGACACTCGCCCGAGATCACAAGGCGGGGGCAGGGGAGAGGCTTCAGGCAGACGCGAAGGGGTCCACGACCTCTCCCCAGGATCTCCGTCTCCCTGCTGGACAGTGGGGTGCGCCCGGCCGTCGGAGCCCCGACCCCGCAGAAGGCGCCGGCCGGAAAGGGTCAGGTCCGGGACCCGGGTGCCCCAGGACCTCAATGTGCCCGATGGCGACATGAGGCAACAGCCCCGAGCGCCCGGGACAGCTCACCCGCGGCCAAGTACCGCTTGTCGACACCTGTCTTGGCTTCGAGAGCCCCTAGCGCTTCGGTGGCCAAGTTCCTCTGTTCCAGAAGGCGCTCGAAGCGCTGGTGCAGGCCGTCCATGGCACCGGCGGGCCCGGGGCTGGCAGCCCGAGCTCGACCGCTGCCCCGCGCACCGGCCCCGCAGCGCGCGTGCCGCCTTCCCCAGGCGCGAGCAGCTCGGCTCCGCCCCCGGGATGGTCTCCGCCCCCGAGATGGTCTCCGCCCCCTGCCCCCCGCTCCGGCCAATGGGAGGGCAGGGCGGACAAAGGAGGTGGGGCCTGCCCCGTCTCCCCCGCCGCATTGCCCTCTGGCGGGCCGCGGCCGCCGCAGCCGCGACTCCAGGGGAAGGGGGCGGGGCGCGGAGACCGAGGGTGCCGATTGGCGGAGCGGGGGCGGGACGTAGCGGATTGGGGGGGCGGGGTCATGTCCGGGGATTATTGGCTGAGCCGTTGTGGGGGCGGAGCTGGCGGGAGGACCCGGAGAAAGACCAGAGATGATTGGCGAGAACAGGGGAGGGGCGGGGCTGATCACAAAGGAGGAGGGACAGAATCTCGGGGCAGGGGGGATGGGATGGAGCTAAATCTCGGAGGCGGGACTTACTCAGAGGAACAAGTCCGGTTGGACGGAGCAGGAGGCAGGGCTGATTCAAGAGGGAGGGGTGTGCAGGAAAGTGGGCGGGGACAAATAAAGGGGCGGGGCCAAGGCGAGCAGCCGAGAACCAGCTCCTCCTGGTCGGAAAATTTGGTCACTGTACAAATAGGGGAGACTGAGGCTCCAGAGGGTTTGAATCTGCGGAAGACCGGGGCGGGCGTAGGTCGCCCCCGACCTCAGTCGGATCTTCGCGCTCCTCAAGGGGGAGCCGCAAGGCCCTCTGGGAGTTGAGGCCTTCCAGGGGTTGCTATGGCCTCGGGGGCGGGGCGGGCGCCTGGGCCGACTCGGCGGTTTGGCCAGGGGGAGGGGCTTTCGGAGGCCCCGGCCCGGCCCCGCCCCCGCCGCCATGCGGCCCGCCCAGACTGCGCTCTGGCTGCGCCTCGCCGTGGCCCTGGGCCTGGCCCTCGTTGGCCCCCTGCCTGTGGGGTGGTCCTCGGCCCGGGCCCCCATCTATGTCAGCAGCTGGGCCGTGCGGGTGTCCCAGGGTTACCGGGAGGCCGAGCGCCTGGCGCGCAAATTCGGCTTCGTCAACCTGGGGCAGGTGGGTAGGACCCCAATGGACAGGAGGGGCGGGGGCTGGACCGCCCCGGAGCCCGGAGACGGGAGGGCTACCCGAGAGACCAAGAACCCCTAGCCCACCCTTGCCTCGACCAGCTTCAGATTCTGGGACCTCTGGAGGGCACCTGGTTGGGGGAGGACGCAAGCAAGAGGTGTGGGCCACTATCCTGAGGGATTCCATCTCGGAGCCGGGTGCCATGGCTGCCGATGCTTCCCCACGTTCCCAGATCTTTCCTGACGGGCAGTACTACCACCTGCGGCACCGGGGCGTGGTCCAGCAGTCCCTGACCCCACACTGGGGCCATCGCCTGCGCCTAAAGAAAGACCCCAAGGTGAGCCTGGCCTGGCGGCCTCGGCCACCTCCTGTTATTCAAGTCACCGGCTCTCTCTGAGTCTGGGTTTCTGCTTGGTGTCCCCCTCCCCCCGTCTGTACAGTGGGGACCGTCTGGGAGATCCAACGGGTCCCGGAGGAGTGCTGTGCTCACCTCAGGGCCTGGCCCACTGTTCGCATTCCTTGTTGGCCCCCCACTTCCCTCCTCTGCCCCTGAAAGATCAGGTTTCCTCTCCACTCCATAAAGACGGCAGATACCATTCCAGTTCCCCGAATGGAGGGAAGGGATTGGCCCTTTTTAGGACAGAAGCAACGGCTCCAGAGTAGGAATCCTGCCTGAACTCACCCAGCGAGACTGTGAGAGGCTCAAGGGGTGCCAGGTTGGGGAAAAAGGTTTTAGAGGCCAAGCTAGGGAGTCGAGGCCAAGTGTACAAGGCCTCAGGAGTCCTGATGGGGGATGGGCTGGGCTGGGGGGCTGGGCCCCGGGGGCGGGGGGCGATCTGCATGGAGGCAAGAGGCTTCCTACTTGAAATCCACTGGGAGCATTGGGGACAGAAGTTGCTGTTTCCAGATGGGGTTTGCAGGAGAGAGGTTTGCCAGTGCACTGGATTTGAGGGACTGAGAAATCAGGGCCAGCTCCCAAGTCTGAAGCTGGGCAGATGGGGAGACAATTGCCCCATCACTGAGATGGGGGCGAGGGCACATGAACTGGTGTGGGGGATGGGAGATCAACAAGGAGGAAGGAAGGACAAAGGTCTGAGGAAGAACAGCCTGGGCAGGCAGAACAGCATGTGCAAAGGTCCTGGGGTGAGAAAGCCACTGTAGCTGTAGCAGAGGGAAGCTGGCGAGGGCCCGATAAGGCAGAGCTTTATGGTCCCTGAAGAGGGGGCAGCACGGGAGGGTCTCAGCAGGGGGTGATGCTACAGTGTTGTAGAGAGGCACGAGGGCAGAGGGTGAACTGGGGGGGAGGCAGGTATGGCCATCCAGGTATATCTTGTGAGGGGTGGGGAGGAGTGGTAGAGAGAAATGGCCACTACAGGGGGGAGATGGCAGGTCTTGGGCAGAATGATCTCGGGCAGGGACTAGGGAAGGGGCAGGGTTGGATTTCAAGAACAGTGGCCACATGTCAGTGGGCCCAGGGGACTGGTGATCTGAGGACGTTGGTCCCCTTTGCAGGCAGAACCCCAGGCCCGTGGGGACCCCAGAGAGTAGCCTCGGCAAACACAAGGTCCCGGGTCCTGTCCCACACCACGAGGGACCCAGGACAGGCAGAGGACAACCCAGACACCCCCCCAGACATGTCCCAGCCAGCCGTGGCCCCACACACAATCTCCCCTTGGTGGGCCTGGGGGAGAAGCCTGTCCACCGTGGAAGCAGCCCCAGGTCCCTCCGGCCGGGAATCGGTGGGACAGAGGGGGAGGCGCAGGGCCCTGGAGGGGTGTGGGTGGAGGGTGGCTGGCTCTCAGGGTCCAGCCCCGCCTGCAGTGTGCATCCGCCTCTAGGTGCAGTGGTTCGAGCAGCAGACCCTGCGGCGGCGGGTAAAGCGCTCGTTGGTGGTACCCACGGACCCCTGGTTCCCCAAGCAGTGGTACATGGTGAGCGGGCCGGGCTGGGGGGGGCGGGGCGGGGCAGGGCCAGAGCGCCACTGACCCCAGCGCCCACCTCGCACAGAACAACAAGGTGCAGCCGGACCTGAACATCCTGCAGGCCTGGAGCCAGGGGCTGTCAGGCCAGGGCATTGTGGTCTCTGTCCTGGATGACGGCATCGAGAAGGACCACCCGGACCTCTGGGCCAACTATGTGAGGCCCCGGGGACCGGCGTGCAGGGGTGGGGGCTGCCCCAGGTCCCACGGCCGGCCCCCATCCCTCACGTCCCCACTGCGCCCCCAGGACCCCCTGGCCAGCTACGACTTCAACGACTATGACCCGGACCCCCAGCCGCGGTACACGCCCAGTGATGAGAACCGGTGAGCCTGGCCGCCCTCTGGGGTGGGGGGGCAGCCCCCAGTGCCTGGCGGGAGCCGATGAGGGGCTATAACAGGCTCCCCTCTCCCCTTGGCCCCAGGCACGGGACCCGCTGTGCTGGGGAGGTGGCAGCCATAGCCAACAACGGGTTCTGCGGCGCAGGCGTCGCTTACAATGCCCGCATCGGAGGTACGCGGGGTCCGGCTCTGGGCGCCCCGGGAAGGCACGTCTGAGGGATACAGGCCCCACCCGGGTGCCCGCCCGCCCGCCCTGCCAGGGGCAGAGGGGGCCCACGGGGGGGGGCGGCGGGGCCATCCCCGGAGGCCCGACGCCCCCTCCCACCGCCTCCCATGCAGGCGTGCGCATGCTGGACGGCACCATCACGGACGTCATCGAGGCCCAGTCGCTGAGCCTACAGCCGCAGCACATCCACATCTACAGCGCCAGCTGGGGCCCCGAGGACGATGGCCGCACCGTGGACGGCCCAGGCATCCTCACCCGGGAGGCCTTCAGGCGCGGTGTGACCAAGGTGAGCGCACCCCGGGGCCTCGGGGCCCCGGCGGGCCTGGGCCTGCTCTCAAGGCCGACGCCCCCAGCCCGGTCCCCCGTCCCTGTGTGCAGGGACGCGGTGGGCTGGGCACGCTCTTCGTCTGGGCGTCGGGCAACGGAGGCCTGCACTATGACAACTGCAACTGTGACGGCTACACCAACAGCATCCACACGCTCTCCGTGGGCAGCACCACCCGGCAGGGCCGCGTGCCCTGGTACAGCGAGGCCTGCGCCTCCACACTCACCACCACCTACAGCAGCGGCGTGGCCGCGGACCCGCAGATCGTGAGTGCCTGCCGGGCCTCCTCCCTCCCTGCCTCCTGCCTGCCCCCCTACCCCCGCCTGCCCCCTGCCCCTTCCCGCCTGCCCCTGCCCCTCTCCGCCTGTCCCCTGCCCCCTGCCCCTCCCCACCTCTCCTCGCCTGTGCCCTGCTCCCTTCCCTGCCTGCCCCTGTCCCTCCCCACCTGCCCCTCCCCGCCTGCCCCTCCCTGCCTGCCCCCTGCCCCCTTCCCGCCTGCTCCCTGCCCCTCCCCACCTGCCCCTGCCCCCTTCCTGCCTCTGCTGCGCCCCTCCCCGCCTGCCCCCTGCCCCTTCCTGTCTGCCCCTTGCTCCTCCCCGCCTCTCCTGGC
>CM052799.1:712882-766455 GCA_028533885.1 Nasua narica | reverse complement strand
TCCCTGCCTATCCCCTGCCCCCTCCTCGACTCCTCTGCTCCTTCTTGCCTGTTTCTCCCTCCTCCCCATCTTCTTGTCCCCTCTCCCCACCTTCCCTCCTGCCCCCTACTTCCCCTCCTTCCTGGGCTGCCTCGTGACACCCCTTCACACACTCTCCTACCTTCCCGACAGGGCTGGCTCCCCAGGTGTGTGACTTGGGGAGCCCTCAGGGCCCTGTTCCTGGCGGGATCTCCGGGGTACCTTCTCAAACTCAGCCCGGCTTCTCATGTGCACCAGGCCCCCCAAGTGCCCTGTCTGCCCCTAGGTCACCACAGACCTGCACCACCAGTGCACGGACAAACACACGGGCACCTCGGCCTCGGCCCCGCTGGCTGCGGGCATGATCGCCCTGGCTCTGGAGGCCAAGTAGGTGACGGAGGGGCTCCCGCTTCCCGCACTGTCCCCCCGCGCGGCCCCAGCTCACCTGCCCTCGCCTGCCCCCAGCCCGTTCTTGACCTGGAGGGACATGCAGCACCTGGTGGTCCGGGCGTCCAGGCCGGCACAGCTCCAGGCCGAGGACTGGAGGACCAACGGCGTGGGGCGCCAAGGTGAGGCGGGGCCGGTTGGGGGGGGCCACCACGCCCGCGGGGTGAGTGACGACCGTCTCTCCGCACAGTGAGCCACCACTACGGCTACGGGCTCCTGGACGCCAGGCTGCTGGTGGACATGGCTCGGACGTGGCTGCCCACACGGCCGCAGCAAAAGTGCGCCGTCCGGATCGTGCACACCCCCACGTGAGCGCCCTCCTCGGCCGCCCCCGCCCCCTGTGCTCGCCTGTCACCTCCCCGCACCTGTCATTGCCGTGGGGGGGGCTGGTCCCAAGGCCTCCGCTTCCCCATCTACCAGAGGAGAGGGTGGGCCCCTCCAACTGAGCCCAGACCCCGCCTGCTGGCTGCCCATCCCCCCAGCAGGCCCGCAGGAGGGGCCCTCACCCCCCACGCCGCCCCTAGCCCCATCCTGCCTCTGATGCAAGTGAGGAAGAATGTGTCGGCCTGCGCGGGCCGTGCCAACTACATCCGCTCGCTGGAGCACGTGCAGGTGCAGCTGTCGCTGTCCTATAGCCGCCGGGGGGACCTGGAGATCTCGCTCACCAGCCCCATGGGCACCCGCTCCACGCTCGTGGCCATCAGGTACCGGGGCGGGGGCCCCGGCCGGCGGCAGACGTGCACTGTGGGGCCAGGCGGGGTTCGGGGGTTCTCCGCCCCCCGCGGGAGCCCTCCCAGCCACCAGGAGGTGGCCCACCTCCACCCGCCCCCCCCACCCGCCTTCTGTCCCAGACCCTTGGACGTCAGCGGCCAAGGCTACAACAACTGGATCTTCATGTCCACTCACTTCTGGGACGAGGACCCACGGGGCCTGTGGACTCTGGGCCTGGAAAACAAGGGCTACTATTTCAACACGGGTGAGAGCTGCACGCAGGCTGGGGCCTCGGGCTCTGGGGCCGCCGGGCACCAGGCTGCCGAGGAGCTCTCGGCGGTCTCCCCAGGAGAGCAGGCGGGTGCGTCTGGCGCCCAGGGTGTGCCTGGTCCGCAGCACCTGGTCGGCGGCGCTCAGCCCGGGCACCGTCAGGGTCGGGGACTGCAGCTCGGGGTCGGGGGGCTGGGGAGAAGGGCCCAGAAGGGCAGGACCAGGCGGCCAACAGCCTCTCCCCCTCCTCCCCGTGCCCACCGCAACCCTGCCCAGGGACGCTGTACCGCTACACGCTGCTGCTCTACGGGACGGCCGAGGACATGACCGCGCGGCCCTCGGGCCCCCAGGTGACCAGCAGCGCGTGTGTGCAGCGGGACACGGAGGGGCTGTGCCAGGGTGAGTGCCTGGCGGGGCCCGGCCTGCCTGCTGGGAGGCGGCAGCAGCGGGCAGTGTGCGTGTGCAGCCCGGGGCGGGACGGCAGCCGGGGCGACGGGCCTTGGCCTCACGCCCCCGCGGATGTGTCCCCCGTGCAGAATGCCACAGCCCTGCCTACGTCCTGGGCCACCTCTGCCTCGCCTACTGCCCTCCGAGGTACTTCAGCCACACCCAGCAGGCAGTGACCGCGGGCCCCGGGCGCTCGGCGACACCTGCCCTGCGCGTCTGCTCCAGCTGCCACGCCTCCTGCTACACCTGCCGCGGGGGCTCCCCGCTCAACTGCACCGCCTGCCCCCCGCCGTACACGCTGGACGAGCTTCGGGGCTCTTGCTCAGGGCCTGTCCCTCCCAACAGCACCCCCCAGCCCACCGCAGTGGCCCAGCCCAGCTGCCACCGTGGCCGAGCCCAGGCCGCGGTGCTGGCCTTGCTGGCCATGGCCTTGGGGAGCCCCTTCCTCTGCAGTGTCCTGTCTGGAGGCTGCCTGCCGCCGTGCGGGGGCCCCTCCCCATCGCCACCCCAGGGCCGGCTGCCGGCGGGAACCTAGAGCCATCGGATGAGGGGGCAGACACGGGCCTGGGCAGGCACCGCTGTCCTGCTCCTTTGCTTCAGACTGGAACCCGGGCTAGGGGTGCGAGAACCTGCCCTGGGAAGGCCCTGGCTGGTCACCGAGGCCCTCGGGCCAGGGGCAGCCTGCACGGAGTCCTGGACCCGGAATGGGCAGGTCCAGGTGAAAGAGAGAGAGAGAAAAGTCTCGTTACGCAGTTTGGGATGGGGGCGGGGTGGGGTGGGGCCGAGGTCGGGCTGTGACCACCCTCCCTTCCCAGCCCCAGCAGCGGGTGGGAGGGGCAGGGGGAACAAAGGACGCCATCTGGAGTCTCAGGCACTGCATCTGACCTCAGAGTTTGCAAATAAAGGTTGAATAGGAGGTACCAAGTCTGCCGTGTCCTTTGAGGCAGGGGCAGGCCCCCGCCCCCATGGCAGGGTCTGGGCTGCCTTTGTGCCCGCCTAGAAACTGTTTTCTCCTAGAAGCCACGTCCTGGAGGACCCAGCGGCCCACAAAGGGGTCAGCCCAGGTTGCGGGCACCCCAGTTGCGGTGGAGGTTCCAAGGGGAACCTGCCGCATTCCTAGCTCCCCGAGTTCCCCTCCATCCTGCTGGCTGAGTTTCTCCTTAACGCGAGAACTCGCGGAAGCATGATTCTCGATGGCCATTTGAGCCGCTCTTCCACGCCCCACGGGGAGGTCTAGGAGTTTATAGTATAGATTGTACTGCTTTTCCACTCCGCAAGGGTAAGGAGGCTGGGGGATTTAGGGGCTGGGGATACGTTGCTTTTGCTTCCCCCCAGCTGGATTTCCCTGCTCCCCGTCCGTGGAGGGGCCTGGTCCGGGCGTGTCCCCCACGTGGACTCACACCCTGGGGGACCTTCTGTGCCTGGTCCCCTCCCTGCGCATCGTGGGCTCGGGGTCCGTGCCCGGGACAGCACAAGGCGGGGGTGCCTCCCTCGTGTTCATGGCCGAGTGGATGGACGAGTCGTGTTGGTCCAGTCATCTGCGGATGCACGTTGGGGCCATATTGTCATGCCCGCCACCCTGGGTGTGTGTCCGGGAGTGCTCGGCCTGGCCTTGGGGTTCCGGTGGCCTCATCTGTACGACAGCACGAAGCCTCGCTCCTGCTTCACCACCGGGAAGTTTTCCCACCCCGCACCCGGTAAGTGCCCAGAGCGCGCCAGCCTGGGGCAGCCGCTCTGCGGGTGAAGCCGCGCTGCGAGCCGTTACCCAGTCACCATAAGCACTTCTGCCTCCAGCATGTGCCCCAGAGAAACAAAACCATAGAGCCACACGCGGCTGTCCTCAGCAACAGGATTCGCAACAGCCAAAAGATGGAACCCAAATGTTCATCAGCTTGTGAGTGGCCCAAGGAGCGCCGTCCGTGCACACACGGAAACCCTACTTAGCGGCAAGCAGGGGCAAGGCGCCGACACATGGCCCCGGGACGGACCACGAGCCCTCGACACGCAGGGAGGGGACCAGACACAGAAGGCCTCACGGGGTGGGAGTCCCCGCGGGGGACACACCCGGACCAGGCTCCCCCCGCGGAAGGGAAGGGGGCTCGCGGGGCTGGCAGGAGGCAGGGAGTGACCGCTGATGGAGACATGGCTTCTTTTTGGGTTGAAGGAACGTTCTGGAACTAGGCTATGGTGATGGTTGTACATCTCTCTCTCTCAAAACCACCGAATTGTACACTTTAAACGCGCGGACTGTATGGTACGTAGATAACGTCCAATAAAGCTGTTAAAAGGCACAGACCCGGGGCGCCTGGGTGGCTCAGTTGGTTGAGCGACTGCCTTCGGCTCAGGTCATGATCCCCGAGACCCGGGATCGAGTCCCACATCGGGCTCCCGGCTTCAAGAGGAGTCCGCTTCTCACTCTGACCTTCTCCCTTCTCGTGCTCTCTCTCACTCTCTCTAATAAATAAATAAATAAAATCTTAAAAAAAAAAAAAAAGGCACAGACCCGCCCTCTGGTCTGAGCCTGTCTTCCCACCCTAGCTGTCAGGGCAGGAGCCCAGGCGGGAGACTTTAGGGACCAGAGCGGCGACCATCGTGGGATCTAGCAGGCGAGGCGACGCCCACCCGCGTCCCGCGTCCCTGGTCACCTCCCCGGTAACCCGCACAGCACGGGCAGGAACTGTGTTCCACGACAGACACGTGGGGGGTACGCCCTGTCGGTCCCCTTTCGGCAGAAAACCGGGACTCGGTGTTTTGTGACGCAGCCAGGGGAGCCGGGACAGGACCCCACGCTCACCCCATGCTCTTCCAGGAAGTCGCGTACTTGTCGGTCGGGTGGGAAGGACGAGGACCCTCGCGGGCGCCCTCCCTTTAAGAGGGGGCGTGGCCCCGTGGCCGGGGGCGGGCAGGAGCCAGGAAGTGCGCAGCGCGTGCCTGGGGGCGGGACCCGCGCTGCGGCCGGAAGCGGAAGTGAGTTTTCAGCGGCGCTGGCAGCTCGGTCCGCGCGCCAGGGTGAGGCGGTAGCGGCGCTCGAGGCTTTCACAGGGAAACTGAGGCAGCGATGGAGCCGGGAGCTGAAAGCCCTGGTCCCATGTTGTCGGTCGTTAGGAGGGCCCGAGGCGAAGCGAGCCCGAAGGGGCGGGGCGGGGCGGGCTTCCCCGGGAGCGGGCTGCGGCGGGTGTGCAGGAGTTCGCTGGGCGAGGAAGGGCCCAGGAAAAGGCGGAGAGGTGGATGCCTCCGTCAGCGCCCTTTGCTCTCGCCTCCAGGGATGGGTTCGAAGGCCAAGAAGCGAGTGGTGCTGCCCACGCGCCCGGCGCCCCCCACGGTGGAGCAGATCCTGGAGGACGTGCGGAGTGCGCCCTCCGACGACCCCGTCTTCACCGCGCTGGCCCCGGAAGGTACGGGCAGGGGAGGGGCGCCCCGAGACCCCGGGGGCAAGGGGCAGGGGGAGCACACCCCAGCTCCAGCCCGAGCAGCAGGTCCGTCGCGCCCCCCGCCCCTCGTACAGCCTGGCAGCTAAGGGTGCAGCTTTGGGGGCGCGCGGCCGGCTCGGGCGGCGGAGCGCGCGCCTCTGGATCCCGCGCCGCGCCTGGAGATTAGAGAAAAAAGAAGGGGGTTTTCATTTTTCACCTGCGGGGGTGAGAATGCGTGGTGCCAAGGGACGTGACGGAAGTTGGGGTCTCAGGGCCACGAGGTCGAGTGGGCACAGCCAGCGGCCGGCGGTGCAGCCCAAATATTTCCCGCCGGCCTGTTGTGGGAAGGAAACCTTCATGCAGCCCCGGCTGGGGACGGTTGGGGACAGTCGTCGGGTGAATTTTGTGTTCTGCCAGACGGGCTTCGTGTATTCACTGGTCAAAGCTTCTCGGAGCCTGTGTTCTGCCGGCCGGCTGCTGTTTCCAGCCGGCCAGCCCAGGCCCCCGCAGGGCGCCCTCCGCTTACTCCCGCGGAGGGCCGGTCACCGCTGGTCTGGGAAACCACAGATGCTAAGAAATACTTTGGGAATTAAAAAAAAATTAAGTAATAGGAAAAATTTGGTGCTTTGCTCCACGTGGTTGTATTTCCTGTGCCCGAGAGCCATCATGGCCAGTGGCTGGCCGTGTCGGACCTTCCGGAATGTTGTGTCGCGCCAGGCAGCCCCAGGAGCATGTCCACCAGCATTCTCAGGGAGGGGAGACTGAGGCCCCGGCTGGGCGAGGGCCCACGGAGGGGAGCTTGCTGGCGACCGGGTGTGTTTGTGGCCTGAGTCCGTCCTAGTCCCCACGCAGGTGGTAAAGTGACTTGAAGTCACATCCCGGTGTCCGGGCCGTTCCCAGACCGGGGAGCCAAGCAGGGCGGAGAGCATCTCGACTCACGTCTGGGCGGCCCGCGACGCTCGCCGCGCCTGCGCTGCCCTCCCCAGCCCTGTGCTGTTTTCGGAAGCAGGGGCACCGGGAAATGCAGGCGCACGGTTGCGTGGCCAGGGAGGAGGTTTGGGGAGGCGCGACAAGGCGTCTGGCTTCGAGCGCGGGTGGGAGCCAGCCTGCTCTGTGGTTCCATCGTGGGGCCGTCGCCCTTTGCGGGATGAGCTGTGTCCTCTCCCTGCACCTCCCTGACCCGTGCGCCGTGTCCCGTCCCCAGACACCCCAGGCCTCTCCGGGAGGGCAGGGGACACGGAGGCCCAGCGGGAACAGCTCTACCAGCAGAGCCGAGCCTACGTGGCCATGAATCAGCGGCTGCAGCAAGCGGGTGACGAGCTGAAGCAGAAGTGTGAGGGCCTGCGGCGAGCCGGTGAGGAGCTGGAGCGCGACGTCGGCCAGGTGAAGCAGGTGGCGCTGCCCGGAGCCATGGCTGCCTCCTTGGGCTGAGCGGTCCAGTCCCTGCACTTGCCCGAGCACCTGCACCCTGGACAGAGCGCCCCCCACGCCCCCAGCCCCCCGTGACTCCTGACCTGGCACAGCTTAGAGCCCCGGCTCCCATGGTCCGGGCGGGCCCTGGGGCCCAGAGAGCCCCTGGGACACACTGGGCACGGGCCCCTCCCTGCGGGTCAGGCCTGGGACAGTGTGGATGCTGTTCACCCCAGGGCCATGGACCCCAGACTGGGCTTCACGTGGGGTCCCCAGCACCCAAGGCCCAGGCCGTCCACCCTCCTCTCCCCTCTGGGGACCCAGCCCTGCGTCATCCCCGTGGACTGAGCTGGTGGGACCCACTCTGCTGCCTCTGCCCATCTCCACCTGAACCGCAGGGACCCCAGGTTCTGGAAGAGGCCGGGGGTCTCTGTTCCCTCCAGCACAGTGGCCGTCACTGCACAGAGCCCTTGCCCGGAAGGGCCCAGATGTGCGATGGGGCCTCTGGTGGGTGCCGCCCCTGAGGACCCCCAGGACCCTGAGCTACGGTGCTGGTGCTCCCGCCGGGTGGGGTCACCGTCAGGCTGCGGAGCCGGCCTGGGAGCTGTGGGACTGCATCAGAGGGGCTCCTGACAAGCTGGCCCGTCTCCCACGCAAGCCCTCGTTGGCTGCCCCTGCCCTGGCAAGCTTTGCCTGGGGGCGGGCGTGGGGGCCGTGGAGCAGAAGCAGATCTTGAGAAAGGCTTTTCCCCCCAAGAGACAGACTTTCAGAGCAGCAGTGGCGGCAAGAGGCGTCACGGAAGGTGGGCCGCGCGTGGGCGTCCCCACCGAGCCCCTCGGTGCCGTGCGCTCGGTGCCAGGCTCCTGCGCAGCGCCTCTGGAAGCCGCCACTCTCCTGGGGTCCCCGGAAGCTTGGGGCAGCACGGCATGGCCGGCCCCCTGACCCCGAGCGTCCCGGAGGGGTTTCTCTTTCCCTGAAGAAGGGGAGCCTGCCTAAGTCTGAGAGACCCCCCAAAACCAGAAACCAGAAGGTAGGCCTGGGGGCCCAAGTGCGCGGAGAAGCCTGGCTTGGCTTCTGTGTTGGCAGCGGACCCCGCGACCGGCTGGGCCAGGCCCCTTCGCCCATCAGCGCCCTTTGGCAGCTGCTAACGTGCACCTCCTTGGCCCTGGTCTCCAGGCGCTGCCCGACTTGGGGTGCCGTCTGCTCTGCGGAGCCCCCTGCCCCGCCCCGGGATCAGGCAGGGGCGTGCGCGTGTGGACCTCCCTGTCCTGCCGTCCTGGAGCCCGGGCCGCATTCCAGCTCTGTCTCCGGGGATCTGTCCGGAGAGGACCTGTGGACGCACGTCGTCTGCTGGCAGAGTGCGCGCGCAGACCGGGCGAGACCCTCCCACCCTGACCCCCTCGGGGAGCCCGAGGCAGTGGGGCGCGATTTGACAGCTGTTTTATTAAAGGTGCGTGTGAGCCGCCTGGTTCCACGGCTTTGTCCCGTCAGATGATGGCTGTGTGGCTAGTGGGTTAGTGGGGGCAGCAGGGCTGTATTTACACAGGGTCTGGAGAGCTGTGGAGACCGGGCGGAGACGCGAGGGGGACGGACCCAGGCAACCAGGCTGGGAGGGGTGGGCAGCAGCGGTGAGGTAATGGCACGCCAGGGGCTGTCCCCGAAGTCAGCACCCAGCTAGGGGTGGTGTCCATCCGGCCCTGGGGCCCAAGGTCACCGGCTGGGGGTCCCGGCGTTCCCCTTGGGCTCGCCCCAGGAGTGCTGCAGAGGCGGATGGGCCTTCACGGGCCCCCTGGCCAGTGGCTGGGTTACTCCTCCGGGTCCTGAGACCTTCGGCCTCCAGCTCCTGACTCGGTTGATTGTCAGTGACCGCCATCTGGCGCTGCCCCCGGGAAGCATGTACGAGGGTGCCCGCTGCCTGCCCAGACTGGATGCCGGGGTGTGGCTGCCCCCCCCTTGTGTGGGGTGGGAAAGGCAAAGTGGCTGCCGGGCAGGGACAGGCTCGGGCTCCTGCCGCAGCGAGGGAGGGTCCCGAAGCGCAGGGCTCGCCCCCAGGCATGGTGGTCTCTCCACTCGCCCAAGAGGTAGCTCTGGGAGTTCTCCCCACGGCCCACATGGGGAAACTGAGGCACAGAGCGGCGGAAGCACTGCCCCAGGTCTCACAGTGCGCGGGTGCTTGAAGCCGTGGGCCCCCATGGCCAGCCGAGCTGGTGGTGGGTCCGCTGCCACGTCCCCTCCAGGCCGTCGTGGGGGGCACCTGTCCTACGGAGAGGCACGCACCTTGTGTGACAGCCCCCAGGTCCAGACAGGAGCCTGGAAGACCCCCAGTCCCGGCCATTCAGGGTACAGCGGGGACAGGGCCTGGCGGTTTCTGAGAAGAGTCCAACACGCCGGCGTGTCCCCAGGGGTGGGCTGTGGCCGTTCGCAGCTGGCTCAGCCACCATCACCGTCTCCTCGCTGCCCTGCCTCCTGCCCGAGGGCTCCTGTCGCACAGAAGCGGGTGTTGGGGGGCGTCTGCAGGGTCCCGGGTCAGCACGGCTCACAAGGGTTCCCCGCGAGGACGGTCAGCCACAGGAAACTCTTCGGGTAGCGGGGAGGGACCGTGGTGTCTGCGCAGGCTCTCGCCAGGGGCTCCCCCTCCCTGCGGCCTGTGAGTGCTCACAGCACCCGCTCGGGGCAGGGAGTGGCGCTCTGGCTGGGCGGCGGTCACAGCACAACCGCGAGCCTCCGTGTGCAGGAAAGAGGTCGCTGGCTCTTTGTGCGAGGAGGCGCCCGCGGAGTGGACACCGGACGCAGGCGCACACGGTCCCTGGGCAGGCTGGCGGGGGACAGGGGAAGAGGGAGGCCTCCGGGCTCGCTGTCCCTCCATCTGCCCGCCTTCCCGGCAGCAACAAGGTGGCACCCGGTGGCCAGCACCCTCCAGTGGCCAGGCCCGCGGCGGCCATGCTGCTCCGAGGAGACGGTGCACCTGGCATGGAGCCCGAGGAACCCAGGGCTTCATGTGGGGAAGGAGAACGGAATTGAAAAGCGGGGCTGCCGCCTTTGGGGACGTCCCTCCACACGCTTCCTCCCTCAGGCTGCGCTCGCAGATGCAGATGCGGGTGGCAGCCCTGCTCCCCCACACCCTCCCGGAGGGTCGCCCTGTCGCCCCGCGACGCGCCTGCTGCACTGAGCCCACGTCCAGGGCCTCCCTCCCCCAGCCAGGGCTCTGTGACGCCAGAGACAGCTCCGTCATCTGCTGGCCCGCACCGGCCTCTCCCTCTTCTTCCAGGCACACCAGCCGCGGGGCGCTCCCGACTCCCCAGGCGGGGCGGGGGCTGGGCTCAGCCGCTCCCCGCCCCCACGCTCCCCAGCTGGGGCCGAGGAGGCAAACAAACCCGCAGAGCCACCATTAACCAATTACCGGGCCTCCCGAAATTACAGGCTTCGTCCCGGCGCAGGCTGGGACAGATGCTGAGGCCCCCAGCTGGCGGGCGCTTGCCTGATGGGACCACCCTCCCCAGCCCTGTCCCCCACCTCTGGCGGACTCGGTCACCTCCCTGCGGCTCCTGACCCGGGAGGGTCTTGCTGGGGCTTGGACCCAGCAGCGTTGCTGCTGAGGGCGGCCCAGGCTGGGACGATGGTCTCTGCGTGGGGGCCAGCCTGGGGCCAGCCGGTCTTGCTGTGCGCGCTCCAGGCTGGGAGAGGTCCCGCCGGCCGCCCAGTCCCTCCGGAGCCCCCGCGACACAGAAGCAAGCGCCTAGGCGTGAGATGTGAGGCCAATCCAGGCTGCAGCGGGGCTCCAAGGGCCGAGGCTCTGATGGGTAGATGGACCCTGGGACCACCCTCCAGGCAGCCCGACCAGCCCTTGGCCAGGAGAGGATGTTCTAGAAGGCCGGCACTGGCCTCTATTCCAGGAGGCTGGCGGGGGCGGCGGCGGGGGCTTTCTCTGCAGCCAAGTCAGTGGTGGCTGCCGCCATGGGGCTGGGCACATAGTTGAAGGGGGGGACACGGGCCGAGCGGCTGGGGGAGCCGTGCCGGCTGGCGGGAAAGCCCCCTGCAGCCACCCCCAGGCCCTCATGGACAAAGGGAGCAGAGGTGGGCGCTTTAGTGGGGGCAGGCCCATCCACATCGCTGCCTGGGAGGGCGGTGGGGCCGCTGACCGGGGCCTGGAGGGGCCCTCTGCTTTCCAGGCTCGGGGAGGTGCTGGAGTTGGTCTTAGTGGCAGCAAAGTCCTCCGTCTGGACCACGGCGTCACTGGTCTTGCGTTGTGGGGGGCCGCTGGGGCCGTCGGGCGGGGCGCCCATCAGTGGCAGGGCAGTGGCGGGCAGCGTGCTCCGCAGGATGTGTGGAACGTCTTCGTCCCGGATGCGACGCCACGTGGTGCCCGGCGCTGCCACCCTGGGCAGCGGCCGGGCCTCCCCATCGCTGCTGCGGCGGGCGGCGTCGGCGGTGGGCCCGGGGGCGGCACCGTCGGGCCTGCGGGCCACGCTGATGTGCGGCAGGGAGGCGTACCGCTTCACGGTCTCTGGCCGGGCGGCCGGCGTGCGCACAGGCAGGCGGGACGGGCTCTCGGAGCTGGGGCGCCGGGCCGGCCGCTCGCTGGGACTGGGCCTGGCCACAGGGGCTCGATGCGGAAGCGGACCCTGCTGGGGGGCTGCCCGCAGCTCGTCGCAGCGCGAGGAGCAGAGGAAGACCGCAGGCAGCGCAGGTCGACTGCGGCGGGGTGAGCCGCCCTGGGAGGCAGGGGGCGCGGCCTCCGGGGTGGACAGTTCCGAGCGGCGGCGGCGCAGCAGGCCCGGGGACTCCTTGATGAAGGTCAGCTGCCGCCGGAAACCCGAGCGGTCGGAGGACTCGCTGCCACTGGAGCGGGCAGAGGCCACGCGCACCAGACCCAGGCGGCCCCCTCGGGCGCTAGGGCTTCCCTCGGCTGCCATCCGACCCCGGGGACCCGGCTCTGGGGCCGCCCTGGCCAGGGCTGGCGGCCCCCGCCTGGCTGGCCTCTGCATGAAGGGGATCCGCACAGGTGACTTCTGCGTCTTGTGCTGCTTGGACAGCAGCGCCCGCGTGGGTGTTTGGGGCACCAGAGATGCCCCGGGGCCAGGGAGGGGCCCTGCGGCCTGGGCGCCTGGGGGCGGCCTCCTTGTAGGGGGCTGGGAGGCCGGAGAGGCCGGGGAAGAGCCCGAGGAGGGGGCCTTGGCCAGGCGGGCGGGCGGTGTGGCACTCCTCTGGGGAGGGCTTGGTGCCGCCAGCTCCGAGATCTTGCCGGGCCGGTGCAGGCTTCGAGACCGCTGCTGCCCGGGGCTAGGGGTCTTGGCGGGGGCTGCTGGCTGTGCAGGACTCGGGGGTCCCACCTTCCTCGGTGCCACGCGGGTGCCGGGGTTGCCTTTGGGCTGGGCCCGGGGGGCCGGGCTGGGCACATAGATCACGGTCCGTCCCCGGAGCACAGCCGGCACCCTGCACGCGGTCTTTGGAGCCCCACGCAGCTTCTCGGGGCCACTGGTGCTGTGCTGGGCCAGGGCCGAGTCCCGTTTCTCCGGCCTCGTGGTGCTGCCCCCCTGGCCGCCCGCCTGCAGCCGCCGTCCCTTCCTGTGCAGGGGGGGCTGCAGGGTGGAACTCCCCGACAGCCCCGAGCCGGACAGGATAGAGTCAGACCCAGACGAGGCCTCGTGGGTGGCCGCCGCCGCCGCCTGGTGCAGCCACGTGACAATGGAGTTGGCGCCCTCCTGGATGGCACGCCACTCGACGCTGTCGAGGTCTGAGGCATGGTCTGAGCTGGCCGCCTCGTCCCCACGCTCCCGGGGCCCCTCTTCTGGCCGCTTGTCTGGCCGCACGACCTGGGGCTTGCGGCGCCGGGGGCCTGACGCCTGGAGCCGGCGCCTGGGCACCGCGGAGCCGACGCTGCGCCCGAGCAGCCCAGTCTCTGCCCGCGGGCTCGGGGGGCCGTGGCGCCCCCCCCCAGTGCCTGGGCCCTTGGTGACAGCTGGCTCAGGAGCGGGGGGCCGGCCAGCCGGGTGCCGAGGGGGGTCGGGCTCACTCAGGGAGCTGGCGGAGGAGCTCAGGGAGTAGCACGGCGGTGTTTCATCGGCGATGAGGCTGGGCTGGGCACAGGCGGCTTGCGTGGCCTTGGGCGTCGTATTGGGCGCGGCCTGTACCTCCTTCCTGCCAGCCGGGCGCTCTCTCTTCACTGCACGGGGGATGGCGGACGCCCGCCGCGGGGGCACCACCGCCTCGGAGGGCTCCTCGTCTGAGTCGTTGTCGTAGAAGCAGTACACGGCCTCCTCGGTGGGCGTCGTGAGGCACAGGGACGGCAGTGCCCCGTCCCCACGGGCCGGGCTGGGGCGGGAGCCGTCCGGCTCCGTGCAGGCACTCGAGGGCCGGCAGAGGGGCAGCTCCAGCCCCGCCCGGCTCCTGCCCGCCCCCCGGGCCTGCTCTGTGCTCCGGCCCACACCCCACGCCCTATGCCTCTGCCCCGTGGCCCGCCTGGGCAGGGCCTCACGACCCGCGGGCTTCTGCCTGTCCGAGGGCCTGCCGGGCGGGTCCCTGGGAGGTCCCTGCAGTGTCTCGTCACTGAGCGAGGTGGCGCTGGAGAAGGTGGCAGGCGTGCCGTCGGCAGAGTCGGCGCAGGAGTCGTCCCCCCGGGCCGGGGCCGGCACCAGCATGTAGACGGGCACGGGCAGCGCGCGGCGGCCAGGTACCAGGGCTGAGGCCACCTTGCGGAGCCGGGCGGGCACCGCCGCCCCCAGGCACTCGCGCAGCAGCTCCAGCTCCTGGTCGGCGGCTGCTGGGCCCTCGAGGCAGCCACCAGCCTCGTCCCGCCGGCGGTGCCCCGCAAAGTGGAGGCCGCTGCCGCTGCCGCCGCCGCCGCCGCCGCCGCCGCCGCGCTCGGGGCAGGCTGGGGGCAGCAGCCGCAGCTCGACGTCCTTCTGCACGTAGTGCTCGTGCAGGGCCAGCGCGCTGAGACTGGAAGCGCATGAGAAGTTCTCGTCGGGCTTCTCCACGGTGAAGCGCACGCTGCCCGCGTCCAGCTCAGACGGAAGCCGGCAGCGCTCACGACGGTCGGCAATGTCCAGGAAGCGCTTCACGTAGCTCTCCCACTGCAGGCTGAACTGGGTGCTCTCGCGCTCGCCGGGGGGCGCGGGGGCCAGCGGGGGCGTCTTGCTGCGGCTGGGTGGCATGGTCTGCCCAGGGCTGTCGGGCAGCTCGCTGGGGCTGACCGTGCCGCTGCCCAGCCCGCTGCACGGGTCACTGGGGACGGAGCTGGCGATGGACGGGCTCTCGAAACTGCTCAAGGAGCTCACCGAGCTGCAGCGGCTGAGCACCAGCGGCGTCTCCTGCACGCAGTTCTCCGACGAGCTGGACGGCGTGGTGTCCTCCACCCCCAGGCCCCGGCCCCGCTGGGGAGCCGGGATGGCCACAGGCAGGGAGGTGGCCCCAGGCCCGAGCCAGGCTCCATCTAGGTCTGCCTTGCTGGGTCCCACCTCCTCTAGCCCTTCCAGGGATGAGTCACTGTCCAGGTCCCCGGCCTCGCTGGGGCCTGGGTGGCCGGCCGAGGACAGCGAGGACAGAGAGCTGCAGCGGGACAGGCAGAGCGGCACTGTCTCCGCCACCAGCTTCTCTGGCACCTTGCTCAGGCCATCCGTGGGTGGCCAGGCCTGCTTCCGGGCTCCGGGGGCCAGGGGCCCCATGCCCAGCCTGGCGTTGCCCTCGAAGAGCGGCACATGCTGGTAGGTGGGTGACAGCTTGATGGTGCGCACACAGGCGTCGGCGGCAGAGCCGTCCCGGGACGCCAGCTCCTGGCCGCCCGGCAGGTGGAGGTCAAGCCGGCTGGGCCGCACCTGGCTGCTCGGGGACCCCTCGTGGTGCTCAGCCAGCACAGCCAGCGGGCAGGGCCGTGTGTGCTCGCGGGGACAGCGCCCGTCACCACCGGTGCTGCCGCTGTTGAGACTGTCGTTGGAGAGGCTGGCTTGGGCAGCCTTGAGCCGCAGCAGAGGGTGGGCCCGGCTGCCAGCCTCCGGCCGCCTGCCCTCCGGCCGCCGGCAAGGAGAGCAGGACTGGGCCCGGCCTTCACGTGGCGCTTCCTGCCCGGGGTCCCCAGAGCTGAGGCTGAAGCTGTCATCTGACGAGGTATGCAGGGCGGAGATGTCCTCCACCAGCCGGTCGATCCGTGCCACCGCCAGCGCTAGCTTGGCCTTGGCCCTGGCCGCCACGGCCACCTCCCTGCCGGCCTCCTTCTCGGCCTCTGGGCCACTACGGCGGGCAGGCGGGGTGCGGGCCAGCGCCTGCCCCTGCAGGAAGGGGCTCCCCAGGAAGAGCGAGAGCACGGCGGGGCTGGTAGGCTCCGCGGTGGCGGCTGCCGCGGCCAGGGAGGGCGCCTCATCGTCGTCAAAGCAGCCGGAGTCCGAGGCGTAGTCCCGGGCCAGCCCGTCCAGGTGGCGCAGGGGCGGCAGGGGCTTCTTGGAGGCAGCGTCGACCTCGGCCTCGGGCAGGCCCTGCTTCTCCAGGTGGTCGAGCGCCTGTGCCAGGTGCCGCGTGTCCAGCTCGGCCTCCAGCGCCCGCTGCTTGCGCACGTACAGGCTGGGTGCGCATGCGCCGGGGGACACGGCCGTGGCGGTGGTCTGGTACTTGGCGGGCCGGTGGGCCAGCAGGTTGCGCAGGGCGGCGGCGCTGCCCATGGCGATCATCTTGTGCTTGGAGTGCACCAGGTTGCGCAGCATGCCCACGGCCCC
This sequence comes from Nasua narica, assembly GCA_028533885.1. Taxonomy (NCBI): domain Eukaryota; kingdom Metazoa; phylum Chordata; class Mammalia; order Carnivora; family Procyonidae; genus Nasua; species Nasua narica. The sequence goes on along the minus strand of CM052799.1, from coordinate 751,037 downwards.
CAGGTCCCACAGCAGCTCCTGGTCGCGCGGGCTGCGGGCGGACAGGTTCCAGAGCGTGCCGCAGGCGTTGCTCACGATGGTCAGGCTGTGCGACGTCAGGTGCTGGAGCAGCGTCTGCAGGCAGTTGTGGTCCCGCAGCACCTGTCTGCGGGCGGTGGGGGGTCAGGCTCCGCGCGGCCCCGCCCTCCCCGCCGGGCCCCGCCCCTCGCCCCGCCCCTCGCCCCCGCCCCACCCCGTCGGGTCCTGCCCCCTCACCCTGCCCCTCCCGCTCCTCGCCCCGCCCCTCGCCCCGCCCCGCCCCGCCGGGACTGGGCGCCAGACTTAGCAAAAGCTAAGTAAGGTAACTTTGAATTTCAGAAAACGGAATTAATGTTTACTAAAATGCACATATTAAAATAACAAATTAATTCTATCTTTTAATGTAAAATTGACTGACTTTATCTCATTTGACCCCAACCACATATTGTAATATCTCAGATATACTTACACTGAAGGCAAATCTTATCTGTTTTTACAAAATGCTAAGTATTGTTAATTTAGTAGTAGTATTTAGTAAATAAATGTTTTATTGACTTTAATAAATAAAATATTTAGCACCAGGATAGCCCATGCCATATTTGGGATATACTTACACTAAAAGTAAGTGTTACATATTTTCCTACATCAAAAACATTACTGATCATGATCTAATAAATAATACTTTATTTTGATTAGGGATGAGTACTTATTAGTAGTATTTATAAAAAATTCAATAAAAAACAAGCATTTATTAATATTTAGAAAGTAATACATATTTCTATTTCAATAAATTAGTTTAAAATTTAGTATAAGTATACCCCACACAAGATTTGGGTTATACTTAACACTAAAAAATGTAGTCCCTAGGGACCAGTTGGGACTATCCATTCTCAGCACAGAACAAGGCTTGTCCTCAGTTCCCAGCAGACTGGGCTCTGCCATGCCCAACCCCGAAGTGTGCCCGGGCGTCCCCCTTCCCCCAGTGCCCTCGCCGCAAGCCCTCTGCCCCTGGTGGCCGTGGGCTGGGAGGGGCCGACCTGTAGTCCTCCCGGGTGGCGATGAGGCTGGACACGTTGCGCAGGATGCCGCCGCCGCTCTCGATGACGGCCAGGGAGTTGCTCTGGCACTTGTAGGTCAGTGTGCTCACCAGGAAGCCCAGGGCGCCGTCCACCTGGCAGATGGCTGCCTTGTTCTCCGTGCTGTGTGCCGACAGGTTCCACAGGGCACTGAGCACGCTCTTCAGGGTGGACTCCTGGACACAGAGTGGGGAAGGAGGGGGTCAGTGGGGGGGGGGAGCAGGGAAGCAGGCCAGCCCTGCCCACTCGGCCCTCCCCGTCAAGGTATGGACAAAAGGCTGGGAGGAAAGGCACCCAAATACGTTTTCCAATACAAGTGACAGTAAGAGGATCTCGAGATGCAGGGTTGGAAGCCCCAGGTGTGGAGCAGCTGCTATCCAGTGCACTATTTGGTTTGATTTCCCCCAGAGACGGGGAACTCACCTCCTCCCCGCGGGTCTTCCTCTGCTGTGGCTGGCACTGAACAGCCCTGGCTGTTCCCTCTTCCCGAGGCCTGGGGTGAGCTCCCCTCCCCTCAGCCCCCCACACCAGCCAGTGCCAACCTTGGAGGCTCGCAGAACACACTGCATCAGGGCGGTCATGCTGCCGACCTCCCTCAGCGCCTTCTTGCTGTTGATGTCAGCCCGCCAGGACAGGTTACGCAGGATGCTGGACACCACCTAGGTCAGGGCAGAGAAGGGGCAAGGTGCACCTGGGGCCCAGGCGCCCCAGGTCCACACGCCATCCTCCACCCCTGTGCCAGGCGGGGCTGGGCAGAGACTGGAGGGGACGCCCCTCACTGGAGACCCCCCACCCAGGGGAGGGGGCCTGGCAGGCAGAAAGGCTTCAGGCAGCGGGGCACCCTGCAGGGCACTCCTGGGGCTACGGCACCCAGTACCTGGTGGAGCTCCTCGCTCTCGGAAGCCAGCTGGGCCACGATGGCCTCCATGCAGCCCCGGCGGGCACACAGCGTGGCCTGTTGGTGTGACAGAGGGAAGTCGTACCAAGCGACCCACCCCCAGCTTCAGGTTCCCTCCTCTGCTCACGGAGCACCTGCTATGTGCCAGAGCTTGAGCCCAGCCCCCATCCTCACCGCTGCGTGCTGCGTGCTGCGGGGAAGGGACAGCAGTTACCCTATTGCTCTGATGAGGAAACTGAGGCCCAGACCAGCACGGACATCCAGCCCCCAGTCCGGAAGCCCCATTCCCGGCAGAGTTGGCCCTGGAGCAGCCAACAGGACGGTGGTCTGGCTGGTCGCATCCAGACACCAGCCTTCTGCGCCCCACCAGCCCTCTCCGGGCCTCAGTCTACCCGCCTGCTAAGTGGGGGACAACTGTCTCCACCTCTCAGGGCTGTATCGAGGCTGTGGTGAGGTCGAGGGAGGCTTAGACCCAGAGAGCGCTGACCCCGCCCAGCCTCCGGCCGGCCCTAGGCACCTTGTTGGCGACATCCCCGAAGGTGAGGTTGGTGAGGGTCATGCCGGCGTATCGGCGAAGGGCGAGGTTGAGCGGGTCCCGTGTCATCTTGTGCATCTCAAAGTCAACCTGCAGCAAGTCAGCTACGGCCTGCAGCCCACCTGCACGGGTGCGAGGAGGGGCGTGGTGCAGCTGCGGAGGGGGCGGGGGGCCTGCCCACTGCCGGGCACCCCAAACCACCCACCTGCCTTCTTCCCGGCCTCAGAGGCCCTCTGCTCCCTCCCATCCACACCTGCCCTGCTCAGGTCCCTCTCCCCAGCCCCCAGGGCTCCTCCCCAGCCGCCGGGCTTTTGCACGGCTGTTCCCTCTGCCTGCAGTGCTCTTCCCTGCTATTTGCCCAGGTTCCTGGCTCTACTCCCAGCTTTCTCCCAGTCACTTTCTCAGGGAAGCCCCTAACATCCCACACGAGAATTCTCTCTACACCATTAGACCACGAGCCACGGAGGGCAGGCCGTGGATGGCCCGTGCTCAGGAGCTACTACAGGGGAAACAAATCGGGGGAAGTGGTCAGTATGGGGAGAAGGGAAAGAAGCAGCAACGCGAGCATGAGGAGTCCTGTTTCCGTCTCCCTGTGGCAGAGATGATGGGGGCGATGCCAGCGTCCCTGGGGCAGGAAGTGAGCAGCACACATTTAAAAACCGCCACCGCAAACCTGCCACATGTTCACAGCAGCCGAAAGGGGGACACAACCCAAATGTCGATCAGCGGACGTGGACGGACGGATGGACACAGTGTGTCCGTCCACAGCGCAACGCTCCTCAGCCGCAGAAAGGCGGGATGCTCTGACACCTTCTACCGCATGGGCAGACCCCGAAGACGTTCCGCTCGAGCGTATTTGTGTCAAATAAGCCAGACCCAGAAGGACCCAGCCCGCAGGACCCCGCTCCCCGGAGGGACCCCGAGGACACCGGGCTCAGACCCAGAAGGACCCACCCTGCAGGACCCCGCTCCCGGGAGGGCCTCAGCGGAGTCCCGTCCCCGCAGACAGAGAGGAGAGGGTGGGCGCCGGGGCTGGGGAGGGGGGCGGGGAGTCCGTGCTCCGCGGGGACGGAGTCTCCGTGCGGGGAGATGGAAGGTTCTGGAGCCGGAGGGTGGGGGGGTGAGCGAGCTTCCCGCCGCGGGGCTGTGCGCGTAGAAATCTTACGTGTATTCTACCACAAGTTAAATTTTTAAAGTAGGCTCCATACCCAGTGTGCGCCTTGAATTCACAACACTCAGATCACCTGTCACCGAATCTACCACCTGAGCCATCTGGGCACCTCTAAAAATTTGAATACATGATTATAAGTTATTTCAGGGGACGCTTCCAAGGCCCTTCACGCTCCCGAATGTGGAAACCCAAATGAGAAAGGACCCCAACGAGAACAGGCAGAAAGCGCTGTGAACCCAGCCGTGGGTGGGCCTGCCCGGCGAGGGGGTCCTGGGGGACACCAGCGGCATGCAAGTGTTTTGCCTTCGGGACCCCTGTGTCCTCGGAACATTTGTAAAGACCCCTGAAGAGACTCTGCGCCTGCGGCAGCCCCGCCAGAAATGAAAGTGAAGCCTGTAAACCTCGGAAGGTGCGGCCCAGCGGACCTCAGAGGGCAACGCCTGGGAGAACACCCGGGTGGAAGAGGCAGATCACATCTTCGTTTCCTTATCAAAACAACTGTGACCTTGGGGAGCTCTCAGGAGGGCCTCGGGAACCCCCACGGGTCCTGGGCCACACTTAGAACCAGTTCAATATGAAATTCTATGTGTTCCTAGTCCAAGTGTTCAAGGTCAGAGGGGATGCGGCACCAAGAGAAATTCTCTGATCCGGCCTCGCGGGGGGCGGGCGGGAAGCACGGCGCGCGCTCCTCTAGCCTCCTGTGTTTAGACTGCATTCTGGGGCACGCGTGTGCAGGCGTCTGATGCAGAGTGGACTGGACCACCTCCTCTGCCCCCTACGACAGGGGGCTTCACAGGGTGGATAAGACGCCTGCTGGCGGCCGACACCTAGCTGCTGGGCACACGCGGCTTCCGGATTCTGGGTTTTCTCGGGGTTGCGGGGTTGCATGCTTCCTTGTTTTCCTGTGTCTTTCTTTGTAAATCCAGCCAGAAGGTGAATTCCTAGCTGGGGGGGGGGGGGTACCGGTGGGAGGTGGGAGCCCTCCCCCCACACAGCCAACCCCCACAGGGTCTACCCTTGGGGCATCCTGACCACCTGCTGGGGGAGAAGAGGCATCTCATTTGTAATCCTGATGGTGAAACTGAGCATATGGGTGTGATGTTTGAGCTTTGCTATTTCTTTTCTCCATGTTTTAAGGACTTGTGTATGGAAAGAGACATAATACTTGTAATGCCCCCAAACCTAAGATTTCACAAGGTCGACACCCCCCACCGCCACACTACCTACCCTGTGGCTTGGCTCCCTGTGCAGAGTCGCCTCCCTGTTCTCTGAGCCCCAGGTGCCTCAGTGGCCACAAGCTGGCCCTGAGCGGAGTGAGGCCCAGTAGCCCCCGGGGCCAGTCGGGAGGCGGTGTGCAGTCCAGAAAGAGGCCAGGGGCACTCACCCAGCTCGTTCATGGCACGGCGGTACTCCTCATCAAAGGACAGCTTCATCACGGCGCAGGTGGCCCGGCAGATCTGAGGCTCAATGGGGACTGGGGCTGCGGGCCAGTGGGCGGGGTCAGAGCCATCCAGCTGCTGGCAGGTCCCTGTCCCTCCCTGCCTTCTCCACCCAACAGGCCTGCAGAGATCCCAGAGCTTTTCAACCGCTGCTCCCGGGACGCATAGGGGGGCTCTCCCAGAGCAGGGCAGCCTTACCATGCATGTCTAAAGGCAGGACAAAGGGTACTGCCCGCGCCCTTGCATCGCAAAGGCCAATGAGGTAGTGCCTGGTGCTAAGTACCTTTTGGCGGTTTTTTTTTTTTTTTTTTGTCGTATATTAATTTTGCAATGAGCTGCAAACACTAGGAATCACAAACTGCACCCCGCTTGCAAAGGTTACTGGGACCTAGCCGAAGTCCCCGGGAAGCCTGGGCCAGCGGCTGGCACACCCGCGGCGGCCGCTCTCACGGCTCACGGCCCGGCCCTGTGGCACTGAAGCTCCTACGTGCTCACCTCCGCCGTTGCCGCCTCCGTCGGCGCTGTCCCTGGCCTGCAGCCAGTCCCAGCAGGTTTCGCAGTAGGCCCGGATCTGCTCCAACACATGGAGGACGCGCATCTCCTTGCGCGCCAGCCCCTGGTCCGGCTGCGAGAAGACTATGTTGTGCAGCGCCGCGTTGGCGCGCATGCGCGCATCCTTGGCTCCCGGCGCCCCGGGGCTCCCGGTCCGACCCCCAACGCCCGCCTCGGCGCCGTGCAGGATCTGCAGCAGCAGCGGCAGGCACCCGGAGCGGCGCATCGCCACGCAGCTCTCCGGCGAGCTGGACATCGCCAGCAGGGTGCGGGCTGTGTCCTCCTGGTCCCGCGTCGCCAGCATGGACAGCAACCAGAAGACCACCTCCACCTGGCGGGGCAGGGGACGGAGTCACGGTGGGGAGCCCCGCTCAGCTCACCGGGCCCCAGCCAGGGCTAGCCCCCCCACACACAGTGAGAGTCCTGTGACCCCAGCCCCGGAGATCGCTAGCTCACCCCGACCCCCTTCGCCCTGCATCCTCCTGGGGGCCAGTGCACACACCTGGGGAGGGGGATGGGAGGCATCAGCCAGCACCGAGTGCCCCCAGTTCCGGAGGGCCAAATGCCTACCCTGTCGTCCCTCACTGGGTACTCCTGTGGGTGACCTCCTACATGTGAGGCTAGATTGGGACAGCTATCCCCCACCCACCTTCCCAACCCTAGAGCACATGCTGGCCCTGCCAGCCTCACCACACACCCCCACCCAGGTAGCCCTTCCACACCTGGGGACACGTTATGGAGACGGAGGGAGGGTCCCCCACGTCTGACAGACGCAGGACCCACCTCACCATACACCTTAACCCGGCCGGCCACCCTCACCCCTCGCGTCTTAACCCAGCCGCCGGGCCCCCCACGAACCTGGATACCCCCTCACCTTGCTGTTGCCCGGCTGAGGGACACCATCGTCAGGGTGCGTGGGGACCTCAGTCTCTGGGTCCTCGTCCACCGGCACTGACTTGACCGCCAGCAGGGCCTGTGCGGAGAACGCCAGGCCTGGGGGCTCGGTTGGGGAGCACCCCACAAAGCGCCCGGACTGCGGATGCCGGCCACAGCCCCATGACGACGTGGACGGGGGCTGCCGGCCCATTCCTGCGCCCTGGGCAGGGCCCTGGCTCCACCCCTCCCGGTACCTGGGGCTCGGTCTGCTGCACGCGGTCCTGCGCCGACAGCAGCTCCTGATCGATTTGCTCCAGGCGCGATGCGCGGATCTGAGCCCAGAGAAAGAGCCATGCTGGGGCTGACCCCGCCCCGGCTCTGGCCCCGCCCACTCTCAGCTAGGACCCCACCCACTGCCCGAACCACGCTTTGACGTCCAGCCCCGCCCACTCCCTGGCCCCGCCCCTGGCTCTGATCCCACCTGTTCCTCTATCTGGCCCCACCCGCTCTAAACCCCGCCCCGTTACCTGACTCTGCGAACATCCCGGCCCCACTCACGGTCCAACCCCAACCCGGGCTGGCTCCACCCACTCCTGTGTTTGGCCTCGCCCACTCCCTGATCTGGTCCGGTCCACGGACCGAGGCCCAGGGCTTGCTCACACTCGGTTCCGCCCACCGCCCGCCCCCTGCCCGCACTGTTCTCGGACTCCGCTCTCCGGCCCCACCCACAAAGGCCTCTAGTTCTGGCTCCGCCCCCTGAGCCAGACCCCGCCCCCCGCCCCACCTGCGCGCGCTGCACCATCTCGTCCGAGGTGCCGAAGCGCTCCTCCATCAGCGAGCGGATGTGCTGGGCCTCGAACTCCAGCTGCTGCCGGATCAGGTCCATCTGCATCGAGAACTGCTGGGAGGGGCGGGCGGGCGGCGGTGAGGGTGCGCCCGGGCCCGATTCCCCGACCCGGCCCCCGCTCGCCCCCCGCCCTGGCCGCTCACCGTCTCCACGTGCGGGAGCTCGTCCAGGCGCTTGGACAGGCCCTGCAGCTGTGAGTAATACCAGAGCTTCTCCTTCTCCTCCTTCTCGATCTCGTTCAACAGGAAACACCTGAGGGGGGAGTCGGTGGGCGCGGGCTCCAGAGGGGAGCCGTCGTGCGTGCCCTGTTTACTGTCATCTGTGTCATCACTTGCTTCACAGCAAGGCAGTCTCGCCCTTGGTGCTCCCGGGACTGGGGTGGGGTGCAGAGAGATAACTCAAAGCAGAGAGACAATTCCTTGCTAAGTTCTGGTCCCCGGAGAGAGGCTCTGAGGGGGCTGTTGTGCCCCAGGACCTCTCCCGCACCTGCTAACCTCCCTCTAGCCTGCAAAGACCGCGTCAGGCTCAGGTTGTTCCAGGCCCAACAGCCTCCCTGGGAACAGCGCTGTGCGGAGACCCTGCTGTTCCCAGTGTACAGAGCTCCGTGTTTAGCTTTTTTTTTTTTTTTCTTTAAATAAAAACTTATTGACTTTAAGTAATTTAGCCTATGTTCCATATAATTACAGGGCAGAAGTCTGAGACTGGGAGGAGTTAGGGGACTAGCTTGAGGTCCCAGAGCACAGGATGGACATGACTCCAAGCCGCTCCTGAACTGCCCCATCGGACCCCACGCGACCCAGCTGAGCCGAGCTGGGCGCCCGGCCCCTGCTTTCTCTGCTGGCCGCGGGCCCGGGTTTCCTGGGCCACAGCCCCTCTCTCCACAAAGGCTGCCTTGAGCCCTTCTGGCTCCAGTCCTGACCCTGGCAATGGACACAGCCCTGTCCCTGGGGAAGCCTGCATACTGGGGACCCCTGAGGACATCTCCCAGGAGCCTTCCTCTTTGCCAGGAACACCCCCTCCTCTTTGCCCTCCAGAGGTCCACCGGACCCAGAAAGGCGGGAGAGGACCCAGCAGCCGCCGGTGTGGGCGGGGTCGACCCAGAAGATGGGTGGGGTACATGCCGGTGCGCCAATCAGGGGTCAGGGACGGCTGGGCGGAGCTAGCTGAGGGCGGGGCTTCCCGCCACCTGCGGTCTCTCACCTTTCCCGGTCCAGCTCCTCCAGCAGCCTGATGGTAGCCCGGCTCAGCTCCCCAAAACTGTCCTTAGAGGGCCCAGAGCCGTGGGCGGGACTTTCTTCGGGAGTCCGCGCCGTGGGCTCGGGGCCTAGGGCTGGGGGCTGGAACTTGAGGTTGTACAGGCTGGTGATGTCCATCTGCAGGGCTGTAGGCGCATGGGAGGAGAGGGCACGGTCAGTGCCCGTTCCTGCCCCCTTCTCCTCCCGGCTCCCTCGGGGGGCAAGCTGGAGGTTGCCCCAGTGTGCAAAGGGGGCCCCCAGGCAGGGCCCGCACCTTTCAGCTGCTCCAGCACCTCCGTCTGCCCCGAGGACACCAGCGCTCCAGCCTCCTGCTCCAGCTTGCCTTGCAAGTGCTTCAGGACCTCCTAAGGCGGGGGCGGGAAAGAGCGCCGGTAGCAAAAGCCGGCTGCGCTGGGCTCCCCGGGCCACCCCCACCGTGAGATGCCCCAGCCTGGCCTGCAGGCCTCTTGGCCCAGCACCCTGGGGTTCGTGCCTCTAGCTGCGGCCCCACCCGCACCTTCATGCCGGACGTCTCCGTCTCCAGCTTGGACAGGTGGCTGGAATTGTCTCGCAGCTCCTGCCTCAGGTGACTGTTCTCGGCCTTCAAGGCCTCCACCTGCCGCACCAGCTGCTCGTAGGGTGCCGCAGAGCTCGCCATCTTCAGCTCCTGCAGCGCCTGGGGACACAGGTCAGAAGGTCCACCCAAGGGTCTAGGGAGGGGTGGTCCCCCGGCCGAAGTCCCAGCCCTCCCACCCAGTCCCGGGGGTGAGTCCCCGCAGGGCACAAGTGCCTGGTGTGGACCGCCGCAGGCCTGGCCCTCAGGAGAAGCAGCATGACCGGCAGAGAGACAGACAGCGACAGAGGTGGGCAGAGCCATGGGATGGACGTCGAGACACACGGTCAGGCTGATGGCCGTGACCCCCTCAGCTGGACGGCTGGACAGACAGGCCCATCGCAGTCACCCTGGGGGTCTAAAATCTGGATGCCCCGCCCCCATCCCCCTCCACCAACAGCCGGAGCCCGAGCAGCTGCCTGCCTCCCCTCCGGTCAGCCCCCTACCAGGCCCGGCGGCCCCGGTGGCCCCATGCCCCGTCTCCCGGGCTCTGCCACTGCTGCCCACTTCTTTGTGCGGCGGTCCTTTCTCACTGTAGCCCAGCCTCCTCCCTCTGTCCAGCCGGCGGGCGGCCCCTCCTCTCTTGACTAGGCCCTCCCTGGAGCTGTCCCACCTCCTCCCCACCCCCCCTTCCTTCTTTGTTCCCTTCCCATCAGCACTCACCCCCTCCCTCCGCCTTTGTCTGAGGCGCACCAATGGCAGCACGCCCTCTCCTCCACCTCCTTCCTGGGAGCCCCCTCCCCACATCAGCCAGCCTTCCCCTTGCCCACAGGGAGGTGCTTACCCCGCCCCACCTGGCCACCTGCATTCATTCACTTATCCACCGTCGTCCCTCTGCTCCTACCCACGGAACTCTCCCCACCCCACCCACCCGGGGTCACCAAGGGCACGCTGGGCCTGGCGGAAGGACGCGGAGATGGGGTCAGGCCATCCGAACCCACTGGGAGGATCTACTGTGTGCCTGCCCCTGTCCTCTGACTTCCCAGTCCTGAGCCTCAGGGACCACCCTTGGGCTGTGCCCAGAGGAAGGGAGGCCAGGGGCTTGGACAAGGCATGCCCGGAACCCGGCCCTGGTAGGACTCAGGACCCTGGCACTCCAGGCGGTGCGTTCTGGCCTCAGTTTGCCCATCTGAGCCGTGGGAACACGGTATGCCTGGGCCACTCTGCAGACTGATGGGAGGGTCAGGCACGGTAGTGCTCATGGAGCAAACCAGAGACCACAGGGCAGGTGGGGGAGTCCCAACAGGAGACAGTGTGCCAGGCAGGGAAGGCCAGCTGCCTGGGGACCACAGCCTTCACCTCCCACCCAATAGTGGTCCCACCCGATGCTCAGTTGGGGGTCCCAGAGCCAGGAATCAGGCCTGGGGTTGTGGCAAGGTCCCCGGGCTGGAGTTGTGTCCTGGCTGAGGCTCCCAGGCTGAGGCCCACCAGAGGGAACCACTAAGTGGGGCGCGACACTCCCTGCACACCCCTCCCACCCCCTCAACCAACCTAGGTTCCCTCCCTGAGCCCCAGCCAGGGCTGCCTCCCACCCCGTTTCCCTCATGGGTGTGTGACTGGACGCTCCGGGCCGAGCCTGGGGTACCTTCGCTCCCCCTGCATCCTCATCAGCCTGACCTGGCAGTAGGGCCCCCACCAGACCCCCCTCATTCCAGCCAGAGTCCCCAATTCCACACTCCCACCAGCACCCCAAGCTTTGCCCAGCTGGACCCTCTCTCCCCCTGCTCCCCTCAGCCCCCCTCATCAGGGCAGCCTCGCTGGCCTCCCACAGTCCACTCCTCACACACAGTCAGAAGGAAGCTCTGAGAGTCACTGGTTGGACTCCATCCCTCACTTACTCCAATACTTCCCATGGCTCCCCAGTGCCCTTGAGAAAAGGCCTGATTCCTCCACATCCACCTGGCAGCCACACAGCAGTGCCAGGCCTCTGCGTGTGCACTTTTCCACCTGGAGCACCTTTTCCGAATCCTGCCATCCCTCAAGGTGCAGCTTCCTCCAGGAAGCCCTCCTGCCTGCCCCTCAACTCCAGGTTGCGGCAGGGGACTCCCAGGAGCCTCCTTGGGAGATCTCCATTGCGGAAGGGAAAGCGCCAATAGCTGGGATTTGGTCTGATTGGGCAGCAAGCGGCCGAATTTCAGGGAGGGGGGGCATAGATGTGGCCCAAAGAAGCCCTTCCTTCTCTTCCCTTCAGTCCAAGCCCCACTTCACAGAGAGGGAAACTGAGGTCCAGAGAGGTGTAGCACTATCCCCCAAGCACACAGCAGGCCTGCTTGAGACGGTGGGAGAGCGGAGCGTTGAACCCCGTGAGTGGGTGTGTGCGTGGGGACAGCGGCAGCGCTGCGGGCGCCCACCTTCCCGGTTCTCAGTTTCCCTTCTGGCTCCACCCTGGAGAAACGGAGGCTCCGGAGAGTGTGCTGACAGGCGAAGGAGACACAAGGGATGGAGACCCCCAGCAGAGGCGCAGGATGCGCCCCCTGCCCTCCACCCAGGGAAGCGCGCCGCTTACTTTCTCTCAATCGGGCTGGGCTGGCGGGGGCGCCGCGGGGCGTGGGCTCCGGGGCTCCGGGGTCTCGGCGGCGGCGCAGGCAGAGGGCTCCGGGGCGGACAAAGCCCGGTCCCGGCCTGGCCAGGCGGTGCCGCCGCTCCTGGAGCTGGGCGAGACCACCGCGAGCGGGGGAGGATGCGGGATGCGGGATGCAGGCGCCGCGGCCAATTGCGGCGCGGGAAGAAGGACTGGTGCCATGGCAACAGCCAATGGCGGCCCCAGGGCGGGGACCAGCGGCGGCAGCGGGACGTCGCGCCTCCGGGCGGGTTCAGGGACTGCGTGTGCAGAGAAGGGGGTGAACCCCCTCCAAGGGAAGGGGGCGCCCCGAGGTCTAGGACCCCGTGTCCCCCACCTGTTCCTGAGTAAAGCGGTCTTAAGAACCTCCCGCAGCTGGATCCGGAGAATTTGAGTGTGAAACATCCAGTCCTGGATGTTACATCAGAATTTGGTGGGGGGGCGGCGGGCAGGAGCCAGGTCCGCCCCTCCCCACGAATCCAGCCAGGCCTTGTGCAGATGGGTGAGGGCGGGGCAGGGCTGAGGACCCAGGCTGGATCCCCCAGCCCCGGCACCAGGGAGGGCCATGGCTGGCATGAGGCGCTGAGCGTGGGGGATGGGCAGGCATGCCGAGAAGCACTTGCGACCCTGGCATTTCTCACTGTCTCCCTGGCAAAGCTTCTCCGTGGGCATCTGCCGTGACTCCTGTCCACCCCATGTCACTCGGTCTCTTTCAATTTCTGTCTCCCGGTGTCTGTCTCTCACCATGTTCCTATTCACCCTCACAGAAGGCGAGGCCGAAGAGGGAGGGGCCTGGGGCCCCAGCTGTCTCAGATCCTCCGTGGGGCCCCAGAGCCACCTGAGGGTCTAAAACCCAGACCCAGAATCTCGCAGCTGCAGCCAGTCCTTCCCACCTCAAACACATGCACGCCCAAGGACGAAGGAGACTCTGGGCCAGGAGATGGGTTTTAGGGCGCCTGCCTCTGTCTTTCCTGGCTGGGAGGCCAGGGCAAATTGTTTACCCCTCAGTAAAATGGGGAGGTGGCTGCAGCCTCAGTTAGGGCTGGTGCAAGGGACGACAGGGATGGGCAGCAAAGGGCACGGGGACCACAGTTTTCCGTTAGATTTGCTGCAGGAGGCCATGTGTGCCCGTCCAGGGCTGGCAGTGCTGGGGGCCCTGAGAGGAGCCTCAAGAGCCAGACACAGCAGTCCCCAGCCTGTGGGGCTTGACGATGGGGTGCAGTGGGCAAGGGGGCTCTTTCCGGAAGCTGGGAAGGCTGCACGGAGAAAGAGACACTGGTGCTTGGCCTCTTCAGGATGAACAGGAGTTGGCCGTGGAAGCAAGGAGTGGAACAGCTCGTGCGGTTTCTGGATCAGGTCATCACGAGGGGTGAGAGCAGGGTCAGTCCTTGCCGACCACAAAGAGCAGGACAGACGGGGTGGAGAAAGGACTGAGCCCAGGGCCCCAGCTTTAGCTCTACCTTGATTCCCCTGTGTGACCTTGGGGCTCTCTCTCTCTGGCCTCAGTTTCCTGTTTTGTTGACTGGGAGGTGGGTTGGAGAATCCTTGCCCACACAGAAATAAGTCTTACCCCCTCCCCAGTCTCAGAGGTCACTGCTCCCCAGGCCCCTCTCAGCCAAAATCTTAGAGGGATCTAATGGCCAGCCTTGTCCTTATACATACGAGGACACTGAGGCTGAGGCTTAAGCCAGGGAGCACCCTGCTGGAATTCACTCGTGAGCCTCACCAGCCCTGGGCGCTGGAAGGCTGAGGGCACCTGGGACTGAGACTCCAAGATGCCCTTGTCCCCAAGCCTCTGAACATGGTATCTCTGACACCACCCCCCTCCTCCAAAATCCCTGACCCTGGAAATTCTTGACCCACAGACTCAGGCATCACTGGAAATCTGAAAACCACGGAGCCTTGGGAAACCCTACAGCACCGTAAGACCCCAGTCCCAGTCTTGGGGATATGAAAGAGACCCCCCAATGTACAGTACCCAGGCCTAGCGGGGGGACCCCTCCTAGACACCTTTCCGGGGCCCTCTGTGCTCCCTCCCGCCGCTGTGGAATCATGGGGCTCGTCCATCCCCACACTCACCCGGAGACGTCCCTTCCCCCACCGCCGTCCCAGCATCTGGCCAGCACACAACACGGTCGCTCAGATTGTCTTTGAGTCTTCTGATCCTGACCTCAGCGTCAACTCCCACTTGGTGCCCCGCCCGGGGCTGGGGGCAGGACCCGGGGTGTCCCGAGCTGGGGTGGGGCCGAAGGAAGCAGGAAGGCACCAGAGACGGGGTGCGGGCGGGGTGATGGAGCAGGGCCCTGACGGGTGAGGAAGGACTGCCACTGGAGATGGGGGAGTGGTGGGGCCCCGATCAGGCGGGTCGCCTGACAGGGTTCTGGGCCTCAGTCTCCCCGGGCGGGGAGGGGGCGAGCAAGCGTCCTGTCAGCACCGCGGACAGCTCCCCCATCGGCCTCCAGGCCCAGTCCTCTGCTGACGCCTCCGCCCGGCCGCTCAGGCCCCAGCCCCGCTGAAGCCGTGACCTTGGGCTCCCCGGGGCGCCCCCAGCCTCAGTTTGCTCTTAAACTGGGGATGTTAGAGCCGCAGGGTTCAGAACGATTACAGAGGCCGCCAAAGCGCTCGGGGCCTCTGGGATACATATTATGAACCTCAGCATCAGCGAAAGTCGGAGTCGGCCCTACGCTGGGAGCCCACAGGGGAAACTGAGGCCGGAAAAGGTGCAGGGCGTGGCCTGGCCTCTACCCGCCTGTATAGGACGAACCCTCGGCAGGACGGTCCCCGTCGCGGTCCGCCCCCCCTGCTGCTCTCTGTGTCCACGCAATGGGGAGGGGTCCGAGGGGTCTCCCTCGGAGACCGGGAGCTGGGCCCACTGAGGCCGCGCTTGCGCAGACCCGGGGTGGGGGGTTCGCTGAGACGCGGGGGAGGGGCTCCCAGCCAGGCGAACAACAGCCTGAGGCAGTTTCCCTGGCAACGGTCTCCGCGGCGACTGCGCGAGACCCCAGACCCGTCAAGCCTAGTGGGCGTATCGGAGCGCCCCCCACGCCCTACCTGGTCCCCGAAGAAGGCCGAGTGCAGCAGGCTCAGCAGCCCCAGCAGCCCCATGGAGCCGCGGCCGCCCCGGACCAGCCTGCGCCCCGCCCTCGGCCGCTCGGATGGGGGGTGGGGGGGAGGCACGGACGAGACTCCCTGCGCCTGCGCAGAGGGACTGCGGGGGAGGGCCTGCTCGGCGGGGCCGGGGCGGGGACTCCTGGGGAGCGGGGGCGACCCTCAAGCGGGTCTGCAGGACTTCGGGGGAGCAGGGGGAGGGACCTCGCGGGACTGAGGACTCGGGAGCCGAAGGTGGGAGACTGGAGAGGGGGAGGGGAAGGGGGAGGGGAAGGGGGAGGGGTGGGGCTCACGGGCGGGCGGGACTGGGACCCCGGAGCGCGAGGGTCCGGAAGAGAATGGAGCTTTCGGAAGGATGGAGGGCGGCGCTGCCCGGCGGCCGCTGTGGGTTGCCCGCTGGGACAGTGGGCCCTCAGCAGCCCGACTCGGGCTGCGAGCTCAGTCCGTTAGTCATTCGGCAAACATGCGCCGCGCACCTCGGAGTTTGCCAGACTCCGAGCTGGGCGCTGGGTACGGAGGGGGCTTGTTGGCCCGCACCACTGGGAAACACATCCAGTCCTTTAACCAACATCCATCAAACACCTGCCGTGTGCAGCCAACAGTCAAAACCCAGCTCGCGGGGGGCGCCTGGGTGGCTCACTGGGTTAAAGCCTCTGCCTTCGGCTCAGGTCATGATCTCAGGGTCCTGGGAACGAGCCCCGCATCGGGCTCTCTGCTCAGCGGGGAACCTGCTTCCCCCTCTCTCTCTGCCTGCCTCTCTGCCTACTTGTGATCTGTCAAATAAATAAGGAATATCTTGTAAAAAAAACCCTCAGCTCGTGGGAAATGGACAGCCTGGGAGGAGGGGGAAGGACAGTAAGCCCGCTCGCGGTGAGCTCGGTAAACAGCCGGGAGGTGGGGACGTGGGAGGCAGCGGGGAAGGGCACTTAATAGGCCCACGAAGAGCATCCCGACACAAGGAACAGCCAGCGCGGGGACGAGGCGGGGGACCGGACGAGGGGCCGTGCAGGGTCCCCTGGACATGGGAAGGCTGAGCCCACCCCCCCCCCCCCAGGCCCCAGGGAGCCCTGGAGAGCTGCGGGCACAGCAGGGCTCGACCCGACTCGGTGCTCGCCGGAGCCCCCTGGCGGCAGCGGGGTGGACAGGGCGGAGGGCACCGAGCTGGTCCAGGAGGGCTGGGAGGTGGAAGGTGGAGGGGCGTTTTAGGAACTGTGCTAAGTCCTGGAAAAGCAAGGAACAAGCAGCAAGAAAAGAAGGGCGCTACGTGGGCCTCCGCAAGCAGGTGCCGTGAACCTCGCAGAGAGGGTATGGCCCCTGCAAAGGCTGGGAAGTGAGAACTAGCAGGGAGAGCAGGGGGGATGTAAGCCGACAGGGCCTGGTGGAGCCCGCGGAAGTGACGGGGTGAACACCTTATTTCAAATTGACAGGTGAGAAATAGCGGAGAAGGGGCCACATCTAGAAGACTCCGAGCTCCGCTGGCCAGCGGACAGGGGAGAGCGGGCGGAGCCCTGGCTGGGAGCTGCCTGGGGAGAGAATGCTGGAGAGTGAGCACGGGCTGCGCATGTGGGGGTGCAGCCCCGCGGAGCTGGCCCGAGGTAGGGATGGGGCCTCAGGCCAACGGAGGGGCCGCGAGACGGCCCTGATGACATGGGATCCTGCCCCACAGCCTGACCTCAGGAGCGCCCTTTGGGGCCCGTAGAGTCACAGGCCCACTGCGCTGCCTGCCTCCGCCCCAGGACACAATTCCCTTTGCCTGTAAGGCTAGCAGGCCCGGTCCCCCGGTGCTAACTGGTTAATATAAACTCAAACTGCACACAACTAGTAATGGCAACCACTGGCCCCTCCCACCCTGAGGCCACTACGGGGAGCCTGTGGTGGCCATGCTGGAAGCTTCTAGTGAGGGCTAAAGGCCCTAGAGGGTGACGCCAACGCTGCCGTCACAGGGAGGGTTCAGCTTGTCTTTATACAAGGACCTGTTAAACATGGTCCTGATGTGAAAGCGTGGGTGGTGGGCCCTTCAGTCCCCGGGCTGGTCTGGCCACCCCCTCGAGCTGAGGGGGCACCAACCCTGGGCTGGGGTCCACAGCCATTCCCACGCCTCTCAAGCAGAGAACCTCAGACACCGGTCTGCACACGCCTTTCGTCCTGCAACCCGGTCGCAGTGGCCTGAAAACCGCCCATTTGTAGCTTCCATGCTCAGGGTCAAAAACCTTCCAGCAAAGGCACGTGTTTGCCCTGAGCATTCTTCTCCCCCTTGCCCATCTTATGGAGAAAACGTTGCTTCTACCCAATTTCATTTAATTGTAAAAATTCCAAAAAGGGACGCCTGGGTGGTTCAGTTGGTTAAGCTGCTGCCTTCGGCTTGGGTCATGATCCCAGAGTCCTGGGATCCAGTCCCGAATTGGGCTCCCCGCTCGGTGGGGAACCTGCTTCCCCTCTGCCTCCCACTCCCCCTGCTTATGCTGACAAAAATGTTTAAAAAACCCCTACCAACTCCTAATTAAAAAAAGGAAAAAAATTTCCAAAAATAAGGAAAAATAAGGTAAGATGAAAGCAGACACTTAAGTCTAGGAACAGGGCTGCGGGGGGAGGGGACAAGTGGGGGATGGGCATGGAGGGCCGGTGATGGAACCAACACTGGGCTTACCCATCAACTCTACCCCTGAAAGGAATGCAAACGCCACAGCACGCCCCCATCTTCCTCGCAAGGGCTTCTGCGGTGCCCAGTGACAGCGGGCAGCTCGGACCCTGCCTCAGTGCGCGTCCCATCTCGCACAGGCCAGACCCGTGACAGGGACTCCCACGTTTGTAGTCAGCCTCTCCGTGGTCGGACCAGGGTCAGGCCCCTCTATCCCCACGTCCTCAGACCCAAACCAGGGTCCCACCTCGCCTCTCCCCCACGTAGGGTCCCGTCAGCGAGTGTCAGCGAGTCTTGGGAACTGCTGCCTGGACGGCGACACCCAGTCTCCTGAGGCATCCGCCACCCTGGTCGGCACGTCCTTCCCGTCGTGAAGGAGACAACTCCGAGCAGAGACTTTTGAGGGAGCAGGGTCGAGACCCTTCATCAAATCCTAAGGGGGTCCTGGGTGAGCCTCGCCGCCGGACACGATGGGAGACCCCGGGGACTGGAGAGACGCAGGCGGCGGTGCCAGCGACACGGGGCAGGCGTGTGCAGCTGGAGGGGAGGGAGGGGCCCGAGGCGTGCCAAAGCTCCTGCGATCCCACGACCCCACGCTTCAGCCGTGGAGACCACCCCCAGGCCGGGGGCCGTGGGAGGAGCCCCAGGAGGCCAGGGCGGCTCCAGCCCGTGGGTCAGAGGCTGAAGGGCGCGGAGGCCCGGCCGAGACAGCGCAGGACCCTGGCCTTGTCTCAGGGCGCCGAGTCCGACGCAAGTGCGGCCACGTCTGTGCGCACAGCCGGAAACGAGCGGCGCGGGGCACAGGTCTCGGGGACCCGGGGGCGCAGGTCGCGGCGCCAGGCGGGGAGGGGGGGAGGGGGGAGGGAGGATGGAAGGCTCCGACTCCAGAGCAGAGCAGTCTGTGCCTTTATTGCCGACCGGCTACTTGAGAGGGATGAAGCGGGACGAGTGAGTGGCCCCGATGCCCGGCCTGCCGTGCTTCACGGGCTTGTAGGTGATGGAGAACTCGCCCAGGTAGTGGCCGATCATCTCGGGCTGCGGGGCGAGCGGGGCAGGGCGTCAGGCGACCGCGCGCGGACGGCCCCCGCCCCGCCCCGCCGGGCGCGCACGAACCTTGATCTCCACCTGGTTGAAGGTCTTGCCGTTGTAGACGCCCACCATGCTGCCCACCATCTCCGGCAGGATGATCATGTCCCGCAGGTGCGTCTTCACCACCTCGGGCTTCTCCATCGGCGGCGCCTCCTTCTTGGCCTTGCGCAGCCGCTTGAGCAGCGAGTGCTGCTTCCTCCGCAGCCCGCGGTTCAGCCGGCGCCGCTGCCGCGCGCTGTACAGCTGCATCAGCTGCTCGCTGCGGGCGGGCGCGGGGCTGAGCCGGGGGGGACGCCCGGCCCGGGACCCCCCGCCCCCGGCCGGCCCGGGACCCCCCGCCCCCGCCCCCGCCCGGCCGGCCCGGGACCCCCCGCCCCAGCCCGCTCTTTACTAGGACATGTCCAGCAGCTGGTCCAGGTCCACGCCGCGGTAGGTGAACTTGCGGAACGTACGCTTCTTCTTCTGCTCCACTTCCGCCTGCGCGGGCCCGGGAGCCGGTCAGAGCGGGGCCCGAGGGCCGGTCCCCCAGCCGCCGCGGGGCTCACCCAGCCCGGCCTTCCCAACACCCACCGGGCCCACCCCGCGGCCCCTTATCCGGCGGCCCCGAAGGCGGGGAGAAGGTTGCCGCAGCCGAGCGGCCTAACCCCGGCCCTCTCGGCGCCGCCAAACCGCGGATGGCGTCGGATGGGCCGGGAACAGTCGCACCAACCCATGGCACTCACCATCTTGTTAGCTCTCCGGAAAGGACCGCCCCTCGGCGCCTGCGCGGTTATCACGAGGGCGCCCGCACGCCCCGCCCCTCGGCCGTCCGCTTGCACGCACTTCCGCTTTCTGGGCGGAGGAGCGCGCCCTCTCCTGGCCGGAGGGCCGAGAGCAGGCTCCGCCGACGGAAGGGACTGCCGCCTTTCTTCCGGACTCGGACCCGGGGGGCGGGGGCTGGGTCGGGCGCCTTGTGTTCGGGGAACATGCGACACGTCGCTGGCCCTTTCGGAACCTCATATTCCTGCAACCCTCTTCCAGCCTCGGTGTGCGGGTTCAGACCCAGCGCCGCGCGGGAGCTGGCGCTCCGGCGAGGGCGGTGGTCAGTCCGGGGCGAGGAGGAGAAGCCTGGGGAGGCCGGGGGGGCGGGCCGCGCGCTCTGCAGGTGCTCCAGAAGGCGCCCCTGATGGGGACCGGCCGGCCTTCAGCACACGAAGTAACCGCCGTGCACGGCTAGGTTTCTGTAACACGCGTGCGCGCCTAACAGGGACAGCCCGCAGGGGACAGGGGGAGGAGCTGTCCCCCGAAGAACGGTGCACAGCGGCCAGAAGGGGAGGCGCCCAGTGTCCATCCGCGGAGGAAGGACACACTCGGCGCGGGCCGGCCCCGCGGGAACACAGTCAGCCTCGGGAACGGAAGGAACCCCAGGACACCGGGCTCAGACCCAGAAGCACCCACCCCGCAGGACCCCGCTCCCGGGAGGGCCCCAGAGGAGTCCCGTCTCCCTGGAGACGGAGAGGAGAGGGTGGGCGCCGGGGCTGGGGAGTGGGGCGGGGAGTCCGTGCTCCGCGGGGACGGAGTCTCCGTGCGGGGAGATGGAAGGTTCTGGAGCCGGGGGGTGGGGGTGCGAGCGAGCTTCCCGCCGCGGGGCTGTGCGTGTAGAGACGGTTATGATGGCAAATCTTATCGTATGTTTTGTCAGAATATAAATAAATAAATAAGTAAAAACCCTCAAACATATGGTTAGCATTAGAGCAGCCTCTAAGAAAATAACTCAAAAAATATGAAAAGAAAGGGGCGCCTGGGTGGCTCAGTGGGTTAAAGCCTCTGCCTTCGGCTCAGGTCATGGTCTCAGGGTCGTGGGATCGAGCCCGCGTCGCGTCGAGGCTCCACGCTCCGCGGGGAGTCTACTTGAGATCTCCCTCTCCTCCCCCCTGCTCTCTCGCTCTCTCGCTCTCTCTCTCTCTCTCTCTCTCTCTCTCTAAATAAATAAATAAATAAATAAATAAATAAATAAATCTATCTATCTATCTATCTATCTATCTATCTTAAAATAAGGGAGTCTTGGGGCGCCTGGGTGACTCGGTGGGTCAAAGCCTCTGCCTTCGGCTGGGGTCATGATCTCAGGGTCCTGGGATCGAGCCCCGCATCAGGCTCTCTGCTCAGCCGGGAGCCTGCTTCCCCCCCTCTCTCTGCCTGCCTCTCTGCCTGCTTGTGATCTCTCTCTGTCAAATAAATTAATAAAATCTTAAAAAACAATATGAAAAAAAAAAACATTGAAAGAATTACAATGGTACACTAGCAAATACTCACTCAATGCAAGAACACCCACAGGAGCATACAGAACCAAGACGCAGACACACGGTGGGCAGAGACGGGTCAGTGGGAAGCCCAAGCGTAGGCAGCAACGTTGCCCAGCGGGGATGGACAGGACATCGGGCAGGGTGAGACCCCTTAGAAGGAGCGAGCCAGCAGAGCCCCAGGGAGGGGTGGGCTAGGTGCCTTGGCCCCACCCAGTGGACCATGGGTCGGTTTCCCTGTGGGACCCGGAGTCTTCCTGGCCTCAGGCCAGACTGCTGGGTGGGGATTGGCTTAGACCTGTGGCTTTGTGGGGCGCCGGGGGGCTGGCCTGGAGCGAACAGGAAGTCTCGAAGGAAGAGGGGCCTCTTCAGCCATTTCCACAATCCCGTGGGTAGAGCCCGTTCAACTTCCAAATTAGGGGACGTCCCTCCCTGTCCCTGTGGGGCACAAGCACAGGTTTGAGGGCCTGAGGCTGTGCCCTTCGGGGTGTGGTCCCAGGAGCCCCTGGACAGCTGGAAATGCCTGCATTGTTTGCATCATGCCTTTTGCCAGGGAACCTCACCTTTGCAGAGGATTAATTTTACAAAAGAAAGGAGCTAAGAGGGGCGCCTGGGGGCTTAGTTGTTAAGTCATGATCCCAGGACCCTGGGACTGAGCCCCACATTATGCTCCCTGATCCTCAGGCAGCCTGCTTCTCCCTCTCCCTCTCTTCTCTGCTTGTGCTGTCTTGCTATTTCGCGCGCTCTCTCTCTCTCTCTCTAGCGAATAAAATCTTTAAAAAATATAAAATAAAATCTTGACGGTGGTGTTTAGAATGACGTAATAATGATCTCCCAAGACCAGGACCTGAGACGTGTCCCCTCCCGCGGCAGAGGGACCTTGTCACGGCCCCGAGGTGGGGGTGACCCTGGGTCCCGGGGGGCCTGGCGTCCTCACCAGGTCCTCACGAGAGGGAGGCAGAGGGCGGGGGTCCCAGAGACGGGCAGACCCTGCGCTGCTGGCGGGGAGGGTGGAGGGGGGCCGCGGGCCAGGGAAGGGCAGGAGCTGGTCTCCCTGGGGCCCCGGGGGGACCAGCCCTGCCCGCGCCGGGGTTCTAGGACTTCTGAGCCCAGAACCATCAGAGAATCAGTGAGTGGTTTAAATCCTAAGCTGGTGGCGGTTTGTGACAGTGGCCCTGAGGCTCCCCCACACTAGACCACGGGGGGCTTCACATGTTCTGTTCCTTGTGGATTCCCAGGGACGGCCTCCCCGGATGCCAGGGTCCCTCCCACTCTCGCAGAGCCAGCCCAGAGCCAAAGAAGTCCTGCGTGCAAGTGAGTTCCGCCTCCCGTCCCTTGTCACTCAGACGGTGAGGGTCGCAGCCCCTTCTGTCCGGGGAGAGGGGCAGGAACGGGGTATCCAGAATGTCCCGGGCCGGAAAGGCGAGGCCCTTGTGTGACGCAGGGGGCAGCCGCTGCAGGAAGCTGGCGCTCATCCCACCCGCCTCCTGCCCCCGGCTGGGGTTCTGGCCAGGATGGCCAGGGGTGTCCACCTTCAGCTCTGGGCGCTCGGGCCCCCATGCTGCCTCCTGCCGGCCCTCAACTGGGTGTCCGGACACCCACCCCGTCCACGTCGACGGCCCGATTTGTGGAAAGGCGAGTGTCACTCCCATGGGACGGGGGCCACCTGGCCAGTCCCCACCCAGCTCTGTCCAGGCACCTTTCGCTTGGCACTTGGCACGCGGCCACTGAGCCGGGGCCCCCGGACCCCCTCCCCACTGGATCTGCAGCCCTAAGCCACCCTAAATCCACATCGGCCACCATGCCGAGACCCTAGGTGCCCCGAGGTCGGGCCCCGGGCCCCCACTCAAGCGAGCCACGCAGGTCCTCCCATGGGGACGCACAGCCGAGAGCAGGGAGGGCACAAAAGGACACAACGTGGGTTTCTAATCCAAACGCACTTGTCTTTATTCAAACCAGGCTCCAACTGGTCAGTGGGGACGCCCTGACCCAACGGCGCACTAGCGGCTGACAAGGCCTCCCTGCCCCTGCTGCAGGGGCCGCGCGGGGCGGGCCGGCAGAGGCAGGGCGGGCCGGCAGGTCAGTCGACAAAAGCAAGGAATAAACAAAAAACAAAACACGCTCAGTAGACTTCTTCTGTAAGCTCCCAGAGTTTCTGGACCGACGAGCCCCAACCCTCAAAGCCAGGAGTGAGGCACTGAGAACGCCCCTCACCGCCACCAGTGCCGACGGAAACCCTGCTTTAAATTAAAAAATAAGCCAGTATACATCGTAGAAAATTTCTCTTAAAAATCTCACAATTTGTAAATGTATATTTTTTTCTTTAACATAAAAGTTTACAATATACGGTAAAACAAAAGGCTCAGGAAAATAATTTCAAAAAAAAAGGAAGAAAAAGAAACCTGAAGTTTTGAATTAAAGCTGAAGACATTTTTTTTTAAACCCTGTTGTTGAACCAGTGACTTTTTTTTATTGTGCTGATGGGTTAGAGAAAGAAATATATTTAAAAACTTCAGTCCAGACACCCACAGCCGCCTCCAAAAGCCTCTCCCCCCTCCCCCCACCGTCGAGTCGCTATTTTTCGGCCAAGTTTGTGATTGTCACGAGTTCACGAGTTCTACATCCTGGGTCTCAGCCGCCCTGGCGTCCGCGCGGCGCCGGCAGCTAGCGCCGGTACGGGTGGAAGCCTTGCACGTTGTGGTTCTGCCCTCGCCCGAAGCCACTGCCGCCGGCGGGGGGGCCCCCCGAGCCCGGCACCGAGGGGCCCCCGTAGGAGGGGGGCTGCTGGCTGGGGTCCGAGAAGCCCTGTCCGAAGCCGGCCAAGTCCTGTCCGTAACCTGCGGGGAAAAAGCCCGGTGAGCCGGGGCTGGTCGGCAGCTCTGCGCCCGCGGCCGAGGAGGGGTCCGCGCCCGCAGGACCCCGACCGCCGTCTCCGCACAGAAGGAAAAGCAGCCCAGAGACCCCGAGGAGCCCCGGTCTGTCCCATCCGTCCTTGGCCTCGCCTCCCCACCCGTTCCCAAGAACCCGGGGCTGGGCCCTGGCGGCCCCATCGAGCCCCTGCAAACCTTTGAGCTTGGAGACGGAGGAGCACCGGGCCTGGCTCGGTGGCCGGAGGGCGTCTAGGAAGTTTACTTTTGAGTGGAATGCGTGGGGAAGTGACACAGCCCCCAGAATCTAAGAAGATGTCAGACTAGCGCCAGCCCCCCCCCCCATGCCCGCCAGACCCGAGACAGCCCTCCCCGTGGAGCTGACCCGAGCCAGCAGCGGCGGGAGAACCAGCGGGGTGGGCGGAGGCTGCGTGCCCCGCACCGGGCGGCGGAGACTGCAGGGGCCAGGCAGGTCCCCCCGCAGACAGGACCTAGACCCTGCACTGCTGACCTCAAAAGGCGCGGGAGGCGCTTCCGGGAAGGGGAACGGCCCCAGATTGCACGCCTGGGATGAAGGCGTGTCCCGGGGCCCCGGGGTCCCAGCAGAGGGTGCGCGAAGGCACGGGGTGCCTGGGGCCGTGGCCAGTCGAGAGCCTCGCCCCGGCGAGGGCCCCGTCCCAAGGGCACCGCCGGGTCCACCCCCGCCCGGGGCGGCCGCTGCCTGGGCGCAGGCCGAGTGGGGGGCGTGGAGGAGGAGGCGCCACCTACCTAGGCCACATCACTGCTCAGCCTGACCATAAGAGTGTAAACAAAGTATGGGCCCGAAGCCCGACGGGTCTGGAGAATAGGTACCCAGGCCTGGCAAGAGACGAGACCAGGGTGACTACCCCCAGGGCAGCCTCAGCAGAGGGGTGGGGCCGCGCTGGAGGGCGGCACACCCCCACCCAGGGCTGCTGGCACCCCCAGACGCAACACATCCTGCTCTGGGGGGCGGGGGGGTAGGGGCAACCAAGGCGCTTGGGGACCGTGGCCGGCACGGCGCCGGGGGGACAAGACTGCAGGCTGCTGGGCAGCCGGGAGTGGCCGGCCAGGGACGGCCTTGGAGGCCAAGAACGGCTTCAACCTGCAGACACTGCGGTCTTGGGCCGAACGGTCTGAGCGAGGACTCAGGTGGGGAGGGCAGACCCCCGACGAGGAAGTGGGGGCTAATGCTGCGGCTCCTGCCGGGGCCCCGGGAGGCCTGGCGACAGGCAGCCCCACCTGCGTGGCCCAGCAGAGGCGGCAGGAGACCCTCAGCCACCGGGCCCAACCCTGTCCTCACGTGAGCTCCTCCCACACAGGCCGCAGGTCGCCACCCTGCGGACCCCAGGCTCCGAAGCACCTCCTCCGCGACGAGCCCCTCGAGTGAGGCCCACGGCAACACCCGGCCATGTCTGCCGCCGACCAGGGCCTCGAACACACGTGGCCCACAGGTGCCCACCCCACGCTCTGCACTCGGAAGAAAACGAGACAACCGAGGAACGGGGGGTGCCCCGAACGCCCCCGTGCCATCCTCCGGGGGCCGCGTCACAGCTTCGGGTTCCCGAACCCACGGGCCCTGGAACACCGGCTGCACGATCGATGCTTTGCTAAGACTAGCTCCCTAGCCAAGACCCGAGAGACCGAGCCCTGCTCGCGTTCACTCTGTGCGACCCTCCGCGACACGCCCCGGCGGAGCGGGCCCCCCACGGTCACGCGGGGCGGAGGGGGCGGGCCAGGCCCCGGGCCCCAGGCCGCACCTGCAGGTCTCCTACTCACCGTACTGACTATAGGGGAAGTCCGGCTGGGCCGTTGGAGGCTTGCTCATGTCCGGGGCGGCCTGAGACGGAGGCGGAGGGAAGGCCAGAGGTGCTGCCCCTGGAGTAGCAGGCGGAGGAGGGACCCCCGGCGGGGCGAACTGATCTGGAGGGGGAGGCGGAGGCCCGTAGCCGAAGCCTGCACACAAACGGGAGACAGAGACCAGCCTAGTGGCAGCTGCCCCCGCCCCTTCCCGCCGAGACCCACCAACCACCGAGCGGCCGGGCATGGAGCGGCCTGTCGCACCCCCACCCAACAGCCAGTGTGAGCCCGGGACCCCACGGGCCCTGGGGTGAAAACGGTAAAGCCCGCCTGGCACGCACAACAAGCCTTCCACTCTGTCCCAGGGCTCGACGCCCCGGCCCTATCCACCCGTCTTCCGCTTAGAACCACCGCCACACGCGGTCCGGGCCAGGGAGAGGCACGCCTCTTCCGTGGGGGGCCGCGCAGCTGTCCTTGGCTTGCCCCAAGCCGGGGTACACCCGACGGGACACACCCAGACCCCCAAGCCGTTCCCAGCAGGACTGCGGGACCGCATGGAAATGACAGCAGTCCGCCGCGGGGCGTCCGGCCAGGGCTTCCGGTCCCGGGTTCCAGACGCGCTCCAGCCCCTCACCGCGGAGTCACGACCTCAGGCCCAGACGCCCCGGCGAGGGGGCACCCCAGCCCCGCTCCAGGGGCCCGCAGGACTTACTGAACTGGGGGGGGGCACCGTAGCCCTGTGGAAAGCCCTGAGGAGGGGGGAACCCTCCGGGAGGGGTGGACACGATGTAAGAGGTGAATGGTGGGGGCGGTGGGGGAGCTCCTCTCCCTGCAGGCGGCGGTCCGTAGCCACCTGGAACACAGGGCGCAGAGGGGAGTGAGGGGCGAGGCTGCAGCGCACGCAGGCCCCCCAGGGCCCAGCCATCGCAGACTCCGTTCTCTCCCGGGTGCCCACAGATACGCACTTACCAATCGCCTGTCCTGCCGGGACCCACATTCCTAGAGAGGAAAACAGAGAGGGTGGTGGGTGCCCCGTCGGCGTCCCAGGCGAGCAGCCGACCCAGCCCCAGCGGCACCCGCTCTGCCGGCAAAGTACTCCCGGAAACACCCTCCAGGAGCCTGGCGTCCCCGCCCCGAGGAAGGCGTCGGAGGAGCCCGTGGTGGACCCGGGCCAAGGGCGGCTGCGTGCATCCTGCTTCTCCAAGGGGAGGCTCCTGAGACAGTCCTGGTCTGTGGGTCAGGCGGCCCGAGCTCTTCAACAGAACCCACCAGAAAGGGTGAAGGGGACACACACAGACCAGGGGCTCAGAGGTACAGGTGGGACCTTGGGCTGGCGGTGGGAGCGCCGGGCCAGCTAGCAGCCAAGTGCTGGGGGCAAGAGCCTCTGGTCTCCGTAACGGGTCTCCTATGGCTGTTTGTTTCTCCCCCACAAAGACTTTATTTATTAGCGAGCGCGCGCACAAGCAGGGGGAGCGACAGGCAGAGGGAGAAGCAGACTCCTCGCCGAACAGAGAGCCCGACATGGGCCTCGATCCCAGGAACCCGGAATCATGACCTGAGCTGAAGGCAGACACTGAACCAACTGAGCCACCCAGGCGCCCCTGGCTTTTTTATTTTGGGAAAAATGTTTTTAAAAGACAACTCTGCGAGCTTTGGCTGGGGGGCTGGGGGGAGCGGGCCAGCTGCCTCCGGGTGCAGACAGACCCGCCCAGCCTCCCTCGCGTCTCTAAAGGAGGCGGAGGCTACCAGACCAAGCCCTGGAGCCCCCGGGAACCTCGGCCCTTCTGCCGAGCTGACCTCACCCCACCGGCCGTCAGAGGCCCCGACGGCCCAGCCGGCATCGGCCCAGCACCCAGGAAGCAGGTGCAGAGTCAGAGGGCCCGAGGCGGGACTCTGTGCCTCCTTCTAGCCGGACCAAAGCCCCAGTCTCCCTCAAAGCATCGGACCTGAGCCCCCGAAGATGGCCAGGCCAGTTTGCCATGGGCTCGCTGTTGGCGGCAGAGACGGGGGCCGCGGTGCGGCACCTGCTGGGGGCGACGGTGGCAGGGACGGACTCTCCAAGCCACCAGGGGCTCTCACTGCCCCCTCAGACCGGCGTGGCCGTCCTCCAGAGCCCGGTCCGTGGGGCAAGGACACTCACGCAGCCCCACGGGTCACAGGGAGAGAGAGCCGTCTAACCAAACCGCCGGTGGGAACGTGGCTGTGGCCCAAGCACACCGCCGAGGGTCCCGGCACGCTCAGTGGACCAGGTGAGGACACGGACACAGGCCCCTCTCTCATCTGTGGGCCGGGGGGGGGGGGCGGACAGCGCCCCTCCGGGCCTGCCGGAAGGTTCGAGGGCCAGCTCCCGGGAGGAGCGCAGAGCTCTGTGCGCCGGCCCTGGGGCTGGACGGGGAGGGAGCCCCACACACCTGTCCAGACAGCAGGTCCCACCTCGGCGGAGAGCCTGGCGCCCCGCAGGCCTCCGAGGCGGCCGTCGGGGGGCACGACCGGATCCAGGTGCCGGAGCCTTACCTTGCGGGCCGTATCCTTGCTGCCACGTGGGTGGGGGCTGGCCTGCCCAGCCATTGGCGGCACTGGGCACGACCCGGCTGCCCCACTGGCTGGCGCCCGGCTGCCCCGGTGCTTGGCTTTTGCTGTCCCGCGGCTCAGCCCGTTTCACTTCCACCTAGACAAACGGAGTTCTGCTTTAGGGAGGCGCCGAGGGTCCCGGACCCCCTTCCCGTCAGACACACCCTCAGATAACTTACGACTACACTTAGCATCTTATTATGACTTAAAACTAAATACTTAACTATAAACCTTATTTAGGCCAGTATTTTTTTCTTTAAAAATTTATAATTTTTCTTTTTTTTTTCCTCTTTTTTCTTTTTTGCTTAAAACATGTTTCTCAGGTACAACAGGTGCAACCGTAAGACGTGTAAGCCCCGCCCGCGGCAGAGCACGGACCGAAGGGCAAGAACCCTCAGAGTTTTATGTGACAAGGGTCCTTCAGTCACGGTGAAAGGACAGCTTTCTCCTTCGATGGCCTCGTCACCCCAGGGACACAGAGACCAGGACGGAGCCAACAATCACAGCCTCTTCCCAGGCCTCTCCCGGGCCCCGGCGTGGCCGGAGCCGGACGCCGTCCGAGCCCCGCAGGACCCTTCCAGAGTCCCCCCACCCCGCCTGTGCTTTGAGCTCATACCTGAGAAACACAGTTGGTTCACTTAGGTTTTTTATTTAAAATGTCTAATGGAAGATAAAGACTTACCTTCCCCAGGCTAACGCTTAAAGAATCTCAATTAACTCAAAATAATGTCAGAGGGAATGGATGTGATAAAGAGAATCTTACATTACATCTAACAAAAAATTAAACAAACATGCAATAAAATGGACATTTGAATCAGTAAGCAATCTTCATACTGTGTTAGGTCAGCAGCCCTGGACCCTTCCTCTTTTGGACGCTGTCGGGAGCCACAGCCCCGAGGGGCCAGCGCAGCGGGAGCGAGCGCGCGCGCCCCACCGGCCCCGAGCGCTGTGGCCGCCAGAACCCCGCCCGCCCCACGTTTAGATGTGGGCAGACCGACGGCCTGGAGATCCCCCGATTACAGGGCTGCCGCAGCATCCGAATCTCCCATTTTTTTCTTTAGTGATAAATTTTAATGAGAAGGAAGAGACAATAAATCCGCTTGGAGTCATCCTTGGGGTCTCACAGACTGGTGAGCTAATAAGCGTTATGCGTTCAGAATTCCATCAGTTCAGCTTAAGGCCCTTCCTGCTGGAGAACAAACAGGAAGTGGGACCCCACCTTCCTGATGCCCCAAGGACACTCCGCGGATAGGAACAAACCCCCGTTAGCTCGAGGCAATGTGGCAGCAGGACCAAGGGACCCCTTTCAAAGAACTCAAGTTAATGAGTCTTCACATACTCTCCTTAAGGGAATTTGGTTTCTGCTCACAAAGTAAAGCAGGCCTTGTACATTTTTTCTCCCCTAATCTTTACCCTCCCCCTAGCAGAGCACGGATGCAGCCGCCGGCGCTCCGGTTTTAATTAGAAGTGGGACTCAAGCCCCTTACGGAGGCGAACCCCCACCGAGGAACCGAGGGGCTGCCGTGCCCACCAGTGAAGGTCAGGCAATGGGAACTGGGCGCTGCCGGGGGCTGCTGCCGGGGGCCGGGCCCCCACGCGTGTGCACCTTACTTTAGAAGTTGAGCCTGCACCGAGAAGCCACCTCAGTCTCCGCTCCGTGCTCCATGCAGGCCAGACTCAGACGCCGATGCGCCCTAGAAAACCGGGGCCGGGGCGGCCGCCTGGAGGTGGGGGACAGATCCGTGCGCTCGGCAGCCTTTCTGCCCCTAGAGCAGGACCAGGCGTCCTCCAAGTTTTCAATGTCACAGTACCTTAAGATATTGAACGAGGACTCCTTTGAACTTGTGTTCGTAACTGGCATGTATCCTCGAAATCTGCATGCTAATTTTAAACTAAAACCTTCAATGAACGTCGGAGCGAGATTTGTGTCTGCTGCTTCGTCAGGTTCAAATGGAATTAATTAAGCCTGCAACAAAACTTCAGGCACCTATAGACAAAAATAGCTCCACGCTGCCGTGTTTATCAACTCTCAGGGAGGGGGCTGGGGGCGGGGCTGAGGGCGCCCGAGACCCTCGTCTCATCCCAGGAGCAGGACGGGTCGGCGGGGACAAGGCAATGCCTGCTGCCTGCGAGGCGCGCACGGGGACCACTGTGGGGGGTGCTATTCAAGGGCAGAGACAGGAATCCTGCAAAAACGTGGACCCGAAGCCTCCAGCTGACTCTAGGAGATCCCCCACTGCAGAATCTGTCCCAGTGATTCGTGTTATAGTGCACATCCCCCAGAGCTCGGGCACCCCAGGGAAAGGGGGGGCGGGGGCCACGATCTGAGCCCGCCCGCCCCCGTGGCAGCAACACAGTATGAAGATGAAACCAGAGGTCACTTGACTGCATGGAGTTAAGTACTACCGAGAGCATGTGGTTGGGACCGGAGTTTCACAGTAAGTGACCCAAGTAAAAAAAAACCAATCCTTCAGGATGTTTACGTCTCTTTCAGTTTGACACGGACCTCGTTGCCAAAGGTCCGCTGCCCACCACACGTCATGGGCGGCAGGAGGCAATTGGAATGCGGGACAGACATCTGAAGGAGTGGTCACAGAAACCAAGCCTGAGGCAACCTGCAATTTCACTGGAGGCCAGCCCAGGAGGCCCCCGCAGACCGCGCCCCTCGGCCGGGGGGCCGCCCCCCCACGGGTCCCAGGTGAGCCAGAGCGCGGGCTCCGGAGGCGCTGCAGCGCGAGCCCTCGGGTGGGCCGGGCCCGCGGCTGCCGCAGGAGCGGGGCCCGAGCCCACGCCGCCGAACACCCCAGGCCGGCTCGCCCGGCCGTCTTTCTGTTCTGGAATCGTCGTTTCCAGTGAAATCCCTAAGTTGCCTAAGACTTGGTTTGATCTTAAGGTAAAATAAAACTACAACTACACACTTTTTTGCCCATGATGTCGTGAAAATGCATGTTGACAGCCTGGTCCACTGATTGTTCGTCCTCGAAAGTAATAAATCCAAAACCTAGCCAACGACGAAGAGTGAATCAAGGTAGCAGGGCGTTGTGACACAAAACAGGATGATGAACAGTATCAGGGCCGGGCCGAGGGGTCGCCCAAGGGTTTCAGGGAAGCGGAGTGTGTGAGGCTGCAGGGCGGGGCCCGCGCCACGAAGGAGCCGGGGTTCCCTTGCAGACGCTGAGGGAACCCCCGGGGGCTGGCCTCCCAGGGAGGGGCAGCCGGGGCAGGGGAGAGGCCCGGAGCGC
The DNA here is from genome assembly GCA_028533885.1 of Nasua narica. Taxonomy (NCBI): domain Eukaryota; kingdom Metazoa; phylum Chordata; class Mammalia; order Carnivora; family Procyonidae; genus Nasua; species Nasua narica. The sequence goes on along the minus strand of CM052799.1, from coordinate 719,605 downwards.
GAGGGCGAGCCGGAGCACTCTGGAGGGGGCCGCGGTGCACCCCTGCGAGCAGGGCGGCGGCCGCGAGCTCCGCCTCCGGCGGGTGTGTGCTGTGGGTGCGCGGCTGCTTTTCTGAAACCCGAGATTCTCCCCCTCGGCTTGCAATTTGCTTGGCAACTAGTGCTGACAGCAGCCGTGTACACGGTTCTAGCGCGCTAACCAGAAGTACGGTGTCTACACAGTTAGTGCCTCGCTAAGCTTAGCCAACGCTGTTGGCTAAGCCCAAGGAGTCCTGTCCGAGTAACACACGTATGCATACAGGTGTCTACCTCACGGAGCTACGTAAGAAGGTGCACAGAGATACAGGCCACGACGGGTGCCAGCAGGTCAGACTCTGCTGGCAGCAGCAAGAGCAAGAGGCACCGTGTCGTCAGAAAGAGAATTTTCAAGGGAAAAAATTTAGCGTTTCCCAAACACAAGAAAGTGGCAGTATAAACGAAGTTTGGTTGGTCCGGGTGAGTGTGGCCGCCCGGCTACCGTGGCGTGTCTGGTCCTCAGTCGGCTGCACTGCCTCCCCGGGGCCCGTCTGACTAAGCGCGAGAGGAGGCGGGCGGCGGGCGGCCAGCGCCGGAGCCTGGGTCAGGCCTGCGCCCGCTGGGGCCTCCCGGGGCCGCGGGGCCAGAGCGGGCAGGGAGGGGGCGGCGGGAAGGGGCAGCCAAGCCCGAGGCCTCTCAAGCTGCCGGGAGGGGGCCGCGGGGGCTGCCGTCGCCCAGCCGTCGGGGGGAAGACTGCAGGCACAACCTGGGAGGGCGGCGGGGAGACAGCTCAGAAACTTGGGGGTGACAGACTAGCAGGGAGACCCGGGACTCAGGAGGCTTCTGACGTGTCCCTGCACGCACGTGTGTCTGAGTGTGACTAGGCACACACACGAGAATCTACACACGGCGTGCGGGAAGGAGCAGAGTCACGGCTGCAGAACGATGACGGCAGGACACACGGGAGGAGATAGAAGCGGGAGTGGGAGGGGCCAGAGAGGAAGGTGGGAGGCGAGCAAAGGCAGCAGCCAGGGCGAGGGGCGAGGTGGGGGCTCCACTGTCCCCAGCGAGACACATGCAGAACCCTCGGGACAAGGACGGGGACACTGTCTTAGATCAGCTGAGGAGGAGGAGGGAGGTGGAGGCCTGGAAAAGACTCAGGAAGGGGAGAAAGCAGGATGAGCTCTCTGGGAGGCCCCTCTAGGCCACTGGGGGTTCCTGCCATCACTCCCGCCCTCTGCTGGCCTCGTACTCGCAGGGACCCTCAGAGCCCGCTGTGGAGGACATCGTGAGCCCCCATGGGAACACGGGCCCCAAGGCCAAGTCCAAAGCGCTCTTCTCGCCTGCACCCCCACCCCCCGCGGCTCGGCGTGCTCCCGGCCCGGCTGCGGGGTGGGACTCTTAAGAGCAGCCCTCAGGACGCCCATGCCCTGGAGCTGCACGAGACCGGCGGCAAATGGTGGAACACAACGTGGGTGATGAACAGCACGTTAGAAGGTTAATGTTTTCTCAAAGTGCAGGCGTGTCTGCAACCACAGGGCCCGCGTGGTCCGTTAGGGCGCGAGAGGCGGTGAGTCTCGGGTAAGGAGCCCCGGGGGCGGGGCGTCTAGGGACGCGTCTGTCTGTCAAGAGGCGACATCACCACTGAGGAAGCGGACAGACACACTGAAACTTCGTTTACACCCCACTGGAGCAAAGCCCGTTCCCTCCTCTGACTGCAGGACTGGCCTGTACCTGTGTGATATAATTTAGCACCTGGAGAAGAGAAATCTAAAGAGATATCGTTAATCACAAACAATTCACAGAGAGAAAAGGAAAAACAACTTACTTAACGTTACTGTACTTTACTATGAGACACTTAAGTACGTCACTAAGCATGTACGTCTACGTTAAAGTTAAGCTAAGACTTAACGGCTTAATCGACATGAAGTGCGGATACGTCACTTATCATGGAGGGAGAGAAGGATGGAAGTTCAAATGGCAAACTATTTTCCAGCATGGCGGGCGCACGCTGCGGCGGCGCCGGCTCTGCGCGCCGGGGGGGGCTCCGACGGGGCCGGGGCAGAGGCTGCACGGCGCCCAGACGCCAGGCCGGCTCACACAGCCGGTCCCCAAGCAGCGCGTGAACCGAAACATACGGGCGGGCACAAACAGCAGCAGCCACAAAAAATAAAATAAATAAAAAGTAAAAAAAAAAAAAATAAATAAATAACAAACAACAAAAAAGGGCACGAAAACCGGGTGCCCGCCGTAAAACCCCACAAACCAGCTGGGACGTGCGGGCGTGGGCAGCTCCCGGGGACGCACTGAGGCGGCCCCTCACCCTCCTCCCGCTGCCCCACGGTCTTAGGGGAACAAGAAATAAGAAAAACTGGAAAAAAGCATGGGATGGATAAGAAGAGTCCACGTTCAAGCCGAGCTGGGGCAGACCTAGCCTGACGCCACGGAATGAGACGTGCCTGGCCAGGGGCTCCACGCGGGACGCGGCCCTGAGCGCCAGGAGTACCGTTGGAGCAGAGGCCCGACCTCTCAGCACACGTGTAAAAACAGAAACCATATTGAAATTCACGTCGTGTTGTAAAAACGTCAAAAGAACGAGCCGAAAACACCGGGTGACGTGGGACCTCGGGAAGCAGGCAGGCTGGGGCTGCACGGGGAGGGCCTCCGTTTTAATCGCGTCTCCGAATCATCCTTCCCGGGCCGAGCTCGCCGCCACCACCACCCGATTGTGTAATAGTTTGCCATCTGAAGGGGGAGGTCGGGGACAAGCTCCGGCTCCTTTACCTCGGGGCCTCTGCTTCTCCGCGTCGTAGATCATGACCACCTCTGTGACCTGCAAGAGACACGGAGCTCGGGGACCCGGGCGCCAGGGGCACGGCCGGCCCGCCGCGCTGCCCCGAGACCCCGAGGCCCCGAAGCCGGACTTATGGGGTTGGAGGCCCGAGACTCCAGGGACCCGAAGGGAAGCACATGCTGCCCCTGCCCCTACGCTCCGGCCGCGGGGCCGCAGCACGCCTTCGGTCACAGACGGGAACCGAGGCCCGGCCGCCGGGACGGGATCCGGAGCACCGGTGCCTGGCCGCTCGCCCCGAGACCACCCAGGGGATCGGCACGCGACTGGGCGCTCCCTGACAGGCCTCTCCCCTGGGCCCCCGGAGCCACCTCGGCGCGCTCCGGCCCTCTCCGTTCCTGGCCCTGGCCCCGGCCCCCGCCAGCGAGCGACAGGACTGTCCCGCCATTGGGGGTGTGGCCCGGTGGGAGCCTGGGGTGACCTCGCACCTTTGCTCAGATGACCGGGACAGCCGCCCCCACCAGCCTGTCTGCTAGCCCCGTCTTCTCTTCCGTGTGCCCTACTAGCACTGAATTTCCCGGAGGAGCCCAGGTAACTCCAAACCCCCATAAGATTCTAAAAGATTTCAGCCTCTTCCAGAAATAGAACCAGCCTGGGGAGAAGGTCTGCTGTCACTGAGAAAACAGTGAGTAGGTGACAGACACCTAGCCGGGGATGCCCGGCCCCAGGACCCGGGCGAGGGCACCCCGAGACGAGGGACGGCAGGCCGGCCCCCGCAGCAAGCCCTGCTCCTCCCCGACGCTAGCGGGTGCTCCACACCACGGCGCACGACCAATCAGAGGCCGGGAGAGCGCCCGGCGAGCTTTTGCGAGCCCGCAAAAGCAGTAAATGCTCTCCGGGGCTCTGGCTCGCCCTGGGGGATCCAAGCCCAGAGGAGAGAGCTGCCGGGTCCCAGCTCCAGGGCCAGCTGGCTCCACCGCTCCCGCCCGGACCCGCCGTGCTGGGGGCAGGGACGACTCACCACTCCGAATTTCTTGAAGTACTCCCTGAGCTCTGTCTCACCACAATTGTGAGGAATCCCACCGACAAATATCTTATTTGATTTACTGTTATCGCTCCTGGGTCCTTTCTGCTGTTTTAAGAAGGAAACGATGGTTAGTCCGCGTGGGGAACCCTCACGACGCTCCCCACGGTGAGGCTGTGGCGCGCGCTGCCCTGGTGTTAAGACCCAGCCGACGGCCAGACCGAAACACTCCAAAAACCCGCTCGAGGGAATCGGCCAACTATCGTAACCCCCCTTCCGCTTCTGGCCAGAGACCCACGGCGACAGGGGTCCAGCAAAGCCACGGAATGCATGCGCGGAGCGAGCGGCGGCCCCGAGGCGAGTTACCGTGAGTCACGGCAGCAAGAGAGCGGGAAGCTCTACCATCTCAGAGGAAGGACCGCGGGTGGGCTGGCCGTGTTTTTTCAGGTTTTCAGCGGGTAACCGAAGAGGACAAGGGGCAGTTCTCTCGCCACACTGGACCCCTGGGGCCCCACCCTCTGCAGGGAAGGCCTTGCACCTCGGTGGGCAGCGCCTGCCCAAGCTCGTACCTTGTGGTCCACAAGGAAACTCGGCTCCTGCTCCCGGGCCACCACCTCCCCCCGACTGCACCCCTCGCACTGTCCCTGTCCAAGGAGCTCCTGCGCACCACTGTCCCAGCACCACGGGGGTCTGGGGGCGAGCAAGGGTCTCACAGGTACACTTAGGGGCCAGACTCCATCCAGTGCCTGCTCTGTCTCAGCAAAGCTGCCGAGAGACTAAAGGACACGAGGAACCAAATAGATCTCAATGGGGCTGCAATTCCAATCTGAAGAGAAGGGTTACAAAAGCCACCGAGAAATGACCCCAGAGCCACAAGGGCACCTGTGTGGACACACCAGGTGCCAGGAGCCGCTGCCAACACTTGCCCTGTGCGGACGGGCCTTGTGTGCAAGCATGTGCTTTTAGGAGGGGTGCACTCCAGAGTTTAGAAGTTGTAGACACAGAGATGGAACAGAAACATAGATGACTAGGAAAATACTAACAACTCGTGGATCCAAGCGATGTGTTTAGGGGTTTCATATACCACTTTTCTGATTTTTCTGTAAAGTCCTCGAAAAGTTTCCCAACAAAAAATTGGGAAAGTAGGGGCACCGGGTGCCTCAGTCGTTACGTGTCTGCCTTCAGCTCAGGTCGTGATCTCGGGGTCCTGGGACCGAGTCCCGCATCGGGCTCTCTGCTCAGCAGGGAGCCTGCTTCCCCCTCTCTCTGCCTGCCTCTCTGCCTATTTGTGATCTCTCTCTCTCAAAAAAAACAAACAAATAAATAAAATCTTAAAAAAAAAGAAAGAAAATTGGGAAAATAAAAACCGTTTCAAGGGTCTGAAGCCCATCTAGCAGCAGCAGTTGGATCCTGCTAGAAATGCAGGTTCTCGGGCCCTGGCCCAGAAACGCTGGCCAGACGTCGGCCTTGCCTGCAGCCCAGTTGTGGCCTGGCCCCTGTGCTGGGACAACGGTGTCCTGGATGACGGGCTTCTCGGAGATCTGCTGGGCTGGGGAAGGGGAGGGATGGGTGATGGTGGACAGGGGAAGGGTCTGCTCCAACTGGCCAAGCATCAGGGGCCAACAGAGCTCCCAGAGAATCCCTGAGGGGCCCCCACATGGGTGGCTTCTGAGCCGGCTGTTCCAACCACCAGGCTCTCAGACATGGCCAACCGGGGCCTGGCCTGCGAGCCGCAGCACCCAGACAGGAGTGGCCAGCAAGCGGAAAGGAGTGGGGGAGCAGGGGGATGCTCTGACAATGCCCCCCACCCCCCGGGCAGGGTGGGAGCCACCAGGGAGGAGAACGTGGAACTCCTGATCACAAACAGGGGTGGGAGGCCTTTTTCTTGTTTTCAACGTAGACTGGAAAGAACATTTTTGACTACAAAGTAAAAAACACACCCCCCTGGATAAATCCGAGTGACCCTGTGCTGCTCAAACACCAAACCAGAAGACCTCTGCTGCTCTCAAGGGTCACGAGCAAAACCCCAGGTCAAAGGTGCGCGCTCCCTTCCCGCCGGCCCCTTCCTGCCGCCGCCCGCCCCGTCCCCCTTACCCATCCTTCCTTGGGCCGCGTCCTCTCCGGCTGCATCCCGCGGGGCGTGCATGGCTTCGGGTCGATCTGCAGGAGTTTCGAACGAGTCAGCCGTGGCCATGAAGCCTCGCCCTCCAGAAGGGGTGTCCACGCAGCAGACACGCCCACGTCCCCGTCACTTCAGCCCGTGTCCAGGCCCTACTGCCCCCTCCGGGCGCAGCCCAGAGCCGCAGCCCTCCGAGCCCAGCCCGCTAACCCGCTGCCTGCACGCGGCAGGCAGGCCCCGCCGCAGGGGCGGAGGGACAGGGGAGCGGAATCCAGGGAAAGACACTTACGTTTCGGCCGTCTAGTGTGTGTGGTCTGCTGGCCAGCACCGTCCCCACACAGTTTGGGTCTTTAAATTTGACAAACCCAAAGCCTCGAGACTGGTTGGTGGTTTTATCTTTCATGATCACACAGTCTACAACTTCTCCATATTGGGAAAAGTAGCTGCGTAGAGTCTCTGCTCGGAGATTGGAACAAAAACACAAACACACACACACCGGAGTATTAAGGACTGGCTCCTGGCTGGTGGGCACACATGCTCCCAGTTCTTCAGCCTGACCCGGACGGTGTGGCACCAGCACCTGGCCAGCTGGCTCAGCGGCTGACTGGGGGCGGGGGGCGGGGGTGTCCAGGACAGGAGACCCAAGGGAAAGGACCCCAGGGAAGGGCCCATGGGGAAGGGCCCCGGGGAAGGGTCCGCGGGAAGGACCCCAGGGAAGGGTCCGCGGGGAAGGACCCCAGGGAAGGGCCCCGGGGAAGGGTCCGCGGGGAAGGAC
>CM052799.1:675982-712782 GCA_028533885.1 Nasua narica | reverse complement strand
GAAGGGCCCCGGGGAAGGGTCCGTGGGGAAGGACCCCGGGGAAGGGTCCGCGGGGAAGGACCCCGGGGAAGGGTCCGCGGGAAAGGGTCCACGGGAAAGGGTCCGCGAGAAGGACCCTGGGGAAGGGTCCGCGGGGAAGGACCCCGGGGAAGGACCCCAGGGAAGGGCCCCGGGGAAGGGTCCGTGGGGAAGGACCCACGGGAAAGGGCCCACGGGGAAGGACCCCGGGGAAGGGTCCGCGGGAAAGGGTCCGCGGGGAAGGACCCCGGGGAAGGGTCCGCAGGGAAGGGTCCGCGGGGAAGGACGGGGGCTCCGGACACGGATGCATCACGTCTTCCCACAGCTTAGAAAGGGGGCAACTGGTAACGGCAGCGGACAAAGGCACCGGGAAAAGTCAAGTGTGGGGGAGCGCGAGGTGACCACCAGGAACGCCAGCCCCCACAAGCTGCTTCCTGCCGGGGCCTGAGCTCAGGGACTGTGCCAGCAAGCCCCCGGCCTCCACATCCCTCCCCTAACTGCTGACACCTCGGGAGGACTCCTGGCCAAGTGCCCCTCCTCCCCAGGATCCAAGACAAGAGTAAATCAAGAATTAAAGAAAACAAACGAAAAACCCAAAGGAACAGTGAGAGATGATCAGCCTGCCCGCGGTGCCTGGCGCGCAGCCGGTCCCCGTTACCCACCTTGGGTGGTGCTCCAGTCCAGACCGCCCACGAAGAGCTTCCTGCAATTCGACAAGAACACGTTCAGGGTCAAGACCGGTCTCGCCTCCGCGCCGACAGCCATCGGCCCCATCCAAAGGTGGGACCCCCCAGCAGCTGGCGCAGACGCTGCCTCATGTCCAGGTCGCGGCAATGACACGTGTCTGCCTCCACCCGGGCCCAGCCTCGTGGCTACAAACACCAAAACCGACGCCAACACTGGCCAACATGGTGGCAAGTAAGAGTCACAAGACGTCCGCGAAGCCGACACGTCCAGAGCCACATGTGCTCTCTGGGCCAACCAGCGAGAAAACGAGACCTTGAGAGATACACCAACATGCGCCCCCAAACCACAGGGGCCTCAGGGAGGGGGTGCGGGACACACTCCCCCGGTGCTCTTGCAAACCCCGTGGACTTAGGAATCGAGGTCTGAAGACACAGGCGACAAACAGAATGACAGGCGGGTGGGGGACGCTCTAAGACAAAGCGTCAGGTACCTTCCATGCGGTCACGAGTAAGGAGCCACACGTCACACATCACTGGGAAGGTCCCTGGACCTCCAGACTCAGCACGGAGGCCCGTCCCACATCTCCCACCCCAGGGCAGCCGGGGCTGTCCTTTCAGGCAGGCACATCAGAACTTCCCAGAGGAACCCCACTCTTGCCCCCCAGCTGCCGACCCGCCTCTCTTTTGCGCACGGCACCTCTAGGGCAGCTCCAGAACCCACAGAGCCCTCCCATGTCCCCCTGCCCCCGGGGAGGGGCTCCACACCCCCAGGCCACAGGGCAGAGTCCACCTTCCCCCCAACCCCCGGCCCCTGGACAGGCCCGGGTGCGGGGCCTACCCCAGCCCTTGCTGGGGCCAAGCTCACTGGCATCTCCAAGAGCCGCAGGCCCCTCAGACATCACTCAGGCCTCCCACAACCTGGGAGGTGGCCCTGACAGAGGAGGCAGGGGAAGGGGCCACCGGCACTGTCACGCGCAGAGTGGGACCCGGATGCTAACCGGCAAGGCCTTCAGATGCTAGCACGTGGCCGAGGCTCCGTCCCTGTGGGAGACTTAGGGTCCCACAGTCCCCTCGTCTGGAGCCAACCGCACCACACTCAGCTTGAAGACAAAAAGACCCCTGCAAGGCTGATGGCACTGCTGTCGCCGAAGAACAGGGGTGCCCTGTCCTCCACCCCGGACACACCCCTTCGAGGCAGCCAGCACATCTGTCACCCCCACTGCGCCAGGGGACTTGAGCTGCACCATCCCAGCCCCCGCCCCCCTCCAGCCTCTTCTCTGCGCAGGGGCATCCTGAATTTAGTGTAGGAGAAACACTGTCCCCACGACTGCCATCCTCTAAACGGCCGCTGACAGGCCCTGGCGGGGTGGGCAGGGCTGCGGAGGGGTGGGGACCGGCGCCTCGGCCGCAGCCGCGCTCACCGGGCTGCATGGGCTGCAGAAGGCCGCTCCGAAGGCTCCCGGAACGCGCTGATCAAGCAGCAGAGGGAGGCTTCCGCTCAGGCCTCAGTAACTGAAACTCGTGTCTCCTTCGCACCCCTCGGAATCAGGCCAGGCTTCGTCCTGCCCGCAAACGATCCCGGGGGAGAGAGGCCCCCGAGGCCAGCCAGGCCGCTGCCCCAGCACGCTGGGACTCAGGCCCCGTCCGCCCTCGCAGGCAGCGGACTGAAAGCCCCAGGGCAGCGTGAGGAGCTGCCTGTTTGCCTCCTCCTTCCACACGGGGAAGAGCGCAGTTTGCCGGGGAAAGCGCGCCCGTGCAGGGACAAGCCACCTCCGGCGTTCTCAAGACCCGAAACCCGACTCCCTGAGGCGGGCGCCAGCCTCTGGATAGCACGCATCCACCCGAAACAGGAAGGCCGTGCACAGGCACCCTTCCAGGCAAGCCCATCCTCCACCTCCCGCTCCCCCACGGACCCAGGAACTCGTCCGACCGGTCCGGGTTCCCGTCCCCGTGTAAATGTCAGAGGCCGGCGCTAAGGGAAGAGCAGACACACCACCACGCACACGAGCGGCAAGGTCGCACCGCCCCACGGACCGGACAGCTGAGAGCTAGCATCGCTGTGCTGCGCTGCCTTCAGCACACACTCCAGCGGCCGCTGAAGGGTCGCGGGGCTCCGGTCACCCCCGTGGGGGGACATCAGCCAGCGCGGAGTGCGGCGGGGAAAGACAACCTGCGACTCCGGTCACTCGCTCCATCTCGCAAGTCTGAGCTTACACAAGGTCCTCAGCTGTGAGACCTTCATGACCGAGGGACTGACAAGGTCTCCCCGGCCCCGTCCGTCCGTCCGTCCGTCCGTGCACGCGTCCGTGTGGAGCGCCCCAAGCCCCCAGGCGGCGCCGGGCTGGTCACTCTACCTGTTCCCATCTCCTCTCCTCCCGCTCCAAAGGGGGGCTCTCCCTGGGCCAAGCGCAGGAGCCAGAGGTTCCCAAGGTCCTGGGGCGCCCCCTCCAGAGCCCCAGCATGAAGTCCCAACCCTGGGCCCCAGACACCAGCCGGGGACCGGCCCCGTCGCTGCCCAGGCAGCAAAACCACCGGCGCTCCCCGCAGATGCGTGGGCACGCCCCGCACCGGGCGGGGGCTGCTTGCCCGGCCAGCTGCCCCACGGTGGTGCAGACAGACCCGCGGGGGCCGCGCACGGCTCCGGCCTGGACGGGACCTGGCGGACGAAGGGCATCGCTGACTGTGTGCCCCTCCCCCAGCCCTTCCCTGCTCTTAAGGGTGCAGGAGTCATGACTCAGCTGAAGCTGAGTCACGCCCCCCCAGTCTCCGAACCCCCCAAACCACCAAGGGGACCTCCTGGCTCCGTCAGGCCCTGCCAGGTGACCCAGAGTCCAGTTCCTGCGGGGGAACGGGCGATGCCACCACCAGGAGGGCCCAGGAGAGGTGGCTTCGGGGGAGACTCCCTCTCGGAAGGGGCTCTGCAGAGTCCCCGGGGGCACCGAGCTCGGCCTAGCCCTCCCTTCCCCCACCCGCCGGGCTGGAAACCCGCTTCGGAGGGTGGTGCCGCTCCCGCTGTGTGCACTGCAGGGCGGCCCAGGCCACGTGCCGGCAGGCTGCAGAGTGCGCCACCTCGCCTGGTGAGGCACCGTGGGCACCGCTGGGCTCTGGAGGCCAGGAAGCAGAGGCCCCGGGCCGACCTCGGCTGTTCAGCTAACGGCTCTCTCTGCTTGAAGCACACACAGCGCAGAGCCCCTTTGGCACCGTCCCCGCCCTCCTGTGAGGCGGCCCCGGGACCGGGTCTCCCTGAGTGCGTGCTTGTCCCTTGACAGCAAGGAAGCAGCTCTGGGAGGGGGGGACACAGCACTGGCCTGGTAGCTGCCCCCTCCCGGACCACTGTGGGGTCGAGCGCCGCATGCAAGAGAAAACTCCAGGATGCCCCAGTGCCTGGTGGGAACTCCCGACACCCACAGCCTCCCCCTGGCGCCCCTCCCCCTGCCCTCCCCCTGCAGGACCAGTGTCCCCCAGCACTCCCTGGTAGCGACCCAGAGCCTCCTGCTGAAGACGGGCCTCACCACCCTGGTGCGGGGGACGCCGGGCACGAGGACAGTGGCCCTGCGAAGGCAGCGCAGGCTCTCATGGACACGGGCTGCGTGTCCACCGTCGGGCCCGGCCCCGACCCCCTCCGAGGGCTGCACTGGCCCACCAGGAACACGGGACTCCCAGCTCTGGCACGTCCTAGGGGTGACCCTGGACAAGTCTCCTGCCGTTCTAAGCCCCGGTCTATCCCGCACAGAGAAGGTTGACTTGGGCCTTATAAAGTCCCGGCCCAGCTCCCAGCAGGCGCCCCAGGAAGGGCATCTCCAGTGACCCCTCCGGATGCGTGTCTGCAGGCAGGTTGGGCACGTCACCCGGAGAAAGTGCTCAACCCGTGGCCACCACTGGAGACACAAGTCGTCGACCAGAGTGCCTCCCTACGACGACGTGGTCGAGGTGACGGGAATCAAAAACGTTCCCGCTACAGCAAACAAACCCTAAACCGCGGTGCAATCAGCAGGGAACCCTCGGGAAGTAGGCTGAAAAGAGCAGACGTGCCCAACGGGTGTCATTTGCCAGAGAACCATGGGCAGTGTCTGGGGACACTAGTGGAGGTGCTCCTAGCACCCAGCGGGTGGGCCTCAGGGGTGCTGCTCAGCTCCCACAGTGTCCAGGACGCCCCAAATGTCAGCAGCACTGCTGGGGAGACTCTGCTCCAAAATGCAGAAGAGAAGCATCTCTACCTTCTACCCCCCGAGATCCCCATCGTCCTCCAGGCGGCAAGAAACAGCCTCTTCTGAGGTCAGGACCCCCCCCCACTCCTGGGCATTCAGAGAAAACACATTTAACAAGTCCCCACTCTTCCAGGCCCCAGCCTCCGGCCTCACCCTGCCAATACTGCGGCCGGGACACGCGGGGTCCTCGGCTCCAGCCGGGGATGGCTGGGGTCGCCTGCTTCTCGTGCTTCCAGCTCCAGCAGCCGTGGACTCCCACCGCCTCCCTGCCCCTGCTCTCCCAGGGGCCCGCGTGCTGCTGCTTTCTCGGCACAAAGTCCATCCTCTCCCCGGGACTGTCCCCTTGAGGGCGTCTGGCTGGCCTGCCCTTACTGGTAGAACACACACCCGGGAAAAATCTTTCCGAGCCCCTCTCAGTTCCACAACACAGGCTGCGGCCCCGGGGGCAGGTGGAACGGGACGCCTCTGTCCTGACAGGAAGCGCTCCCCCAGCACTGTGCGCACCCACAAGGGGCCAGGAGCCGCCAGGAGCCTCCAGAGGCCTCCCGAGAGACCAGGGTCTGGCCCTCTGCAAGGCTTGTGCCGGCGCCAGTTCCAGAGTCCGAGTCGAGAGACCCTTCCTGAAGTCACCTTTCCAAGATCGTGGCTCGGGAAAGCGCACACAACACTGCGCCCTGGTCCCGGCCCCGAGGGAGGACACCGGCCTGTCACACATGTGCTGCAGGGCCGCACGGGACACTGCTGCCCCTATCAGCCCTCTGGCCCTGCTCGGCCCCGGCTGATTGTGAGAACCAGCACGACGAAATCACCTCACAACCACCCTCTCCGCCAACTCCCTCTCTCCCGCCACACTCCCCGGGACCGCCGACTCGGTGAGGCTCTTCCTTGGAGGACTCCGACGCAGGACGTCCCCCGCTGGACGGCGCCCCACGCACGCACGCACTTCCTGAGGCCTTGCCCCTGCACCCACACACGCAGGCTCCTGTTAGGGAAGGGGAGGAGCCCCTCCTTCCCCTCAAGCGCTCCCTCAAGAGTCACTCGATCGAGTGACCAAAGACCCAAGCAAAGGACACCGGCCAGGAAGGGGCCTGTCACCCGAGATCATCCAGACCTGCCACACCCGCTACCGTCTGCATCGCCTGGATCGGAGCACAACCCTCGCCCCCCCCCCCACCCCCCGTGGTAACCGCCCCAGAGAAGGCGACCGGTCCGTTCGCAGGAAGCTGAGCCCAGCGGGCCGCCTGCACTGTCCGAGTTCCCGCAAACAGAGCAAGGAGACCACGGTGGACCCTGGACCCCCACATCCACGGAACAGAAGCAAGGATCCCGTATGAGACGGGAGCTGGTCAGCCATTCTCAGCCGCAGAATCCTACCCGTAAAGCAATGAAAAGTTTCTGGGACACCTGTCATTTGCGACGTTAAAACCGGGGCGATCCAGGTGGATTTGCAAGAGGGGGAGGGGAACGTGGCCGGGCAGGGTGCGTGACCCCGTCCCGCTACTAGCTCCACAGCGTCCCCAGACTGCCTCTGCAGACCCCAGCCTGGATCCCTGCAGCACACCTCGGGGGTCTCCAGGCCCCCTTCCCTCGCAATCTTTGCTCTCTCTGCTGAGAGAAAAGCAGCACGAAGCCTGAAGACCCCAGGCCTGGGGGCCAGCACCGCGGGAATCTGGGGGGCCCGCTGACCCTCCCGCCGGGCTCTGCCCCGTCGGAGCACTTTCTCCCTAGACCCTAGTTTCCCGTCAGAAGCGCTGCAACTTTTCTCTCACGTCACACAAAGAACACACCGTCTTCCAGCCCCGGGTCAGGCTTTTTAAAACAAACCAGGCGAGGATTCAGGGTCCTCCTCCCGGTCCTCTATGGTGGGGGGCTTGGGAAGGGGGAGCCCACAAAGGCCATTTTCTGTGCACGGCGAGCCGGGAGCGGGAGGCCCAGGGAGGCCCAGGGAGGCCAGTCAAACAATGACTTACCAAACCCAGCCCTCGGACGCCCTGGGCGTCTCGTCAGAGCTCAGAGCACCAAGAACCATACACAGGCCACAGAACCCGCGCCCCAAGCTGCTGAGAAACGAGCCCCTAAAGCCACGCAGACAGCAGAGGAGCCGCTGTGCGGAGAAACCCAGACCAAACCCCTCAGCCAGGGCGGAAACGGATTTCCTAGCTCCTCCGGGATCCCCGGCTCACGCCGCGGGCCGGCCTAGCCGAGGCTGCAATTACAGAGAGCCCGCTCCGGTCGGGGGGCCCGGGGAGGGAGCCTTTGCCCGCCGCCGCAGGTAGCTGCCCTTTCTTCCTGCCCGTCTACCGGGGCTCGCGGGGCCGAGCGGACGGGACTCCAGCTGCGGACCCGCAGAGGGTCGGTGCGCCCAGCGCTCCGGCGGCGGCCCGGGGGCCGGTCCCACGTGACCGTGGCCCTCGGGCCCCGAGTCCGCGCACCTTCCTTGTTCTTCGCGCTCCGGGGAGGGTTCCCAGCGGCCGCGGGGCGCGGCTGGAAGAAGTTGCGCGGCGGCGAACTGGCCCGGCCGGGCCGCCACGTGCGCCGCCCCGCCAAGTTGGTGCGCGGGCTGGGGGGAGCCCCGGTGGCAGCCCCGCGCCCAGGCGGCCCGGGCGCCCCACGACCCTCCGCTCGCCGCTCGAGTTCCCCCCCGGCGGGAAGTGCAGGCGCCGAGGGACACCAGGCGTCCCAGGGCCCCCGGGCTGCCGTTCCGGGTCCTCCTCGGCCAGGAGGCAGCGGGGGTCGCCCCGGGCCCTCCCGGGGCTCCGCTCCGGGTTCCCCCGCCACAAACCCAGGCGCGGGGGCGGACAACACGGCCCGGACCGCCAGGCTCCCGGCTCTCCCGGCGGGAGAACTGGGCGCGGCGGCGACGGGGACGCCCTGGCCGCCCCCCCACCGTCCAGCTCCCGGGCCGGGTCCCCCCCCGCGCCGGGCCCTCCCAGAGCCGCCCGGCCAGGAAGCGGCGGGAAGCCCGACCCCCAGGCTCCCTCCCGCTCGCCGCCCCCCGGCCCGGGCGGCCCCGGCGGCGGCCCCCGGCCCCCCAGGTCGCCGGCCCCAGCGCGGCCCGCCGGCGTGACCTTGACGGGGGCCGGGGCGGCGTCTGGGCGGCGGCGGCGCGGGCCGGCGCGTCCTCACCCGATCTCGTCGGCGCCCGAGTTGTTCATGGCGGCGGCGCTCGGCGTCCCGGGCCCCCTGGCTCGCTCCCGCCTCCGGAAGGTCACCGGCCCCGGCGCCCTCCCCACAGCCGCGGCCCGGATCTGCGCAACGGCGGCGGCCGCGCTGCCTCCTCCCCTCAGCGCCAACGGTCACCGCGCGCCCCCGCGCCCGCGCCGCCGCCCTGCGCACGCCCGGGCGCGCTCCCGCACGGGGCCTCCGGGGGCGGGGCCAGGGGTGCGCCCGCCGGAGAGCGTGCCTGCGTGCGCGCCTGCGTGCGCGCCTGGGTGCGGCGCCGCCGCTCAGCGACCTTGCTCCTGCGCGGCGATCGGCTTCGCCGCAGAGCACGCTGGGAAGTGGAGTCCCGCGCGCCGGCTCCGCCCGGCGGAGGGGTGCGCGCGGCCGAACCGCGTGCGTGCGTGCGTGCGTGCGTGCGCGCTCACGCTCGTGCCCTCCGAGCTAGGCACCGCGGGGCGCAGGCGCGGCTGGGCTTCCTTGTTCGAGCTCAGGTCGGAAGTGGCGCGCGGGGTCAACGGCGAGCAGAGGCCACGCCCGGTGCGGGGTCACGCGAGGCGCCTGTTCCCCTATCCTGGCCGGCGTCTCGGTTGCGCCCACGGAGCTCGTCTGACGGGACGAGAGGGCGGCGGCGGCCGGAGAGGCATCCCCGCCGCGTGTCCCCGTCCCCTGCAGATGCGGGTCTGGGGTCGCCCCTGCGGGCGGCCCCGCAGCCCGGAGCCGTGCTCCCGGACCTGTGCCCTGGCGTCAGGCGGTGGTGCGCGGCTCCGCTCGCTCCCACCGCCGCGACAAGTCCATGTACTCGTCATGGTCAAATTAAACCAGCGGAAGGAGCGAGGGAACTGGGTCACGGGCGGGCAGCGCGAACCAAGCCCCTGGGACACTCTCCAAGTCTGCAGAGCATGGGGGCATCCGTGTCACTTAGAGCGGTCCCCGGAGCGGCCCCTCCGCAGGTGGGGGAGGGAAGCGAGTGGGCCGGGGGGTCGCGGCGCACCGGCGGTCCGTCCCCGCCCCGGGAACTGCCCTCTTGCGGGGCCCTGTAACGTTTGCAGGTCGGGAGAAACGGGGAGCAGATGGCAGGCACTGGTCCCCCCCTGGGGGCCCTGGGGAAGCGGGAAGGACATGCCCAAGGCATGTGGAGAAGAGAGCACTGGGGAAAGGCTTAGCCGGGTGTCCGGGACGGAGTGAGCAAACAGGAGGGACCTCAACAACCCCACTTCCAGGAATGTGTCCCCCAAATGCTGGCCCGACTGTGTGCACAGGGATGTCCCAGGGTGCTCACAGCCCACTATTAGAGGAGCAGAAAAAGGGAAACGACCCACATGTCCATCCACTGGTATCTGCATAAATAAACCACAAAGGGCCTGAGTGAAATACACAGGATGTGGTCAGATGAAGGAAGCCAGACACAAACTGTTTAAAATAATATATTTTTAAAAATACAGACACTGGGGTGCCTGGCTGGCTCAGTCAGTAGATCGTGTGACTCCTGATGCCGCGGTCATGAGTTCAAGCTCCATGTTGGACATACAACTTTCTTAAAAGATATACTAAAAATACAGGCGAGGGGTGCCTGGGTGGCTCTGTTGGTTGAGCAACTGCCTTCGACTCAGGTCATGATCCTGGAGTTTCGGGATGGAGTCCCACATTGGGCTCCCAGCTCCATGGGGAGTCTCCTTCTTCCTCTAACCTTCTCTCCTCTCATGTTCTCTCTCACTTTCTCTGTCTCTCAAATAAATAAATAAAATCTTTAAAAAAAAATACAGGCACGTACTGGGGAACAAACATGTCAGGGCTTTGTTACGTTTACTCCATATCTTTTTTAAAAAGATAAACTAGCCAGTTGGTTTTCCCTCCTTCCTGAATCATTTCCTACCTCTTGCCCCAGAGCGAACGTTGTGACAATAATGGGTATGTGGACACTTCTGAGTTTACTCCTAACATGGAGACATGCATGCCCAATACACAACATATAGTTTTGGTCTCTTTTCAAATGTTGTACAGTAAACAAAATTCAAAATTGTGAGCATCTCTACACGCACAGCTCTGCAATGGGAAGCACACTCACACCCCCACCCCCCGGCTCCAGAACCTTCCATCTCCCCGCACAGAGACTCCGTCCCCGCGGAGCACGGACCCCCCCACCCGCCCACCCTCTCCTCTCTGCGGGGATGGGACTTTTCTGGGGCCCTCCCGGGAGCGGGGTCCTGCGGGGTGGGTCCTTCTGGGTCTGAGCCCAGTGTCCTCAGGGTCCATCTGTGTCATGGCGGGGGTCAGGGTCCCTTCCTTTCTAATACTGAATGTTATTTCAGTGTGGGGATGGAAGGACAGGTTGTGTTTATCCTTCATCCATTGATGAACATTTGGGTTGTTTCCACCTTCTGGCTGCTGTGAACACAAGGTACAAATATCTGCTCAATCCCTCTTAATTTACAAGTTATAATTTTGTCTATAATACTATGTACATGCACATACGTCTAGCAGCACGGACATTGGCTGGTAAAGCAGTGAGGCACAGAACAGGAACCACATGGCTTCATGGTTGCCATGTGGCTTGTAATTATCTCATTCACTTACTGGGTTTTTTTTTCATTTTTAATTTCTTTTAAGTAGGCTTCACGCCCAGTGTCGGGCTCGACCTCACGACCCTGAGACCTAGAGCGACACACTCCACAGCTGGAGCCGGCAAGTGCCCCACTTATCACTTATTCTTGTTCATCCCCCCCCCCACCGTAGGCTGTGAGCTCCAGGGGAGTCAGGATGGGACCCCCAAATTGAGATACTCCATACGTGTCTGATGAACGAATGAACATCCCTTCCCAGACCCATTCCTTCACAGCAGGGCTGGCAAACTTCTGTACAGAGTGAAGTAATAAATATTTTTGGTTTTGTTGGCCGTGAGGTTTCTTGGCCGTGACTCACCTGGACCGTTACGGCCTGAAAACACCAGAGTGCCGATGTTAACAAGGGGAACCGGCTCTGTGCCATTAAAACTTCATTTATCCATGCACGAATGTGAATGTCCTATAATTTCCATGTGTTGTGAAATAGTCTTTTGGGGTTTTTTTCCCCCAACTATTTAAAAATGTGGAAACCATTCTAAGCTGTACCAAAAGGACGGCAGGGGGAATGTGATATGTAGGCTGATGCCAGCTCTGTGACATTTGAGTGTTTTGACCACACAGTCCCCTTTCTAATCAGAAGTGCGTATTTCTCTCTCTGTGCGTGTGTATGATATGGGTCTGTATAATCTGGTAAGACCGTCACACTCATCCCTCCTCGTATCCACTCTGCCGTGACTTGCTGTGCCCCGCCAAGGAGGTCGCTTGCCCTCTCTGACTCCAGGCTGTGAAGTGCAGTTGCAGCACACACAAAGGTGTCTCGCGAAGAGTGGACACCAGGAGTCACCTCGTGTCGCTCACTCACCAACCTGAGCAGGAACGAGAGTGGCTGGCCCACCTGAGAGGAGAGGAAATTGAAGCTGGAACAGAAACCGTCTGGCTAAGTTGCCAGCCAGACCATACTGTGCCCGTGGCTGCTGTTTGGAATGGAGTCCAAGTTGCATGGAGGTGACCACTGGGAGGTCGCTTATCTCAGGGGACACTGAAGCTCCAGGGGAGGCTCTGGGCTGACTGCCCCCACCCTGCTTCCGCTCAGGCTCTCTGTGGGCCGCAGCCTCTGCGAGTTCCCCAGCCACCCCGGCTTTCTGCTCTTCCGGGCCCTGTGAGATCCTTACCCTTGTGCGTCTGGCCCGGGGGACGGGATCACTTCTGTCATTAGACTTCAGACAGCTCTGACGTTGCAGATTCTCTCGCTGGCTCTGATGAAGCACGTTGTCACGCTGCGGAGGCCCACGTGGCCAGGAACTGGCCGGGGGTGCCCCTCCCGCTGCCGGGCCCAAAGGAACAGGATGCTAACCACAGCCAGTGAACGGGCTTGGCAGCGGACCCTTCCCTAGCGGCGGCCTCGGGGATGCCCCCATAGCTGGCTGGCACCCTGTCTGCAGCATTCGGACAGGGCCCGAAACACGGGACCCAGCTAAGGGATAATAAACGCGAGTTGCCTGAAGTGGCCACGTGTGGGGTAACTTGTTACACAGCAGCGGCGAGCCAACATGAGCTGCCTTCTGTCTCAGGCAGGGCGTTCTGGGGCATCGCTTAAACTGGGTGACATTTAGTGAGCGCCATCTGTTTACATAGGGGGCACAGGGCGCCTTCCGCGCGGTTGCCACTAGAGGCCCCTGGGTCCACTGCGCAGTCCACTCCCGGGCCCGCCCCCCGGCCTGCGGGCCCTCCCGGCCCCGCCCCTTCCCCGCCCCCGGCCCCGCCCCCGGCCCAGAAGGCCTCGCAGGGACAGGGCCCGCGCGTCGCGAGCCGAGTCCAGGTGCGCGCTGCAGCCACAAGCATGAGCGCTCCCGCCGCGCCCCCCATCTTCGCCCCCGGCGAGAACTGCAGCCCCGCGTGGCAGGCGGCGCCCGCGGCCTACGACGCGGCGGACATGCACCTGCAGATCCTCGGCAAGCCGGTGATGGAGCGCTGGGAGACCCCCTACATGCACGCGCTGGCGGCCGCTGCCACCTCCAAAGGTAGCGGGGCGCGCAGGGGTAAACTGAGACCGAAAGTCGCTCAGACCCGGGGTCCAGCCCGCTCTCCAGCTGAGGTGCATCCGAGCCTCTAGGTGCCTCTGTTTTCCCGCCCGCAAAATGAGGCTAGCGGAGGGGGGCAACGGGGAAATAGGGGTGCCGCAGGCATCGGCTTGCACACAGCAGGCGCCTCCTAAGTACCGGAATCTCCTATCCCAGGGTAAAGGGCCTCCGGCCCCCAGACAGGCACGGGCTGGGTCGGGGGCATGGGCCGTACGAAGACGACCTCAGGTGGAGCTCAGCCGCTAGCCGCTCATGAGGTCGAGGGGCGGTGGCAGCCGGGCGGGAGGCGGGGGGCGGTTGCTGCCCAGGCACTGGCGGGGAATGCTCCCACCCCCAAGTCCCCAGAAGCCCCGCCCGCGCTAAGAATAGCTCAGGGAAAGCTGAGGCTGGGAAACAGCTGTAGGGGTGGCCCTGTGCCTGGGTCAGTCTGAGGGGTCCCCAGGGGCGGGGCGGGGCGGGGCTGGCGGTCCCTGCCTGGCAAAGGAGCACACCCAGCGTCCCTGCATAGCTGGGGTGTCCTTCTGGCCTGTCTTTGGGCCGGTGGGGACCCACCTCCTCCCCAGTTGTTCCTGGCCTGAGGCCTCAAACCCGCCCCCCTCGCTGTGGCAACGGTGGAGGGCAGAGAAAAGTAACCAACTCAAGAGATAAGCGCCACCAGGGCTCAAAGTCCAGGGCCTGACCCCCCCACAGGCCCAGGCCTAAAATCGGCTGCCCACACCTCCCTGGCCCCTGGCCAGAGCCCACGCCGTTCCCGCTCAGGGCTACTGTGTTCCAATCCACCCTCCACCCCCCCCCACTTGTGCCCTCCTCCTGGCCTTGGGGCAAACCTCTCTCTGCAGAGGCCCTGCCCTTGCGCCCCCTCCTCCAGGCAGCTGCCCAGCCCCGCCCGGCTTGTGATATTGGGCTCTCTGTGCGACCAGGCGGCCGGGTGCTGGAGGTGGGCTTCGGCATGGCCATCGCGGCCTCCAAGGTGCAGGAGGCCCCCATCGAGGAGCACTGGGTCATTGAGTGCAATGACGGCGTCTTCCAGCGGCTCCAGGACTGGGCCCAGCGGCAGCCACACAAGGTGCCCACGTCTGCCTGCCCCGGAGGGGGTGGGGGCCTGGGTGGCCGCAGGGACGGAGGAAGTGGCCTTCTCCCCTGGGTACTCCTCTGCCCTCTCCCTTACAGCAGGTGGGGAGAGCCTGAACACCGGAGACCCTCAACCTTCTCTTTTTGTCTCCCCGGCCCCAGGTGGTCCCCTTGAAAGGCCTGTGGGAGGACGTGGCACCCGCCCTGCCAGATGGCCACTTTGATGGTGAGGGGAGAGGGGGACTTGGGAGCGGGGGTGGGGGGAGTCCCCGCCCTGTGGCTTGCGGAGGGAACCTGTAAGGAACCTGCAGGGCGGTGTTGTACCGGGGGCGCATGGCAGACGCCGGAGGAACAGCTGCAGGGGACACGTCCCCGGAGGAGGCAGCGGGCTGTGGGCTCGGGGCGCAGCCAGGCCCCCTGTGCACAGAGCCCTGCCGGGGCCGCAGCCCTGAGCTCTGGCCCCACTGCCTGCGCAGGGATCCTGTACGACACGTACCCGCTGTCGGAGGAGAGCTGGCACACGCACCAGTTCAAGTTCATCAGGGTAGGGCCTGCCCAGGGGGCGGTCACCCCCAGGCGCGGGGGGGGGGGCTGCCGTTCACACCAGGGCAGCTCTCCTTCCTGTTTCTCTGACCTGGCGGGAGGTGGGAGGCCCCTGGGCAGTGGCTTGTGTCCCCTGACCTCCCTCCTGCCCACTGCCCCTTGCCTAGGACCACGCGTTCCGCTTGCTGAAGCCAGGGGGCATCCTGACCTACTGCAACCTCACCTCCTGGGGGGAGCTGATGAAGTCCAAGTACTCAGACATCGTCACCATGTTCGAGGTGCGGCAGCCCGGGAGCTCCCCGGGGTCCCTGCCCCAGTCCCAAGCCAGGCAGCAGCCCTGAGGCAGCAGTAGGAGTAGCCTGTGACCTGGGGGGGGGGGTTGTCCCTGGCCTCAGGGGCTGGTCTCCTGGGGGCGTCATGAGCCTCCACTTACAAGTCAGGTAAGCTCTCTCCGCTCAGTGACCTCCCGTGGCTCCCTAGTGCCCTCAGGACACAGTGATACAGCCCTAGCTCCCCACCCAGGCATCCCCCCTCACTCTGCCCTCCTCCACCCAACAGGACTTTACGGGGTTAGGCAGGCTGTCCCTGCTGCGTGGGTGACATGGGGCGGGACACTGCTCCATGAGCTTAGACACCTGGGGGAGGCCCGCGCAGCCGTGGGCGTCCCGGTTCTGTCGGCCAGGCGGGGTGGCCCAGCTCCCAGGGGCCTCGGTAACCGCAGGAAGAGTGGGCCCCCAGCCCTGCAAGTGACCGGCCCCCTCCCACCAGGAGACGCAGGTGCCGGCTCTGCTGGAGGCGGGCTTCAGGCGGGAGAACATCCGCACAGAGCTGATGGAGCTGGTCCCGCCCCCCGAGTGCCGCTACTACGCTTTCCCGCGGATGATCACGCCCCTGGTCCACAAGCACTGAGCGCCCCCCGGCCTCGGGCTCAGCCTCGTGGGCTCCAGTCCTGTCCCCGCGCCCCCACTCAGTGCCTTTGCAGTCGGGAGTGCAGGCTCTGGGCTCCGAGTCCTGGGTTCGAGTCCGGACACGCCGGCAACAGGACAAGCTTCCCCGACCTTCCCTGTCTGTGTCCTGGAGGACCCAATAAATGCTCGCCCTCGGTTTACCCAACTAGCGGGATGGTGTGAACGTGCGCTTGCACGGACTTCTGCCTCTCCAGGAAGGAAAAATAAAGAATGCCGTCTATCAAGCGGACCTCCGGGGAGCCGGGGGCCACTCTGCACCCGGCACGTGACCTTCCTCGTGCCCCCGGCAGACCCGCAGGTCCGCTGGGTCGCAGCAGACCGACACTCAAGCCCCCCGAGCCGGCCACTGAGGCAGAGAGCGGGCAGCGCTCGCTTGTCAGGCCCCCGCGGCCCCCACGCCCTGGTCCCACCCCGTCTGGTCAGGCTGAGAGCCCAAAGCAAAAGCTTTCACCCCGGCTGCGCTCCCAGGACCCTCGCCTCACCCCTACACGGGCACCGAGCACGGCCTGCCACTGACCCCAGTGCCACCCACTCCTCCCTCTGCAGGCTGCTGGCCTTCCCCCTCCCGGAGTGCCCACCGCCCGCGGCCCGCAGGGAGGGGGAGACACACTGGCTCTGTCCGTTTATTGAGCGTCCAGGGCGGGTAGGGGCTGCAGGGGCCGGAGCCGGGCCGGCACTACCTGCGGTACCAGATGCTCAGCCTCTTCTCCCTCTTGATCTTCCTCTGCAGCTGCAGGATGCCGTAGAGCAGGGCCTCGGCCGTGGGCGGGCAGCCTGGGGGTGGGGCCGTGCCTCAGTCTCCCTGCCCACAGGGAGGGGCAGAGCCCATCCTGGCCTCCCCGGCCCCGTGACTGGGCGCTGGGACCTGTGCCCATCTCCCTGCCCAGGCCACTCACCGAGCCCCTGCCGCTTGGCAAAGAGCGCCCCAGCCGGGAGGGGTCTGACCTAGGGCTCCAGCACCCCCTCTAGCCTGCACTGCCCAGGCTAGGGGTTCGGCCCATCACAGGGAGGAAGTTCCTGACCCTGGCAGTCAAGCCGCGGCAGTGAGGACACCGGGCTGCCCATCCTGGGCCCAGCTGCCCCGTCCGCTACCCCCGATGGGCTGGCTCGGGACGTCTGGGAGGGCAGCCGCAGGTGGCCTGCTGACCCTGGGCCACGCTAGCCCCGGGTGGCAGTGCACCCCTGGCGAGCAGGGAGGGAGGGGGGAGTCGAGGGCGCAGGGCAGCCAGGCTGGGCAGGGAGGCCCACACGCCCACAGCAGGGGAAGCCCTAGGCTCCCCGTCCCCACCACCCCGCCGGAAGCAGAGGCACACGTCACCACCCAGGGGACCTGCCCGGGACCTGAGCGGCCTGGAAGGACAACCACAGGCACAGCCAGCCCTCGGCCCAACATCTGGCAGTGCTGTCCCCGGAGCCCGCCTGGCGGGGGGCCCCGGGAGTGGACACCTGTCCCCGGTCACACAGCCCACAGGGCAGCTGAGCCGGGCCTGGCCTCTGTCCGCAGGGCGGATTCCCCCGAGCCCGCCTCCGCAGACGGGCGCCGGCCCCCCACGACAGGGGCTGCCCCGGGCCTGGTGTGGCTACCGCCCTCAGTAAACGTCTGCAGGATGCTGAACAAACCACCACCACCCGCTATCCTTCTGAGGGGCGTCAGAACGTGACCCCAACCTTCCCGCGAGAGCTGGAACCGGGGCCTTGGGTCGGGCTTCCCCTGCGGGCACCAAGAGCCCAAGAACACGGGGTGTCCACCTGCAGGGTGGGCACCGCCGGTGGAGCCCCGACCTCCGACTCGGTGGGGGCAGAGGCCCCGGGCCCCAGAGCGGCCGGACATGGGCTTCAGACAGACGAGCGGTACTTTCCAGCGCCACGTGTTGCACACGCGACCGGGGCCTGCGTTTTCATCTGCGCCATCTGGCCACCTTGGCGGTCTGGGTTCCAAGGGAGCCTTGCCCTCCTTCGTGAAAACGAGAGCCCCTGCACCCTGGTCCTGACCTCCAGGAACCATTCTGTCTTTTAAATGTGTCCCTTTGGTTTTGCGTCTATCCGGTGGCAGCGTGTGAAGCGCGTCTGAAAACAGCCAGGGAGCCGCGGCCCCACGGAGCTCAGGCTGAGCCTTCGGCACCAGCCTGGGCCCCCACGGGATAAGACCCAAGATTTCAGGAGACCTTCGGGGACAAGGGAGGAGGAGGCTGGGGCTTCACTCTTCTGCCTGGACCTACACCTGTCTGTCCTGGGAAGGATGGGAGCCCGCGGCCTCTGCAGGGGTGCAGAACCCTGTGACACGGGCGGGGCGGGCTCACCTGGGACGTAGATGTCCACGGGCACGATGCGGTCACAGCCCCTCACGACGGAGTACGAGTAGTGATAGTAACCTCCTCCGTTGGCACAGCTGGGGGGGGGGCACGGTGAGGACCACGCTGGCCTCCGCCAGCCCCCCCCCCCCCACCTGCCCCCAGGTACAAGCAGGTGCCAGGATTGGGCAGGAAGGGGCTGCACAATCCCGGAAAAGGGAACGGCCACCCGAGGCCTCCTGTGGGACCAGGGAGAGCGAAGCAAATGGACGGAGCCTGAGCCCAGGATGTGCAGGGAGGGGACCAGGCACAGACAGCCCCACGGGCTGGGAGTCCACGCGGGGGACACGCCCAGACCAGGCTCCTCTGTGGACGAGAAGGGGGCTCGCGGGGGCGGGGAGCTGGGAGGGGGTGGGGGGATGACTGATGGGGACAGGGTTTCCTTGCAGGATGATGGAATGTTCTGGAACTAGGGGCCACAGCTGACAGCACTGTGAATCCGCGGCCTGAGTCCTACCTCACGGCACAACCAGGGGAGGAAGAAGCTGCTGGCGGGGTGGGGAAGGGACTGGAGAGGGTGGCAAGCAGGAGGCAAGGGGCACACAGACGGCCCACGGATAGGGCGCCATCTGCATCCACATCACGGGGACAGGGCGACTCCAAGCAGCCCGGGAGGGGTGCCGGGGGGAGGGGCCGCGAGCTGGCCCGAGGTGACGGCGGCACAGGGCGCGGAGACAGGCCGGGGCGCGGGCACTCACCTCCCCATGGACACGACGTAGCGCGGCTCTGGCATCTGGTCGTACACCTGGAAGAGACGGCGGGGTCCGGCTGCGGCTCGAGGCCGGGGTGGGCGGGCAGGTGGCGGGCGAGGGGCCGGCCTACCTTGCGGAGCGCTGGGGCCATCTTGTTGGTGAGCGTGCCGGCCACGATCATCACGTCGGACTGGCGCGGGCTGGCGCGGAAGACGACGCCGAAGCGGTCCATGTCGTAGCGGGGCGCGGCCATGTGCATCATCTCCACGGCACAGCACGCCAGGCCGAAGGTCATGGGCCACAGGGAGCTCTGTGGGGGGCAGGGCGCTCAGCCGAGGGGGGAGGGGGCGGTGTCGGCCAGGCCTTCCATGGCTGCCACGCCGCCGCCAGGCCCCGGAGGGCCCTCAGGTGCGCATCACCGGCCCTGGGCGGACAACGGGAAGGGAAAGCAAGCTACGCCTGTGGGCCAGCGCTTTTCCGCCCGCAGCCGCGTGGCCGAGAGTGAAGAACTCAAGCCCGGGTGAAATGAGCTTGACGATGCATCTCGCACGACCCACCCCCGTCCTTCCAACAGAGACAGATAGCCGCTGCGCTGAGCGCACAGGTCCTGACCCCGGGGCTCAGCCCCTGCGAGTGACTTGTTCGTAACACTTCCTGGTGTCCAAGGACTCCAAACACCTATTCCTCCAGGAAGGCCTCCTGGATGCCCTTGGACGCCCTCTGACCATCTCCTCCATCCATTCGGTGCCTCCCTCGCCCCTGCTGTACTCCTCTGCCTGAGCCTTCTCCGCTGTCCCTGCCTCGTCGGGGACCCGTCCCGGGTCCTGCCCGTCCCACTCCGTGTTGACGCGGGCGCCTGGCGCAGGCTACACAGGGGGCCGACCCGGACGGCACCTCATGTGTGCGCAGTCAGGACCGACGCTGCAGCGGCCACATCCGTGCTGGAGCTGCAGACCCTGGCCGGATGCTCCCCCAGCCCCATCAGTCACACAGAGACACAGGCACACGGGGACTGGCCCCGGGCACCCCCAGCACAGCGAGAGGAGCTCCTGGGAGTCAGGGGGAGTCACAGACATGCCCACACACGCAGACTGTCCCATGGTGAGCAGTGGGGACCGGGGGAGCTATTTCCAGGTTTTTCCCAGGAAGGAGCCACTGTTCTAGGCACACACTTGTTTCCCAGTTAAAATCGCTTCTACGTTAAAGGAGAAGAAAAAAGAACGAGCAGAAACAGGAGATCCGCTGAAGGGAGGCAGGTCATGTTCCCTGGGCTGGAGGGAGAAACCAGATAGGGGCAGGGGCACCGTGGGGACATCAGGGCCCGCAGCAGACAGGGGCAGGTGTGCACATGTGAGCATGCGGCGGGAGGCCCGGGGGGTGCGGGAGGGGTCAGGGGCTCACCCGGCGGGCCCAGTTGATGAGGTCATCCAGCTTGGCCACCACATACTCGCCCCGGCTGCTGGGAAGGGCGCTGGATTTGGGGAGCACGGCTCCAGCCGTGGACGCAGCTGGCTGGGTGCTGGCCAGGAACACGCGGCAAGGGGAGGGGGCATTAGGCAGGCAGGCAACCCGGCACGTCCCCACCTCGGTCGGGCCCAGAGCGGCCTTTCAGAGGGCAGCAGCAGGCCGGTGCCACGGTCCGCCCTGAGGCGGCTGCGGCAGGAGTTGGGCCGCCAGGGTTGGGTGCTCAGGCCCGGGGCAGGATGCGTGTGCCCAATGACAGCATGACGACGGCTGCCTGCTGTCCCCGGGGGAACTTGGTGGCCCCGAGCTCTGCTGACACACTGTCATGGGCCCTGCTGGTCTGGGGACGTGCAGCCGTTGTCTTGGCCATGCAGGAGGAGGCTGGGCAGGGCTCCGAGGGCAGGGACCCATGCTGCCTCGCCCTGATGGTGGAGGGAGGGCCCTGGGGTCACCGAGGGCTGCTGTGGTGCCAAAGGGAGGCTTTAGGGCGTGCAGGGTCCCAGGAAGCCTGGCCTCACCTGCTGGGGCTGTCAGCGGTCACACTCGAGTGGACGCCATGCACCTGCATAGCCACACCCACGCCGGAGCTGCGGGGAGAAGGGTGCACGTGAAGGGGAGCCGGGGTGCCCCGAGGCACTGTGACGGGGCCACGCTGGAGCAGGGATGGGGACACTTCTCCCAGGGGGCCAAAGCTGGCCCTCTGCCTGTTTTTGTCAATAAAGTTTTATTGACACCCCATGCCCACCCATTTCTGCCTATCTGCTCTGTTTTCACAAAGGCAGAGTGGAGCAGTCTCCACAGAGCCCATCTGGCCCTTCGCGGAAAGTCGGCTGAGCCCTGTCTAAAAGACGTCTCATTTTCATCTCCTGGTTCTCTCCTTTCCCTTATTTTCCCCTTTATTTTACAGTGAATACATGTGATTCCTAAAAAAAATGTCTGATCAAACAAGGCAAAATCCACATGCTCCTTGAACCCTCCCATCTCCTCTCCGTCAGGAAGTCCCTGTCCTGAGATCTGCCACGTCCCTGCCCCAGGGTGCTGGAGACTTCACCTCTGGGCTCTGTCCACCAAGAGGGCACGGGGACTGTCTGCCTCCCTGACCTGAGGCGGCCCTACTGGAGGCTGTGACCTGAGCAAATGCACCGAACACCTTCCTGCAACAGGCAACGGGTGCGCCGTGAGCGGACGTGGGTGTGAATCTGGGCTTTGCCACCATGTGGACCGTCCCCACGCAGGGGCCTGAACACCACCTGCCGGAGGAGACTGCCGGCCCCACTGCGGCCTGACTCACTCGGTGCCCTTCTGCAGGCGCCCCACCCCACCCCCACTGCCCTCCCCGCCCCCCACCGAGCCTCCCTGGCAGAGCCTTGTGGGGGAGGGGTAGATGCAGACACTCACCGCACAGCAAGGATCGGCCGGAGCAGGCCCGGAGCTGCAGAGAGAACCACCCGGGGCAGGCAGTGAGTTGGAGGCAGCAGCGAGACGGGGCGCAGCCTCCAGGAGTTTGCACACGCCTGGCCCATCCTTCCTCTTACCCTTGGTCTATGTAAATTCCACTTGGCAAACACTCGGGAAAGAACGTGACGCACACAGTGACCCTCCCCTGCTTCATATGCGACGCCCCGATAAGAGACCGCCCCACACAGGGGCCATCCTCCCTTTCCTCCGGCACGTCAGTGTGGCACCCGCCTCAGGGCCTTTGCACTGGCCATTCCCTCTGCCTGGAGCACCCGGCCCCAGGCGGAGCTGCGCCGGCCCTTCCCCCGGCAGGTTTCAGGTCCCTACGGTCCCCCAGGGTTGATGGGGTCACCCTGTTGAACCCCCGTGTCTGTGTCGTGGGGCGCCTGTCTCTCCCTGGGGCCCCCGCGGTGCTCGGGCCGGGCCGGCGGAGACCCAGGGCCGGGGAAGCGCGGCGGCACCGTAAGCGCCGCGCCTGCGAGCGGCCGCGGGATCGCGCCGACCGGGACCGCGAGCACGGCCTCCCCGCGCGGCCCGAGCACTTGCGTCCGGGCGCTCACCCCCAACCGCCGAGGGCAGGCTCCGCCGCAGGCCGGGCCGGGAGCCCCCGAGGCCTCAGGCTCCCCGCCTCCCGCGCCCCCGCGCCCGCGGCCGCCCCCGCGCCCCGCTCACCCGCCGGCGCCGCCATGTCCGCCTCGGCCTTCAAACAACCTCGGCGGTCCGTCCGCCGCAGCGCTCCGGGTCTTCAGGGCCGCCCGCCAAAGCGGCTCGGCGGCCGCGCGGAAACCGGAGCCCGGCCCGGGACGTTCCGCCTCCCCGGACTCGCTCCCGGCGCGCGCCCGCGGACGCCTCCTGGGACAGGCGGGGCTGCGGCTGCGCGGGGGGCGTCCGGGCAAAAGCAGGGCGGTCGCTCGCCGCCTTCCTTCGGGAACAAAAGCTCAAAGCAGCGTCCCTGGGTGGGCTCGAACCACCAACCTTTCGGTTAACAGCCGAACGCGCTAACCGATTGCGCCACAGAGACGGCGCTGCCGCCCGCCGCCCCGGGGGCGTCTATGAGGCGCGCGCCGCCGGGAGGCCGAGCGCAGGCGGAGGCGGCGCGCACGCGCGCGGGCGGCGCGCGGGAGCCGGACTGCGAGCCACAGCGGCCCCTGCCGCGCGGCCGAAATAGCTCAGTTGGGAGAGCGTTAGACTGAAGATCTAAAGGTCCCTGGTTCGATCCCGGGTTTCGGCAGCTGTTTTGGCGCCCCCTGCTCCCTGCCTTTCCTTCCCCGGAATGTGACCCATTCTGCGGATGAGGGGCAGGGCCCTGGAGACCGCGAGTCCGGTCCAAACGCGGACTCCATCCCAGTTCCCAATTCGCTGTCATTGTAAAGCCAACGTGGCCAAACACCCACACCGTCCTGCTGGATTTTACACCTGGGGGAAACTGAGGCTCGCGCAGGCAGGCCTGCGGACCCCTGCACAGCCCCCCTGGTCTTGCTTCCCGGGGACCTCTTCCCCTCTCCCTCCCAAGCCCCGCTAGCCTGTGGAGCTGGATTTCCTAACTTACTTAAATAAACTTTGCATTTTAGAGTCCTTTGAGTCACAGAAAAGTTGCCGACAGAGTGGGGTTCCTGTGTACCCGACACCCAGTCCCCCTATTGTTAGCAGCTCCCAGCTTTATGCAAGTTCCCCCGCCACCCCTGCCTAACATCCTCGGCCTGTGAGTGAGGAACCTTGGGGACCGAGCCCCCAGCCCCAGCTGACCTTCCCGATGCCGCAGCCCTGGTGACATCTGACCGCCACCTCATGAGACTGAGAGTCACCCAGCTGAGCCGCTCGGTGAATTTCCAACCCCACCGGGACCAAGACAGAGCCTTTCCCAGCCCTGGGGGCGGTGGGCCTGGTCAAAGCTGCTCGGCCGAGGGGGCGGAGAGGTGGGCAGAGGTCAGAGCTGGGCTCGGTGGGAGAGCCCTGCCATGGCAGGGGGTGAGCTGGGGGAGCAGTCGGATGGGGAGGGTCTGGGGAGGGGAGCAGAGTCCGGAGAAGGGACAGCACGAGCCGGGCGCAGGGAAGCTGGGCAGTAGGGGCTCTGAATAAGGGGCTGGGATGGGAGGGGACAGACTATTTCTCGTGCAACTGTGCCTCTCTGAGGTTTCAGATTCTTACCCTGTAGTAAGTAATTTTTTAAAAGATTTATTAGAGAGAGAAAGACAGCACATGTGTGCGGGCATGGGCAGGGGTGGGGGGCGCAGAGGGAGAAGCAGACTCCCCAGTGAGCGGGGATCCATCCCAGGACCCCAAGATCATGACCTGAGCCGAAGGCAGACACCCAACCGAGTCACCCGCGCATCCTGTGGATTAAGTTTTCTCTTTAAAGATTTTATTTTATTTTATTTTAAGATTTTATTTATTTGGCAGAGTGAGCAAAGGAGCACAAGCACCCTGACTCGGGACTCGATCCCAGGACCTTGGCACGACCAAAGCCGAAGGCAGATGCTTCGCGGACTGAACCACCCAGGTGCCCGATTTTATTTTTGAGTAATTCTATGCCCAACATGGGGCTCTAACTTACAACCTCAAGATCAAGAGTCAAACGCTCCACCAACTGAACCAGCCGGGCACCCCAACCCCAGTGACTTTTTAAAAATCAGGTTTTTAGATAAGCAATAGACTTGAAAAGGGGTCAAGGTGTGTGCAAGGACAATTCCGTCTCAGGAAGTGGGGACGCTGGTGTGGGGTGACCACAGGTCCAAGGGGTGGGATCGCAGGCTGGAGTAAGAAAAGCACACCGACTTTGGGAGGAGCTTCTGCTGGGCCTTGGGGTCTGGATGGGAAGCAGTTCAGAGAAGGGGTGGGCCGGGGGGCGGGGGGAGGGCAGGGGGTCAAGGGGGCAGCAGGGAGGCCACACAGAGGCCAGTGAGCTCCAGCCCGGAGGGAAGGGGCAGAAGTGCGTGCGGGACGGAGGCAAGACCGTCCAGGTTTGTAGGGAAGGGGGCTCCTGGCATTGAGGGGTAGGGTCCAGGGTGCTGCTCAGCCCCCCAGATGGCCGCTGGAGAATGACCCGACCTGAAGTCTGCAGAGCCCAGTGAGAGATGGGAGGAGTCAGGGGCCGGGGTGGGCTGCCCGAAGCGCCACTGCACTGGGGGCAGTCTGTCCCAGCTGTGCCTGCTCCTCCGGGGCCCCCGTCGGGCCACCAGCCGCCAGGCCCCGGGCCCCCCCCCCGCCTGCCCCCGCAGCCTGAGAACGAGCACCCTCGGGTGGGTGCAGTCAGCCGCGGGTCCCCACAGGCTGACTGCACTGACGGCCCACCTCAGCCGTCAAGGAGCACAGCCCGCGGGGACGGAGGAGACAATGGTGGGCTGTCCTCTGCGAGGAAGACCCGGCCGCCTGGCTTCGGGCGCCATGGTGGATGGGAACTGTCGTCCTTCTGTGGTCTCCCCTGCTGGCTTGGGCAGGGTGGCCCCGGGGACCCCGGAGGGCAGGTGCCCCCCAGCCCCGCCCTCCCAGGCCAGGCTTCCCCGCCCCAGCTGGGAGGGCTCTCCCCCTGCACAGCTGACCCCGGGTTTGGCTGCCCTGTAAGCCCCCACTCCAATGGCTGCTATGGGGTGAGGGGCCCTTGGGGGAGGGGAGGGGAGGGGAGGGGAGGGGGAGCCTGCCGCTCTGACACAACCCATCAGAGGGCGGGGTGCTGAACCTCCCCCTGCCGAACTCCCAGGGGCTTAGAATCAAGAGTTCCTTTGAGCGACAGGCCACAGAATTTCTGTGACCGGTGAGGACGGGGCACGCAGGTCTCCAAAGGCCAGGACCCGCGCTGGGGACCCTCGGACACCGGGGTGACCCACCAGCTGCCTCCTTTTTGGGGCCTGGGCGGGAACGTGAGTCTGGCCAGCGGACAAAGGTCTTCTTTCTGCAGGACCGGCCGGCGCGGCCCCTCCTGTCCCCGCTCCGCGACCCTGGCCGCACACGGGGGCACTGCGGCTGCTGCGGGTGGGAGGTCCCAGCCCTCGGACAGAGGTGCCGCAGGGGCTCGCCGGAGAGCCGGACCGGATGCGGCCCCACGGGAAAATCCACACGGACGGGGCGCCGCGGCTCACCGCCCACGCGGGACTGGGGAAGGGGCCGGGAGTCCTGCCGCCCGTGTTCTCCGGCTCAGGGAACCACAGCGGGTGCTGAACCCCGAGGAAACGTGAGAGCAGCGCCCTGGGCTCGGGCCCCAGGAGGAGAGAAACACGGAAACACGCGTGTTCTGGAGAGATGCATTCACATCAAGCTCTTTCTTAAAACTCCTGTTTAATATTGGATACAGTGCTTTTTAACATAAAAAAAACAAATGTGCACCTCATATTAAACAATACAGTACGGTCACAAATAAGAATATCCAGTAAAATAAAACACATTTTTGTTTCAAAAACCTTTCAGAAACTCTACCTTCCAAAAAACCCAGCAAAGCGCACCCCCGATGAGACGTGAGCACATTCCGGGCCCCGGTCCCGCAGACCCCGCTCGCGCCCCAGCCATGGGACCCGTGGCGGCCCCTCCAGCGTCAGCACCGCTGACTCCTTTCTTCTAGGAGCTGGTTATCAAATATTTCTTTTTCCCTTCAGAAAATAAAAAGAGAGAGTCTTATTTTAATAATTCATTTTGTCCCAGAATCCGCAGGGACAGAATCTCCGTCTGGGGCGGTGGAAAGTTCTAGAGACAGAGGGCGGGTGTGCCTCATGCCGCTGAGCTGTGCACTTAGAAATGGTTAGGAGGAGACATTCTACCTTATGTGCGTTTAACGATTAAGAAAGAAAACGAGCTTCGTAAGGACTACGATCAGACAGTCCTTGTGGACCGAGTCCCTGGTAAGAATCCCGCTAGCGGGTGTCGGGGTGCCCCCACCCCAGGGCTGGCGACAGCCGCGAAGCACAGGGACTCGGACGGCGGGCAAGTCCATGTGAGCGCGCGGCTCAGGCGGAGCAGGAGGCCCGGTAGGGAGGGAGGCGGCCGGCCGGGCTGGAGAGGGCAGCCTCTGCCACCAGCACGGCCAGCGTCATTTCCACGCACACGCCCACGGCGCGTCAAGGGCGGCTGCAGAGCGTGCGGACGCGCAGAGGAGGACCGTGCCGGCGGGGGACGCGAACGCTATTCTGCACCTGTGCGCCGCGCCCCCGCCGGACCACCGCGGCCCAGGGACAGACCCGGCAGGTCCCCTGCTGCTGTGGCCCTTCGTGTCCTGCTGGCTGGTCGACACTCCCGCGCACGGCGGACGGATGGACGGACTCCTCTCGTGGCCTCTGCATGCAGCCTCCCCGCCCACCAGACCTCCGGGCCTCCCGCGGGGCCCTCCCCGGGAAGGAGCGCAGCCTCCTGGGGGCGGTCTTGGCCGCCCGGCATCCGCGACAGTGGGCCGGTCGGCCCCGGACAGAAACCCTGCTTGTGACTCTAGTTGAGTCTTCACCCTGTCACTGCCACGCGGGCCCAGCCTGTTCCCAGCGAGGCCTGGCAGCAAGCCCAGAGACGGGATTAGGGGCGCTGGGGGCCGAAATCCCAGGGCGGCTAACCCGACCGACGGAGGAGAAACGTCTTGATCACAGCATTCCTCTGACCAGCTAGGATCGGCCCGGGGCGACTGCGGCCGTGTAATCTTCTGTTTCCCAAACGGCCGGGGCACTGGGGCAAGGCGGAGAAAGCTCGGAATGCTAACAGGAGCCCCTGCAAAACGCGATTAGGCGCAGCGGGCCCGGCACGTGCCCAGGGAGCAGCCCCGGCGGACGGCCCGCGGGGCCCGCTCGGGGACACGCTGAGGAGAACGCGCGAACGCTGGCTTCACTGGGTCCCTCCCGCAACTCCTGGCCAAGGGCTACTACGCTCGTCGGGTCGCCGGCAGCTCCCTCCCCCGGGGCGGCAGGAGCAGCACGCGGGCCAGAGGGGCCCCGAGGCACCCGGCACAGGGGACACGAGCCCTTCTAGACAGCGGCGCCGCCAGCGGCCTACCGGTAGCCGAGGGACGGTCCTCTGAGGTACTTCTCCTCGGCCGTCTTGTAATCCACGGCGTCCACCGCCGCGATCGCGCAGATGATGGCCTGCAAGAGGGCAGAGGGCGTCAGGCCCGGAGCGGCTTCGGAGCGGCCTCCCCATCAGGCTCGCGGATGAGCCGGGCCTCTCTGCCCGCGGCGGTCTCAGAGACGAGACGCGACAGTTCTTGTCACTAAGAGCGGAGAACGAGGCAGGACCAAAACCAACAAGCCCGTTCGTGACAACTTATAATTTTACTGTTCAAACAATAGGGAAAATACGACCACGATTGTCCCCGCACACGGCCCGTCTGACGTTGGAAAATCCTTGTGCGTTTCTTCAGAAGAGATACAACTCTAGTTGCTAAAAACATGATTTTTTTTTTTTAAATTAAAGATGTCATTTATTTACTTGACGGAGGAAGAGAGAACGAACACAAGCAGGGGGGCGGGGCAGGGAGCCCCATGCGGGGCTCGATCCCAGGACCCCGGGATCGTGACCTGAGCCGGAGGCAGACCCCCACCGACGGAGCCCCCGGGCGCCCCACGAAGTGTTTAAAGAGCCTGTGTGGGGCGTGCGGCTGCTTGGTTGGGGGAGCACACCGGTCACGTGAAGTCGTGCAGATGGGCCGAGACGTTCTGGTCCGGGCCGCGGCATCGGCCCCACCCGGGCACGGCCGACCTCGGGCAGGTCACTGTCGGGGGCCGTCCCGGGCCTGCGGGGGTCCAGCAGCATCTTGCCCCCTCCGTGAGAACCACAGCCGTCCCCACGGGAACCAGTGTCCCTGGGGCAGAACCGCCCCTGCCCAGGGCCCGCGCTGCACTGTTTCCCCACAAGCACAGTGACCCGGGGGAGGGGCCGGCGCTACAAGCCTCTGGGGCGAGGGGCACACGGGCTCCCTGACGCTATTTTCCTTTCGTACAAATTTGAAAGCTTCCAGTGATAAAGACGAATCCTTTGAACCCGGTACCTTTTCCTGCATGTGCTCACGGGGGCCCCCGCAGAGCCCCCTCTGACCCCCAAAACCACCAGGGGGGCGGCGTGGCTGCGGCTGCCCCGTCGAACGCCGGCGGGCCCACGTGGGAGCCTAACGGCGCCCTTTCCACACGCAACACCCCGGCCACGGGTCCGCGTGCGCACAGGGACAGAGCACGCGGCTCTCCTCCCCCGGGCGCCCCAGCACCGCGTCCCGGCCCCGCAGGGCCCTGCGCACTCACTTCGGGCAGGAGGACGTCCAGGACGAAGCGGATCCGGTCGCCGCTGGCCCGCGCCAGCGCCCTGCTGCCCGTCTCCTGGCAGAGGCCCTGTAAGTACTTCACCACCAGGTCGAGCTGCTCTTCGTCCTCCAGGTACGTCTCCACACACGTCACGTACTGACCCGAGCTCAGAAACGTCTTCAGCCACCGGGACGGCTTCCTGTTCTTCAGGATGGCCCGCAGGTGGCCCTCGGCGCCCCGGGCTTTCACGATGTACTCCACCAGCTTCTGGTTGGCCCGGTCCCGGGCAGCCCGGGACCGGTCAGGGAGGACCTTCCTGTGGGGCCGCCGCCTCCCCTGGGGGCTCCCCGCCATAGGCTCCTCGGGGTCCCCCTTGCTCAGCTGCGGGAACCTGGTCCCCAGGACATCCTGCTGGATGGACTTGCGGACAGGATAACCTGCAGACGAACGACAGGTCCCTGGGACCGCCAGCCTGTGTGGGAGGGCTCCCTCCTCTCCCCTTCGCTGCGCTGCCTGGGGGCTCCGCGGGAGAGACCCCCCCAGCCCCAGGGGCAAAGCGCCCTGGTCCTAAGGAAGGGCTTGTCCCCTGGGGGCTCTCCGTCTCCCCCCAGCTCATCCGGGCCCCGGTGGCGCCCCCGTACGACCGGGGACCACGGGGTCGGGCGGGACTCTGTTCGCCCACAGCGCAGGCAGCAGGGAGGGCAGCCGCAAAGCGCCGCCGTCCGCACGTTCTGGAGGCGAGGCCGGGTGCCCGATAGGCGGCAGGGGCAGGCGGCAGTCAGGCTTGGGACGGGGCCTGGCCTCCACTCAGACACCTCAGACGCGAAAGACGGCTGCTTCGCGCCTCTCAGCAGCCGGTGCACTTACTTATGTCGGCGGCGTAGTATTCCAGGAAAGAGCCGGCGAAGGAACCACAGCCTGTGGGGGCAGGAGAGGAGCGCCGCGTCCCACCGTCAGAGGCGGCACTCGGGAATGGCCCGAGGGACGTGGGGTCAGCATCCCAGCCTCCGGTCAGCCCTGTCCGGACCGACCCTTCCCGACAGGGCCGTCGGGGTACTACCCGCCCCCGGGGGCACCTGGAAAAGCTACCGCCTAAAGATTCCCAACAGCTGGACTTGGGGCAGACGGAAACCAAGCCTCTGACTGAGAGCAAGCTGTGCCTTCCGTGCGCACCCAGCACCTCCGGCTTCGCCCGGGTGTCTGCCCGTCTGCCCGTGTCGGGGACAAGACTGCCGTGGGCCCAGGCTGGGCGGCCACGGGGGACGGCCCGGTCCCTTTGTCCGAGGGCGCGCAGGCCCACGTACCGAGCCGGACCCTGTAGTCGGTGATGAGGGAGACGCACCAGCCGATGGCCTGGTCGAAGTCCTCCTTGGCTTCGTTCTGCAACGAGAGCCCAACGGCAGCTGTCAGCAAGAGGCCACGGCGGCCCCTCCGACCCTCTCCGCGTCTCAGCCCGCTGTGGGGCGCAGCACCGGCAGATGCCCTCGCGAGGCGCGGCTGAGAGCACAAGGGGAAGTGCGCACGGAGGCCCGGTCTGGGGCCGCGGCTGCTCAGGAAGTGGGCACGTGGGAGCTGAGAGCCCTGGGACAGAGCTGGGGGCTCCAGGGAGAGGGACGTGCCGAGCACCCCCATGTGTGGCTGACGTCCTCCAAACAAAACTTGCAAGTCCTACAGACAGATCCTTCGAAGAGTCGCGCTCGTGCCCCTGGCTCAGAATGGCATTGGCGGAGTGGCCACCGGCGGGAGTGCCCACCTAGACCTCAAGGTCCGCACTGCAAACCCCCAGAGCCCCCGCCCCACCCACTGCGAGGTCCCGACCCCCACCCCGGGGGACAGCCACCTCAGCCTGGCAGGGGTGGGACAGGGCCGGCAGGTGGAGCTTGCCGCCCCTCACTCGGCACAGCAGGGCTCCCAGCCGCGACCGTGGCACCAGGGCCGGTCCATCAACACAGCCCGGCCAGTCCGGCGGCTCCAGGAGGCAGGGTTCCTGCTGCCAGAATGGCCCCCCAGAGACTCCCATGCACCCCACTTCCCCGGTGGGCCTGGCTTTTGTCAGGGAGTGGGAAGATGGGCGACAGGCACCGTCCCAGCGTCTGCATTACGCGAGGCCACACGTCATCTTTGCCACAAGACACGGTCTGAGGTTGAGATGCACAGACCTCAAAGCCAGAATCCTGCCCTCCTGACACCTCCCCGTTTCAGGAAAGCTACCCGGATTCCTGAGAGTGGCCATGGGGTCAGGGCCAGCCCCGGGCCTAGAAGGTTGTGCGCTCGCGGGCTTGTGCTACAGCGAGAACTGGCCTCGCCTGCGGGAATCCTGACCGAGGCCGCTGCACTCAAGCTGCAGTGACACACTCACGGCCCACGAGACAGGGGCAGGACTGCGGCACAGGGACATGCGCCTTGGAGGGAGGAGGCTGGGGTCTGGTGGGGGTGCCCACCTTCCCAACCCCGTGCCCGCTGTGCTCAGGGAGACAGCGCGGGCAGGCTTCCCGGAGGGCCTCCGGCCTCGAGTTCTGCCTTGAGCTCCCGGGCAGTCCACAAGAACAGGAAGACGGGGACGGACGCCAGGCCAGGAACCCACTCCCTGGCCTGGGACAGGACCCGCACGGGGGGCGCGGTGGGGGGCTGACGCACCCCTCCCCTCGGCTGGGTCCGCGTTGGGAAAGCTGGTGCCGCCACAGCTCAGGGCGGCACGGACGGCACGTGCCACGGGCAAGCCACGGGTGCTCCTGTGGGCGCCAGCCAAGCGCTCGGGCCCCCGCGCACACGTGCAGGCCTGCCGTGCCCCCGGCATCGCGCGGGGACACCCTCCAAACCGTCACCTGCTTCAAGACACCGGCCTCTGCGCCGGACAACGCGGGGACGGCCGGCAACCTCCCAGGGTGGCCCGAGCCGGGCCCAGCAGACCACTGGGATGCGGGAGGGAGCACACTGCTCCCGGCCCGCACAGCGGCCGCTCCTGGGGCACGAACCGCAGCCCACCTACCAGAAGAGCCTGCTTCTCTTTGCAGTCGAAGTGCTTCAACCTCTTGAGAGACACGGTGATGCTGCGAACAGAGGGGCGGAGGTCAGCAAGGACTCCGTCCCCTGAGTCGGGATGACCGTCCCGTCCTCTGATGGCACTAGTGGGGACTGTGGGGGCCTCTGCCAGCACCCGCTGCCCGAGGAAGCCCCGGACAGGCCCTGGGGGACCCGGCTGGGGCCGCCACGTGGGATGTGCACACCCGTGGGAGACGGAGGCAGCATGCGGGGCCAGAGGATCCGAAACGTGGTTCCGAAGCGCCCTTCGAGCAGACGGGCTGGACAGACGGGGTCACCCCGGGACCGAGGGTTGGACAGCCAACCCAGCCACGGAATGGGCGGAGGGGGGCTGCTGCTCCCAGCAGTTTGTGGGGAACGGGGGATCCACCGAGCCCTACCTGGGCTGCCTTTCAGAGCCAGCAAATAAAGCTGGGAAAGTGGACTGTGGGAGCAGTCCCTCCAGCACCGCCTGTCTGGACTCCCCTCCAGGGGAGCTGGATCGCAGGCAAGTGAGACCATCCGGCCCTGGACGCCAGCCCCCCATCCCAGTGCCCCGAGCCGGCGGGCCTTCACCCGCGAAACATTTGCAGAGAGCAGACAGCTGGGTTACCCTCTCCCTTTCGGGTCCATGTGCCCCTCGATGAAGAGTACACTGGCTTTCTTCTCTCTTCGCCGGACGCTCTTGACCTTGGGAAATCCAAGAGATTAAAGCATCAAAAACCTAAAAAGGGCCATGAGTTTGAACTACCTTCCTGACCTCTTTTCAGGTTAGCCCATGGCTGGCATGTGACAAATGACAAGGATGCTGCTGCCCGGCGGGGGGGAGGGCCAAGCCCACAGGTTGAAGGGGGGGCCCAAGGTCAAGCCCCCAGGTCGGAGGTGGGGGGCCCCAAGGTCAAGCCCCCGGGTCAGAGATGGGGGGCCCCAAGGTCAAGTCCCCAGGTCGGAAATGGGGGGCCCCAAGGTCAAGCCCCCGGGTCAGAGATGGGGGCCCCAAGGTCAAGCCCCCGGGTCAGAGATGGGGGGCCCCAAGGTCAAGTCCCCGGGTCGGAAATGGGGGGCCCCAAGGTCAAGCTCCCGGGTCAGAGATGGGGGCCCCAAGGTCAAGCCCCCAGGTCAGAGATGGGGGGGCCCCAAGGTCAAGCCCCCGGGTCAGAGATGGGGGCCCCAAGGTCAAGCCCCCGGGTCAGAGATGGGGGGCCCCAAGGTCAATCCCCCGGGTTGGAGATGGGGGGAGCCCCAAGGTCAGGCCCCCGGGTCGGAGGTGGGGGGGGCCCCAAGGTCAAGCCCCCGGGTCGGAGATGGGGAGAGCCCCAAGGTCAAGCCCCCGGGTCGGAGGTGGGGGAGGCCCCAAGGTCAAGCCCCCGGGTCGGAGGTGGGGGGGCCCAAGGTCAAGCCCCCGGGTCGGAGGTGGGGGGGCCCCAAGGTCAAGCCCCCGGGTCGGAGGTGAGGGAGCCCCAAGGTCAGGCCCCCGGGTCGGAGGTGGGGGCGGCCCCAAGGTCAGGCCCCCGGGTCGGAGGTGGGGGGGCCCCAAGGTCAGGCCCCCGGGTCGGAGGTGGGGGGGCCCCAAGGTCAAGCCCCCGGGTTGGGTTGGAGGCTCAGGCGCTGCCCCCTCCGCCGTAGGTGTGCTCAGTGCTCACAGCCGAGCAGGACTGGGCAGCTCTCTGCTGTTCCCCCCGGAACAGAAAGACCCAACCCTCCCCTCCTGCCACCTGCCACCTCGGCCCACGGCCCACGACCACGCGACTGTCTCCTGACTCAGCAGGACGGGCTCACTCTCGTTTTCGGGACGAGCGGAGTGAGCTCAGGCAGGTGGGACCAGCCGAGGACAGAGAGGCAGCGGTGCTGGATTCAGCCCCGCCTGGAGGCCCCGTGTCCCCAGCTCCGCAGTAAACCGAGAGCTGGCCCCAAGAACCCAGGACCTCGGAGCTCTGCTATCCGGCGGGCGCCCAGGGAACTGGTGAAAATGAGGAGAGGTCCGGGGAAAGGGTGCCAGCAGCAGGGGCACACGAGCACCTGCCGGTGCTAGGTTCTAAAATTAAAGTAAGCTGAAGGGAGGCCGAGAGGCCCCATCGATGACCCCCCAGTGTTGCGGAGACACCGTCCGGAAACCCCCACTTCATCAGCACGTGTGTCCAAGCCCCACCTTCTGCCCAGCGAACGCGGCACAGATGGCGACCCTACTGTCGCGCCAGCTGGTCGCCCCACCCAAGGAGGCCGGCCTCGCCGCTACGACAGCACCCGACAGCACCGTCTCCGGCGCCTGCAGACGGCTTTCCAAGCTCAACGTCGCCGTCTCTCGACACAAGTTACAGCCCTAGAGCTAGAGCCACGGGGACGCCGTCCGCACCGGACCAGCGTCCCCGGAGAGCCGCCTACGCTGGCGGAGGAGGATGGACGGACAGCAGAGGAAGGGTGGGGAGCCGGCCCGCCGCCCTGGCTGAGGGAGCCCCGGCCAGCCCGCACGGGCCAGAGGCACAGAGGAAGCAGAGCAGGAATCTCACGGCACTGAGGCCACCACTGCACACGCACAACCGACCCCCACCCGGAAACCGGAGCGATTTCAAAGACCCCGAAGGAGAAAGCCTCGCGCGCACAGTAGGAGACACCAGACGTCCTTTCAGGCAGGTTTCCCTGAGCTGCTCGCTCTAGATTGGCCCTAGAACCCTCACGCTCAACTGTGCGAAAACGACCGAACTCCCCTTACTCAGGTAACCGTCTCCAGAAACCCTGCTTAGAACCGCAAGGCCGTCGGATTCTCCCGGGATCCAGCTGACGCGCGCGTGCGGCGAGGGAGCGGAAGCGCGGGGACTTCAGCGGGCGCCCCGAGGCGGCCGGTGCTTACCACTGCCGGCCAGAAGGGGTATTTCTGGTGTTTGAGCCAGACCAGCATTCCGACTTCGAACGAGCGTGGTTCTAGAATCAAAACGGAAGACAGACACATAAGCGGTGAGCCAGGTCCGCCTCACGCACCAGACGCAGCAACTGAAAAACACAGCTTAGAGGTTGCCCAGGTCTGCCGCTCTAAGCGCGGTCAGAGGTCCCCACGGTTTGAAAACAGCCTCCCAACGAAGCCGGAGGAGGAGTGCGGGGGACGCGTGCGCCCCTGAGTGGGGACAAGCCGGGGTCAGCCCCGGCAGCTACTCAATCATCTCAGATAACTGCAAATTCACTTTTTAAAAAGAGGACACAGGAACCCCAACAAAAGCAGCAGGGCACCGGGGTGGCTCGGTCGGTGAAGCGGCTGCCTTCAGCTCAGGTCGTGATCCCAGGGTTCTGGGATGGAGCCCTGCCTCAGGCCAGCGGGGAATTGGGGGGCGCGGGGGTGTCCCTGCTTCTCCCTCTCCCTCTGCCCCTCCCCCTGCTCGTGCGTGCGCTCTGTCTCTCAAGTAAACAAAATCTTTGAAAAAAAAAGAGAGCAAATTCCTAGGAAGCTCATCAGTCTGAAAAACTAGGCTTTACCTTCAAAGGGAGAAAAAAAATGATTTACCAAAATCATCCACTGACCATACAATTACAACTGAATAAAACTTAACAAGACTTTGGGGCTCCTGGGTGGCTCAGTGGGTTAAAGCCTCTACCTTCAGCTCAGGTCATGATCTCGGGGTCCTGGGATCGAGCCCCACATCGGGCTCTCTGCTCAGCGGGGAGCCTGCTTCCCCCCCTCTCTCGGCCTGCCTCTCTGCCTACTTGTGATTCCTCTCTCTGTCAAATAAATAAATAAGATCTTTAAAGAAAACAAAATAAAACTTAACAAGACTTCCAACCAAACACAAAACTCCACAAAGGGTAATTTAAATACGAAAGCTCGCGGACAAGAGGCTGCTTTTCCGAGCAAAGGCAAACGGACCCCAGGGGCCACCAGTGCGGCCACAGGCAAGGTCTGCAGACGGGCAAATGCCCGCAGCGAGTGTGCAAAGGGCTGTCATCCATCTGGTGATAAGGGTTTGGTCTTTAAGGGAACCGTCAGGGCCCCATGAGGACAAATAGGTCACGGGAAACACCCAGACAGACGTCGGGCTGCCAGAGGGGGATGGGGACCAGACAAAATCAAATGGAAGCAAAAACCAGG
This sequence comes from Nasua narica, assembly GCA_028533885.1. Classification (NCBI taxonomy): domain Eukaryota; kingdom Metazoa; phylum Chordata; class Mammalia; order Carnivora; family Procyonidae; genus Nasua; species Nasua narica. The sequence continues at coordinate 677,224 of CM052799.1, read as the reverse complement.
GGGTTCCTCAGGGCTGTGGTGACCGGGCCCCCGCCGGCAGCAGGGGGACGAAAATGCCCTTCTCGAGGGCGCAGTGTCCCTTCTCTGGCCACGTCCCGCTCCCGGGAGCTAAGCCGGCAGAGCTCTTTCCCAAGGTGTGGGCACAAGTGGGGCACGTCGCAGCCCCCCTGGCGTGCAACCGTCTAGGCACCTGATGTGGGGGGAGGGCTCAGTGAGGAACAAGCGGTGGCCGCCAAGAGTAACCAGAAGACCGCAGGCCGGCGTCGAGTGTGTCCCAGCTGTCACCGGGCACGACAAGGCGGACGCACGCCCGACAGCACGACCCGGAGAAACGGCTGCAGCGTGGCCGACAGGAGCCGAGTCACGAGGCACACGCTGCCCGCCGGACCCCCCTCGGGGGCAGGACCCCCACTCCCACCCGTTATCCGCACCATCTCGCACACCCGTAATTACTCCACAATGAGAAAGCTAAAAAACCGACCATCAACGGGTAATCCTAAAGACGAAACTCATCCAAACAATTTATTCTAGGACACGGACTAAGCTGTCGGTTGTAGACTCGGGACCTTGGGTCTTTATTTCCAACCCTTCCACAGCGGGGGCCGGGCGCCTGCTCGCTCTGGCGCAGACGGCACGTGCGTGGGGGTGGGGGGTCCTGGGGCCCCGCCGCCTCAGGCCGGAGACCCTGCCCCTCTGGGCAGACGTGCAGCCGACGTCCCCAAAGGTCTGGAGGCAGCGCCAGGCCACACCCGAACGGGGGCGACACGACCCGACTCCCCACCTGGCTGTCCCTCCTTCCCACGGCGGGGACGAGATGACGCATAAAGGGGGCAGTGTGCCGGCGGGCGGGCGGGCCGGCCTCTTCCCGGGAGGCCCTCTTCCCTTTGTGCGCCAACCCTTACCACAGAGGGCACAAACCACGGAGCTTCTGAAGCTGTCGGTGCAGCACGAGGAAAATAAAGCGTCAGGAACGGCAGCCGCCTCTGCCCAGGGGCTCACCACGCGCGAAAGCCCGCTGCTTCCCACGCTTACCGTGATAGAGGAGGATTCTGGGGGGTTCCTCGTCGTCCTCGTCTTCCTCCAGGATGGAACGAATGGGATTCAGCTCCACGGGCTCTCCAGAAGACTGACCGTCTGCCAATGGTAGATTTGACTTTCACTGTCACCGTCTCAGGCACTCAGCCCAAGAAACACATTTTCATGATTCGCGACCGTCCGTACAAACAGAAAAGATCGCGTGTC
>CM052799.1:629547-675882 GCA_028533885.1 Nasua narica | reverse complement strand
ACGCGGGGACAGGCTGCGGCTCACCTCCCTGCCGCCTCCCTACATGCCGGGACCCCGAGTTTAAACACCTGACTTTAAACTCGAGGCAGAAACCCGAGCACACGTGTAGCCAGCGGGCCTGGAGGCACAGAAGCCCAGAGAAACGGGCCGTTCTCAATCAGCGGCACAAGAGGGACGTCGCCGCATCCAAACCAGCGGCCGGCACACACGAGTACGTCTCGGCGGGAATCGCGAGAGTCGGGCCTTCTGAGGGGGTTAATCACTTCTGAGATTCCTCCTGGTTCAGAGGGAGCGCGCTGGCTGCGTGGCTGTCTGTGCCCAGCCCCCGGGCCGCAGCCCCCACTGCCCCCGCCCCAGGCCCTCGGCCGCTCAGAACAAAAGGGCACAAGAATTTGGGACTAGTCCTCGTTACAATCCTGTGGGAGACGCAAAGGAATCGGGCAACCTCTGCTCGGCCTCTATTTTGATACGACCTCGTTAAGATCAGGTTGAAAAGCACATGAGTGCCTGACCCGCGTCCATCCCAGGAGAAGCCACACCCGCCCTCGCCAGCAGAAGCCCTTCTGGCCGCACACCTTTACCTTCCTCCACCAGGATGCGAAGATTCCCCGGCTCTTCTGTGGCAGCGTGGGGGGCGGGCAGGCCGAGCTTGGCCGCGCTGCGCAGAGTCATGCGGCCCCGGGGCCCCTGGCTGGGCACTGCCCCCGGCTCCAGCTGCGGGGCCGGCAGCCTCTGGCTGCCATCTGGGCACAGCCGCTTGGCAGGGCGCCCCGCGGTCGGGAGCACAGTGGGGCCACGCAGAGGCACACCCAGGTCTCGCCCTTCGGCCCCCAGACCCTCCTCCCTGACGCTGGGCGCGGAGCCGGGGGCTGGCGGGCTGCTCTCTTTTTCAGCATCTCCCTCCGAGAGTGAAGGTGCTCTCTGACCCGAGCTAGGCTCCTGTGCTAAGTCTCTCCCCCTTTTACTCGGGGCTGTCCGCCTTCCGCAGCGCGTTGATCCAGTGCCGTCCCGAGAACCACCTCTGGTTGAGGGGGCCCCCACGGCTTGCGGGCTTTCACTTTTCCCGAGCTCCTCCTTGTGGTCCACTCGGCACTTGGGGTCCTTCCCACAAGTGGGTGAAGCCGCCAGCCTGGGGTGTATGCATTCCCTCCTCTGAGGCCCAGAGCTGCTCGGCACGTCCTCCTGGGGACCCGAAGAGCTGAGGTCACAGAGCGAGGCAGCCAGACCTCTGGGGTTCTCTCCCGACGACAGAGCAGTTCTTTCTTCCCTTGAAGAGCTTTCTGGAGGCAAACGGCTTCTCTGGTTCAGAACATCCAGAGCCACTCGAAGCGCGCGTCTGTAGGCCAGCTCCTCCAGGGGCTCGGCAGGGGCCTCGCTCTGGGAGGCTGCAGGGGCGAGAGGCACAGGAAGCCTGGTGACCGGGTGCTGGGCGCCGCCGTGGAGCACGGCCGCCTGGGCTGGCCCACCCGGACGGAGCGCCGACCCTGCCCGGCTCCGTCCGCCCCAGGATGGGACAAGGCCACCGGCCGACATCTGGTGTTCTTGTTTGGCCGCGGGCTCCACTTGCCCAAAAACAAACTGACCCCAACCTGATCGGGTTACAAGCTAAATCCCTCCAGGTCACAGAAAACTACTGCCAGCAAAACGTACTCAGACGCCTCCCAGATCCTCCCGGCCTCCACTTCAATCGGGCTCCATAAAAACCCTTGCCAACTCCGTAAAGAACTCGGCCGGCAACGTGCTCTCGGGTGGCGGAGGGGTGAGGGCCGGCCGATGAAAGGGACCCATTGTGGGCTGCTGGATTCTCCGGACTTCTGAGCGAGGGCGTCTCCACGCCAGAAAAGAGCACCAGGGCCGGGAGACCCCAGCCCGACCTCCTTGCTGCTACAGCCGCAGTTACTCATTCGGACCCGCAGACACGGCCGTTTACGTGCACGAGGTGCTGGGCGCCGTGGCACGGCTCAGCGGGCACAACCCCCCGCAGCCTCTCCTAGAGGCTCCCGCACGCCCCCAGACCCCGCAGGACCCGGGCAAACCAAGAGGGGCGTCTCCAAGGCGGCGGCTCAGGCTGCCTGAGGTGTGCCGGTGGGGGCCGCTTTGAACAAAAGTGGTTTTTCCAAACACAGGGAAACAGGGCAATCTATTTTGTACACACCATTGGAAGGATTCCTGGGCAATCTCTCCAGGAGACTCCGGCGCCCGGTACAGGGGGTGTGCACCCCCTCTGAGGCGGCAGAAAACACTTCTGCGTAGGTCCGCCGAGGCCCTGCACTGTGGGGCTCGGGCCCTCCCGCCGAGGAGAGGCAAAGGGGGTGGGGGAGGGCAAGGGGAGCCCGGCAGGCCGTGGGCACCCAACACCCACGCTGGTCACATAGTCCTTTTCCCCCAGAGCTCAGCTGTGGAATTTAAATACACAGGCCCTGCTCTCAAAGCCGGGCAGGGGGCGAACCAGCACGAAGACCCGGCTCAGTCTTACTGCGGGATGGGGTGACGGGGAAGGAAGCTTCTCCCCCACCTCCTCACGCACGCAAATGCACGCTGGAGGCCTCGGACCCCCGTGCTCACAGCGGGCCGCGCTGGGAGTCAAGAACAGGGCCGGCTCTGGGGCAAAGTCTACAAAGGTTTCAGAAAATAGATCCTTTTTCCTTCTGTCCTCCAGCCCAGGGTTACCCGGGGACCAGGGTGTTTCCATTCTCCCACACGGCCTCTTTGTGACTCAGAGACTCGCTCTCACCCAGGGAGGAGGCTATCCTTTCGATGTGCGCCGTCTTCAGGATTTCCACGTCTGTGCTCCTCACCTCGACTCTGCACAGACAGAAACACCCGTTACCCGCCAGCAGCCAAGGCCACGAAGACAGTTTCAAACATGTTTTTCTTTGGACGACAAAAGAATTAGATTCATTTTCTTCCTTAACCTTCCACTTAAAACCAAAAGTCATAGCCAACCAGGAATTCACATTCCTGAGGTTAGAGGCAGCAAAGACCCTGGTGAATGTGGGGTTTTTGGTTTTGTTTTGTTTTCTCTTTTAAGGCAGAAAAGGTCGGCTGGATTTGAGAGTAAAAGTGAATTCAAATTGCGACTTTTATGAGGCGAGTCCTACTTTCAACTACACAAGTAACTCCTTTGTTAGATTTTCAGAGTAGATGACAATGTCACTAAAAGCTGTTTACAGCCCAGCAGGTGTGTTTTAGTTTAAAAGGATGCGCTTCCCTTTCAAACGTGAGTATTCAATTACCTTCCCAGCCGCAGGGAAAGTGTGAGCTGGGGACTAAGCAAGCTTAGGAGGCGCTCTGAAGAGAGGCGGGGACCTAGGGAAGCTGTAACCGGAGCTGAATTGGGAATTCCTCCCTTAGACACAGCAATACCACACTCGTACGTGATCTGAGCATTTTACTCATCCCGGGTAACGTTAGGTTCTTCTGTCTGCAGGTAAGCAAGGGCAAAAGAGTTACGTGCTTCCCCATAGTCGTATGCGCCTCCTGAATGCTAAACAGTAGTTCCTCACGAGACGGACAAGCTGAAACATCAAATGTTTCAAAACTGATGGGCCTGTCCCGCAAGTTTCTGAGAAAAAGACACAAATCTGCGGGAAGGAACCATCTGAGCGTGAACCCCGACAAGAGTTTCCCCTGTGCGTGATTTATATTTATCCGATTTCTGTACTGATCTCTCAGAGCACCTCACATGGATAAAACCAAAAAAACCAACACTGTTGTTTCCCTCTAAGATTATTATGAACACAAGTCTATTACAACAACTGAAAAATTAATAGACTCCTGAGAATGGGCTTCACTTTTGGAAGGGGGTGCATTGTGAGAAATCCCATTCGGAAGAAAATATTTAAAAACCTCACAACACTTGGGGTGCCTGGGTGGCTCGGCGGGTTGGGCGTCTGCCTTCGGCTCAGGTCATGATGCTGGGGTCCTGGGGGCTGCTCGGGTCGGGATCCCGGGCTCTCGCTCAGCTGGAAGCCTGCCTCTCTCTCTTTCTGCCTCTGCCCCTTTCTCCATTCCTGTACTCGCTCTCTTTCTCAATAAATAAATAAAATCTTAAAAAAAAAAAAAACCCACAACACTTAACTTTTCGTCTAGGGAGAGTATTTGAACACTTAGAAAAAAGTCCTTTTTTCTCTTATTTCTTGTTGACATCTCAGTTCTGGCCAACACCTACGTGAAAGAGACCAAAAACTGCAGTTACGGAGAAGCAAGGAACTCTTAACCCAAAGGCTGACGGCTCGGCTGGACGCCCAGGCGGCAGCTGATCCGGAACACGCAGGGCAGGGGCGACGCTCTGTCCCACCCCGTGACTCCGCAGAAGGGAAGCCGCGGCACAGGGGCAGCGGCCGGCGCGGGCAGGGAGCGGGGTCTGGGCGTCGCCGTGGCGCGCTCTCCCGGGCCCCTGCTCTGCAGGCGGGCAGGCCCCCGCCACGCACCCCCGGGGTACCCGCCGTCGCACCGGCCGCTCCAGGGCTGAAGCCGCTCCTGCTTCTCCTAAAGGCGCGGAAAGGCCCTCGGGGCAGGGTCCGCCCGTCAGCGGGCAGCGGGTACGCGGCCGTCCGCTCGGGCTCCGGGTCCCCGCGTCTCTCCGGATGGACACCACCCCCCCAGCCCCGCGAGCCGCGGACCGCACACCGAGGGGGTCACCTGGGCCGGCCACAGCCGCTCCTCCCATCGGCACAGGACATACTGGGCGTCCGTCATGACTCGGACTCATGGGGCCCGCGGGGACCACCGGGCACGGACGGGGCGCCCTGCAACGCAAGGGGCACAGCGGCGTCGGGGCCGCCCGGACGCGCTCCCGCCGGCGACGTGCAAACGGCTGCGGAACAGCGGGCCCCGCGCCCACACCCCGCCCCGCGCGGGGACCCGGCCCAGCAGCCCGGGGACGGCGCCGGCCGCGGCGGTGCCCCTCAAAGGACAGGGACAGCTGCACGGTGTCCTCCCGGACCGGCCGCCCACGGGCCCCGCCGCGGCGGGGGCCAGGCCCGGGGGCAGGGGGGCGGGGACGGGGGAAGCGGCGCACGCGGCTGGGCCTGGCTCGCGCCCCCGGGGGCCCTCCGCTCGGGGCTCGCCCCTCCCCCCAGGCCCGCCGCGGCCGCCGCAGCCTCCGCTGGCCGACTCGCGGGACGCAGCCCGCAGACCTCACCGGGCGCCCGGCCTCCGCAGCGCGGCGTCCCCGAGCCCGGCGCGGAGGACGAGGAGGCCGCGGCGGCCCAACGGCGGCGGCACCCGCGCCTTTCCAGCCGCCGCCCGCGCCCGCGCTCACCGCCGCCGCCCCCCGCGGGCTGGGGGCGGGGCCAGCCTCGCGGCGCCGCCAAGCCCCACCCCCGCCGCCAGCCAATGGGGCGCGCGTATCCGCCCAGGGACCCGCCCCTTCCGCCCGGGCAGGCGGGCGCGCGGTGGACGAATAGGCGCTGGGCGGGCGCGCGAGCGCGCGGGCGGTTGATTGACGGGCGCCGTGAGGGCGGGCCTTCGCGAAGCCGAGGGGCGCGGAGCGCGCGGCGACGACGGGCCGCTTCCGTCCGGGCCGGCCCCGCTTTCCCTGCGAGCCCGCCCCCGGGCCCCGCGGCCGGGGGAAGGCGCCCGGTCCCCTCCCCGCCCCCACCACACGGCCCGAGAAAGCCTTCCAGACCCTTCCAGAACCTTCCCGTTTCTGGGGCGCCACGTGCTGCCGCGATGCCCACGACGGAGCCACTGAGCGCAGCCCGGAAAGCAGGTACCGGCGCGTGGGCCGGGCTCCGGGGTCGCGTCGCCTCTTTTCATGAAGCTTGACCCGCCGGCGTCGGCCAGGCGTGGCCCTCAGCACGGCGACGGGCGGGGGTGTATGGGGGACCTGGGGGCCAGGGGCTCGGGCTGACGCGCGGGGGCGGGGCGGAGAAGGGCGGCAGGAGGGCGCAGGGGCTGACCCGTGGGTGCGGGGGCGTTGACGCCCAGGGCAGGCTGGGCGTGGGGAGCTGAGGCCCGTAAGGGCTGGGGGGAGGAAGGGGCGGTGCTGGAGTCTGAGTCCAGAGGCGCGTCTGCAGAATGCGGGCCCAGCTGTGCTTGGAGCCGGCTCGCCCTCGGGGTGTGCGTGGGTCAGCAGGGGGTTAACGCCCGGCTCAGCCGTCCGCGGGTGTCCGCAGGTGTCCAACTGCGGTGGAAGCAGCCCGGCCTGGCCCGCCCCTCGCAGGGGGCCTTTCCGGACGGCAGCTTGACCTCGTGCCCCCGGGCCTTCAGGCGTTCAGACCCTTCAGACCCCAGCTCCACAGGCCCCCCGCAGGCAGGTGCGCTCCGAGACCCGTGTCTGCCCCCAATGTGTAGCTCGGCTCACCAGGTTGGCTGAAGTCCGGCGGAGATCCCTGCGGGTGCGCTGGCAGGACGGAGGTGTGGGCGCCGCGTCCCTGGTGGGAGGAGGTGTTTCCGCCTCCCCTGGTTCCCGGAGCGCGTCCTGGTGAAGGCTGTGGCCATTCTGCGGTCCTTCACGCTTTAGTGGTGCAGCCTCTCCCGCAGCCGCGCGTCTCCGGGGTTTGGGATACTGCGCCCCCCTTTCGGGGACTGCCTGGTGACCCGGCCTGGGCATGCCGTGCGGAGCAAAGTGGCACTCGGGGAGTTCAGTCTGATGGAGACCCCGGGCGATGAAGTAGGGAGAGCGGAGAGAGCAGCATCCCAGCACCCTACAGGGACCAGGAGCCGAGGCCGACGGCGGCCTCATTTCCCGGTTCCCTCCACAACTAGGGGAAGCTCCACAACTCCACACTACGAGGAAGCCTGCTGGCCCAAACCAGTCCGGCTTCCTCGGTTCTGCAGCCCGGCCTGCGACCACCCCGGGTGCTTCTGCGCGCTCCCGAGCAGTCACGTGTGTGCTTGGATCCGGGGGCGGGTCAGCGGCCCCCAGGCTGGTGGGGCCGCTGCGTGGGCGCCCTCCGTGGGGTCCCTGCCGCCTTGCTGCTGCAGCCTTCCCGGCTTCTGACTTGGAGCTGCAGGTTCCCAAGCGCACAACCCACTTCCCAGACAAGGAAACCCAAAGAAGAGGAGAAGACGGTTGACTCGTTTGTTCAAGGCCCAGCGGAGCTTTCTTTGCTAAGATTTATTTATTCCAGAAACACAGAGCATGAGCAGGGGAAGGGGCGGAGAGAGAGGGGGAAGCAGAGCCCCGCTGAGCAGCGTGCCCCGTGAGGGGATCAAGACCTGAGCTGAAGGCAGGAGCCCCAGGACTGAGATCTGAAACAGGAAATCCAGCTCCAAAGCCCAGACTGTTGGTTATCCTGCCGTTAAACCCGTACAGGCTCTGAGAAAGCTGATACGGGAGAAACGGGGTCGGAAGTGTCGTTGGCACCCAGGATTCAGGGGTGGAGGGGGTCATGGGGATGACACTTAGCCTGGAAACCTGATGCCTAGGGACTGGGGGAGTGTTCTCAGAGTTTAGTGGGCCTTGCAAAGGCCCTGGGGTATTGGAAGGCCCTACTTGTCAGAAAAAGTAAGTGATGCCTGGTGAGGCCGGGAACAAGGGTCAGGGAAAGCAAAGGGAGTCCCCTCCAGGCTTAGACGTGCCCTAGGAGCATGTTTTGTTTTTGTTTGTAACTTACCGACTCCGGATGATTATACACTCACAGACGCTTGCGGAAGTAGTCCACAGAGGAACCTCGTACCCCCCATGGTTCTGTTTGCACATCGGCAATACCGTATCCCAGCTGGGACGCTGACGCGGTACAGTGGCGTGCGGACCTCTGAGCCATCGTGTGATGCCTGGATTTGTGTCCCCACCACCCCAGTCAAGACACGGGACATTGCCATAGCCGCAGCGCGCTCCCGCCAGCCGCCCCGCTGCCATCGCTCGTCCTGGGCACCGCAGATCTGCTCTCCAACCCTCTCCTTCCCCGAACGCAGCCTTACGCACATGGCCTTTGGGGACCAGCTCTTCTCGCGCAGCACGATACCCCAGAGAGGCATTCAAGTTCCCACGTGTAGCAGGAGTTCTTCCTTTTTGTCTGAGTACTGATCCGTGTCGTGCCTGTGCCCAATAATCTCTCCATTTGGGGTCCCTGAGGTCAACCCCGTGTGTGCACAGTTTCCAGGAGGCGAGTGTGGGCATCTTTGGGACCCATCCCTTCCCCGCAGGAGATCAGGGAAGAGTGGAGGCCATCTAGACGGGGCATTCCCCATCTGCCCAACATTCCCAGATTCGAGCCCACCCACACAGCTGCAGACAGGCTGGGAACGTGGTCTTTATTGTAGGAGCCGCTTGCCCGGTCGTAAGGGAGCTTCCGCTGCTCGGAGGGCGGCTAGCAAACCCTGTCGGAGCCTGTCCTCACTCACCCCCGGGGCGGCTGAAAGGGCTCACCGGGCCCTTGCCTGTGCGCATCTTGTGGGCCGCCGGCACCCCACAGCCGGGGCCCTGCTGGGCACAGAGAAGTTACTTTCAGGGCGGCAGGTGCTGTGGGTCGGACTGAAGACGCGCTCCTTAGGCACGTCGGCTCTGCCTTAGTCTACCCACTGTGAATTAGGGGAGACCGCGTCGGCAGTCTCCCTTGCGATCCTGCCGTCTCTCGCCTGTGGTCGCAGTGGGAAGCCTGGCCTTCCCTCCTGCGCCCATGGGGCCTGGAGCCTCGGGGTCCAGGGGAGATGAGCTCTGAGTGGCCGAGCAAGGGCTCAGGTGGGCACATGTCGCCCGGTGGGGCAGTTGGTTAAGGGCCTGCCTTCAGCTCATTTCATGATCATGGAGTTCTAGGATCAAGCCCCGCATCGGGCTCTCTGCTCGGTGCGGAGCCTGCTTCTCCCTCTCCCACCCCCCTGCTCATGTTCCCTCTCCGTCTCTCTCTATGTGAAATAAAATCTTAAAAAAAGAAAATTTTCTCGCTTGGGGGAGGCCACTCATTTGTTTAAAAAAATAAAAAAATAGGGGCGCCTGGGCGGCTCGGTGGGTTAAAGCCTCTGCCTTCGGCTCGGGTCATGGTCTCAGGGTCCTGGGATCGAGCCCCGCATTGGGCTTTCTGCTCAGCGGGGAGCCTGCTTCCCCCTCTCTCTCTGCCTGCCTCTCTGCCTACTTGTGACCTCTCTCTCTGTCAAATAAATAAAATCTTTTTAAAAATAAATAAATAAAAAATAAATTAGTTGACCTTTAGTTAACGAAAAAGGAAATTGTTTCGGTGGGCCTGACCTAATCAGGGCAGCCCTGTAGAAGAGCGACTGGGGGTCACAAGGACTCTTCTGTGGCCACGGAGAAGCAGGACACCGCAAGGTGTGCAGTTCCGCAGAGAGGGGTTGTGCCGACAGCCTCGGGAGCTTGGAAGGGGCCCCTGCGTCAGGCCACGCGGGCCCAGCCAGCGCCCGGGTCACCGCCGCAGACCCCGAACGCACGCCCAGTCGCGTGTCCCCCGGGCTCCCCACCCACCGAAGCTTTCCAGTGAGCGTCGTTTTAAGCTTCTGAGTCTGTGGTCACTTACTGCCTTTCAGCAGGAAACAAACGGGGGCTCCTCCACCCGCGCGGCTGGGGTTCCCGAGCTCCCTCTCCGCCTTCCTCGCCCGTTGTTTCCGTGGCCTCCCCGGCCACCTTGCCCTCCAGAGGCCCGGGTCAGGGTTCAGCTGCGTCAGGGACCCCTCCCTGGGAGCCCGCAGCCGGGCCGCACCTACGGCGTGGTGGGCCCCATTTCGTTCTCCTTCCTGACAGCGCAGGGTGACTGTCACTTCCTCCCCCGTCGGCGCGTGGTTGTGGGTGTGGCTGTGGCGCGGGAGCCTCGGGAGCCACGGAAGGAATGAGGGCCAAGCACTGCGGCCCCCAAACGCCTCCCCTCCACTTTCTGCTGGCCCCGGGAACGGGTTCTGCCCTGAGTGCCAGCCGGGCCCGGGAGCAAGGACGAGGGGGCCAGCGTGGAGCCCCACCAACCTCGGTGGCTGACCGGCGGAACAAAGCAGGGTCCCCTGGTGCCCTAAAGAAATAGGGACTTACAACCCTGTGCTTCTGGAGAAGTCTGCTTTCTCCGGGGGCCCTGAGGGAGCGGCTGACCCACCTCCCTGGGCTCCGGCAGTCCTTGGCTTGTGGACGCGGCTGTCCCCTGTGCGTCCGTCTTCACGTGGACTCCCGCCCCGCCCTGTGTCCCTGTCTCCTCTTTTTGTGAGGGCACCTCTTTTGTGAAGTCAGAGCCCACCCTACTCCGTCGTAATCTCGTCTTCACTGTCAGCCAAGACCCCAGTTCCTCGAGCTCTGAGGTTCCCGGAGGACGTGAGTGTGGCGGGGACGCTTGAGCGCAGTCCTGGGGTGCGTGAGGGGAACGAGCCTTTGTCGTTCGCAGGCGCTGAGCTGCGGGGCGTCTGTGACCTCGCGCAGCGTCCCCGGCTCCCACGCACAGAATGACTCGCCTGCGTGCCCGTCTTCGCGGGACATGGGCCTCCTGCCAGAGGGAGACGGCGCGTCGCTCCTGACGGCCTCGCGCGGGTCGGGGCAGAGCCCGTCCCACCAGCTGGCCCAGCGCACGTCCCGGACCGGCAAGCGGACTGTGTAGACAGCCACCCCCGGAGCGGACGGAGCGCCCACGGCGTGAGCTGAACACGCTCGGAGGGGCCGCCGCAGTTGCCGAGAAGGCAGAGCAGGTGGGTGGGCCGGCCCCCAGCAGCACCGCGCTCGGGCCCCCGTGCCAGAGAACAGACCTGGGCCAGAGCCTCCCGAGCGGGGCGGCTGCCAGCCGAGGCGCGGGGGAGCCAGGCCCCACAGAGAGCCCCCCAGGACAAGGGGACTGGGAGGTGCCAGCCTCGTGCCAGGAGCTGCGGAGACCGCTCCCCCGGCCAGCGCAGCCCCAGCGACCCTCGCGCTCCGCCTGCCGCCGAGGCCCAGGGAGCCGACCCGTCAGCCGTCACCCCTCCCCCGGCCCCCTCGAGCCCTCTCCCCGTCCGCGGAGGGGCCCGGTCCGGGTGTGTCCCCTGCAGGGACCCCCACCCCGCGGGGCCGTCTGTGTCCGGTCCCCTCCCTGCGCGTCGTGGGCTCGGGTCCGTCAGTCTCCATTGCTTTCCGTAGCCCAGTGATGATCTCGGGAGTGTGTGATGCGCTCAAATGGCCGCAGAAAGGCACCCACACCCTAATTCCTAGAGCCTCTGAAACGTTGTCTAGCAGAAAAGGAATTATTAGACGGGATTAAGTTAAGGATCTTGACGGGAGATGATCCGGGATTATCTGAGTCCCGGTGTCATCTCGGGGGCCCTGATGAGAGGGAGTGGGGGCAACCTGACGCATGCATACAGGAGAAGCCTTATGAGGCTGGAGGGACGCAGCCGCAAGCCAAGGGACCCCCGGGCCCCCAGGAGCCAGCAGAGGCAGGAAGGACCCTCCCCGGGGCCTCCAGGGGGAGTGTGGCCCGAGGACCCAGTGACCAGGACTGGGGCCTCCTGACCTCTGGGACTGCGAGGTATAAATCTAGGTTTCGAGCACCCAGCGTGCGTGCCGTTAACTTGTTTCCACGGCTCTTCGGGCTGAACCGCGTCCTCCGCACACCCGTACGTTGATGTTCTAACCCTCAGGACTTTAAAGAGGTCATTGAGTCAGAGTGAGGTCACGAGGGTGGCCCGGGCGGCAGAGGGCCCTCCACACACCCGGGAGAGGCCCCCCGAGCCACCAGCCCTGCCAGCACCTTGATTGCAGGCTTCTGGTCTCCAGATCGGGGACAGGCCATGTGTAGCCCCCCGGTGTGGTATTTCGTGACCGCAGGCCGAGCCGACGGGGACGGTGGCCTCCGGTAACCGATACCAGCTTCCCTTTGTGCCCCGCCGCCACCGGGACTCCGTGCCTGGGGGCCCTGCAGGCGGGTTGTGCCTCAGCCCGGTTTACCCGGCCGCTGGCTGAGCTGTGGGACAGCTGCTGCGGAAACTCCTCTGGCGGTTCCTCAGGAAGCTAAAAATAGAAGGACCTTATGACCCAGCAGTCCCACTCTGGGTATCTACCAAAAACATTGGAAGCATTGAAATATCACAAGGATAATCGGTACCGGCGCTCGCAGACAGAAGGGGAGGGAATGGAGCGCCCATCCGCGGAGGAAGGACACACTCGGTGCGGGCCGGCCCCGCGGGAACACAGTCAGCCTCGGGAACGGAAGGACCCCGAGGACACCGGGCTCAGACCCAGAAGCACCCACCCTGCAGGACCCCGCTCCCGGGAGGGCCCCAGAGGAGTCCCGTCCCCGCAGACAGAGAGGAGAGGGTGGGCGCCGGGGCTGGGGCGGGGGGCGGGGAGTCCGTGCTCCGCGGGGACGGAGTCTCTGTGCGGGGAGATGGAAGGTTCTGGAGCCGGGGGGTGGGGGTGCGAGCGAGCTTCCCGCCGCGGGGCTGTGCGTGCAGAGACGGTCACGATCTTGAATTTTATGTCTATTGTACAACATTAAGAAAAAAAAAATTTAAAGACCATCCCTACAAGCCAGGCAGACGCCACCCCGTGTGGGATGTTCCTGACGTGTCCCGTGTTGGGGTCAGAGGGCGACAGACTCCCCGTCGGGAACATGACCCCAGTGCCGCCCCCTTTCAGTGGGTCTCGGTGGCCGCATCCTCGCTGCAGCGAGACACCTGCGTTCCCAGACCAGGAAAGGGCCGCGGCCCCAGTGTCTCTTCAACAAAGAGTCAAGGATTAGGCCCTGTTGAGTTCCCATCCTGTTTGCCTTTGATTTTTTTTAAAAAGCCTTTCATTTCAACTACGAGGCGGCATCTCGGGCAGGCTGCACGGCGTCATCTGCATTTCAAACAAGTGCCGGCGGGGAGATTTGTTTCCTTCCCCCTTTCCGTTTCCTCCTCTTCTCCCAGACGCCTAATCTACAGCCGCCTTTATTTGTTTTCTTCAAGGTTCTCCATCATATTGTCTCACATTGTTCCCGGCGCAGGGATCGGCCGCCGGCCCCCACCCAGCATCCACCCTGCTCCTTGGGCGCCCGGACCCCCGGTTCCTCAGGGTCACCCCGCTCGATTTCATTTCCACCCAAGACACAGTGGAAACAAGGATTTTCTGTGTGTGCGTGTGCCCGTGCGTGTGCGTGCCCGTGTGCATGCGTGCGTGTGTGTGTGCAGATCAGAGCGGGTGCGGCCCGATGTCCGCTGCGGGCGTGCGGCTCGTGGTCGGCCAAGTCTGCGGCTGGTGCCGGCTCGCCCGGCGTGGCGGGTCGGCCTCCCCAGGTGCCCAGAGCCTGGCTCCCGCTGGCAGCTTGGTGAAGAGTCCCCAGGGCGCAGACGGGCCCCGGGCTGGACCTGATGCCCTTGACCGCAGCCTCCATCCTGCCAGCGGGTGCGCTCTGGTCTGCAGGTCGGATTCCGAGGGGGGGCCTGGGAATCTGGTGGGTTCCCTGTGGTCACGGTCACCCGGGGCGACTTTTAAAGCCGCGGCCTGCGCGCTGGGTGCTGTCCGGGCACGGCGGAGCCGTGGGCGTCAAGGGTGCACCGGACCGCCCCGGGCATTTCTCCGCGCCTTTCAGTAACTGTTTCAAAATAAAAAATTTAAAGTTGATAAGAGAAGTGTTCTAGAAATCCGTTCCCTGCCCCGATGGACAGGGCTGGGGGGCGGGGGAGGACTTGGAGCAGCCCTGGCCCCCCCACCAGAGGCCCCTCCCAGCCCACCTGTTCCCAGAGCGCCGGCCACGGCCCAGACACGCAAGCCCCAAGCTCAGAGCACTCAGAGGGGCCCCTGGCTGGATGCATCGGGCGGGGGAGGGTGCAGCTCTTAACTCAGGGTCGTGAGTTCAACCCCCACTACCGACCCCAGTGTAGACATTACTAAAAAAAATAATAATAAACTTCCAAAAACGCAAACCTACAGAACATCATGTTTATGCAAACCCGTGTCAAGGCCAGAGCCCCCTACGAGGGAGACAGACTCCCTGTGTCCTTGTTAGAAAGGAGGAGGGTGTTAATATTCCACTGGACAACCGAAGGTTCCGGAAGCATCGGGAGGACGCTGTTTGTTCTGAAATGCAGACTGGATGGAACCCAGTGCTCCGCGGGAGAGGAGGCAACAGCTGAGAGGGGCCGGGACTGAAAACGAGGTCCGCCTGTGCTCGCGGCTCCCACACCCTGCGCTCACGGGGGGGCCTGGGATTGCAAAGCGTCAGGCAGCTGTGGGGTGGCTCCTGGGGGGCCCGTCTCTGTCCCATGGCGGGCGGGGGTGCCCGGGCCGCGGTAGGACGGTGCCCTCCGACAGCTCTGGGTCTTTCCTGGCTCCCGACACGCTTCGGTTCCGGGACTGCAGGTGGGGAGTTGGAAGGAAGCCTCTCAGCCCAGCTCCCTCCCGAAGTGAGGGGTCCCCGCCCGGAGGTGCATCGGGAGATGGGACGGAGATGGGACGAGGCTCTCAAAGAAGATGGGTTCGGGGCCCCCGCCGAGACCTCCGAGTGCACGGGTGGGACCCCTCGCCCTCAGAATGGGACTTTATTGGGGAATAGGGTCACTGCAGATGTGATTACCTCAGAGGGAGCCCTACTGGGGGGGGGTGCGAATCCAGTGACAGTATTTTTAGAAAAAGGGGAGGTCTGGGTGCCAAGGCGCACAGGGGATGCTCAGTCGGCGTGGCAGAGCAGCCCCCCACCCCACCCCACCCCTCGGGGGTCTCGACGACCACTGCCGGCCCAGGTGTCACCGGCCATCCCCCCCGGCACGAGTGCTCACGGAGCGCCGCTGCTGCGGGCACAGGTCCGGTAAGGGGCTCGGCGGATGTCTTGCCTTTCTCAGCGAAAGAGAACATGTGGTTTCTTTTAAAATGGTCCTTTCAAAAAAACAGTCCTTGAGAGAAGCCACCAGCTCTCCGAAGTATTTACTTCTGAAATATCAGAAAGGGCATACGTTTAAGAGTATATATATGAATGACCAGAACATTCGAGTGTTTTTTTAAGGACACAAAAGATGTTACTTTTTGTTTTCAGATTCTGGGATCTGAGGTTTCCCTTTGTTTTTTTCAGGGTATGATTCCATTTATTTGAAATTGAAAACCAGGGCAAAGTAGACATTTCATTCAGGATTTCAGACACGGGCAGTATCCTTTCATTTTTAAAGGTTATAAATAGGAGTAAAGCACAAAACTCCAAAACTGAATAACTTTAGAAAATCAAAGAGCCTCCCTTATCAACAGTGCAAATTACGGAGAAGGGCCGGTGTGTTCTCACACCCTCCCTGCCCCCAGGACCTAAATTCCCCAGAGCAGCTTGGGGTCCCCGAGAAGTTCCCAGAGGAACCCACAGGAACAGATGTGGACGAAGGACTCCCCCGAAGCCCGCACCCCAGGGCACCCACGAGGGGTTACCCGCTGAGCCCTGGCAGAGCAGCATTCCACAGAACTCTCCGCGGGTCCTCGGCACCGCTGCCCAGGGCACCGAAATCAGGAAAGGCTGAGAAACGGCCCCAGCCAGAGGAGCCCACATTTGGGGACTGAGCCCTGTTCTCCATTTGGGGACTCCCAGAGCAGACAGAGGAGATGCGACCGCTGAATGTCGTGCGGGAGTCCCAGACGGGGTCCCGGACAGAGGAGAGGACGGGAGAGGAGACGGGACACCTGTGTGCGCAGCGGACCCCATATGGACTCGTAAACTGTGACGAGCGCCCCAGGCTAATGCCCAGGTCAGGAGCAGGGAAGACTGGGCGCAGGACCGCGCTTTCCTGTCCTCACCATGTCCCTGTGCCTGGAAAACCACGGTAAGCCTCAACACTTAACACGGAGCAATGAGAAAGGGCTTTGCAGGTGCGAGGCCGGGGGCCAAGGGGAAGCCGTGGGGAAGTGAGTTGTGTCTGGCCACACTTGGCCTCCCCTGCAAGGGGGCAGAGGCAGGGTGACCTCAGGGCCCCCCAGGAGATGCTGGGCTCTTGGAGCTGGGGAGCCTGTCGGCCGGCGCCCAGCATCGGTAAGGGGTGAGCGGCCTCTGCACTGTCACATGGGGTCTGTGGGTGGCTCGTCCCTTCCCAGGGCTGGTTTGCTGGAATGTTCTTCCTTTAGCTCCTGTGAAGGGCCTTCTGCCTATGCTGCAGAGGGCCGGCCGGCGTCGGGGCTCTGCGGGGAGCACGCTCAGGGCCCGGCTCCCGGAGCCAGGGGAGCCACGGGGCTGCCGCCGCCACCCCCTCCCGGTCCCCCGGCGCCCCCAGCTGTTGCTAGTGGGCCCCCGCCCGGGGCTTCGCTCTGGCACGGTGGGAGTTTGCGTCCCAGAAGCACGTCTGTCTTCTATGAGACTGACATGCATCAGTGACCTGGGCTAGTTAGCAAGGGCGGCTGCTGCAAGGTGGGCCCGCAGAGCAGTCCTGGATCCCTTGCCGGCTCCGGAGCCCGAGACCCGAGGCCGAGGCCTCGCAGGGCTGGTCCCCGCTCAGCAGCAGCCTGTCCCAGGCCCCCCCGCTTCCCGCGGGGTCATCGGCCACGACCACCCCCCAGCCTCAAATATCTTTTTAAATCCCAGAGCGGGTGAGGCTGCAGGCGGCCTGTGGCCCCGGGGGCTGGGACGCCCGCCCCGAGCCGCACCCTCTACCATGGTTCTCTGGAGACAAGAGACCGCCCGGGAGACAACTGCATCGTAAATGTGTTTTATGTGAATTACACCTCAGTAAAGAGGTTTCTTAAAAAAAATTATGATACAGTCTTAATTTTTAAAAATATTTTAAATATAAAGTATATATATTTTTTAAGATTTTATTTATTTATTTATTAGGAAAGAGAGAGAGTGAGAGAGAGCATGAGAAGGGAGAAGGTCAGAGCGAGAAGCGGACTCCCCATGGAGCTGGGAGCCCGATGCAAGACTCGATCTCGGGACTCCGGGATCATGACCTGAGCCGAAGGCAGTTGCTCAACCAACTGAGCCACCCAGGCACCCTATATATTTTATTTTTGAAAGAGCATGTGTGCGCAGGGGCACCCGGCGGGCTCGGTCGGGGGTGTCGACTCGGTCTCAGCTCAGGTCCTGATCTCAGGGTCGTGAGGTCGAGCCCTGTCTTTGTGCCCAGCTGGAGATTGTCTCTCTCCCCCTTAGTCTCCGCCCCCTGCTCGTGCTTTCTCTCTAAAATACACGAATCTTTAAATAGAAATGTGTGCAAAAAATACGTGTGCATACATATTGTGTCTACACATGTGACACAATATGTATACACAATACATATACACATGTGTGTAATTGCTTTAGCGGACATTCACTGTCTTTTCTGAGTGTTGCTCGCTCAGAGTTTTCCACCATTTATGAACTTTGTGATTTGCAAAGTGCTTTAGGGACCCTCGATGTGGATGATGTGTCGATCTTCGTCCTTACTCCCGTGGCCCAGCCTGACCGCGAGAGCGGCAGCAGATGGACCCCGGGAGAGGGACTCTGTAACCTCACTGACCAGCCCTCCTGACGGGTCCCGGGACGGAGAGGGACACCGGCGGAGACTGAGGACGTGTCTGTCGAGTCGAGACCCTCGTCACCGCCACACGCCAGCACTGGTCACCCGCCGTGTCGGGGGGGCCCGGCACGGGCCTGCGGCGGGGCCAGGGCTCTGCCTTCGCAGATGAGACTGTCCGCCAGACGAGAGAGGCTAACGTTAGGACTCACCATGAAAGATCAGGAAAGATCGGGAAGAGGAGTGCTTCCAAGGCCGGCGTTCCTTGGCTGTGAGGCAGGGGGGCGGCCGGCGGGTCACTTTGGCGGGTGCCGAGGTCGCAGGGGCGGAGGGCGTGCACTGGGCAGCTGGCCCCCCGGAACCACGAGCACCTGTCTGTCCCTGCCCTGACCGCAGGTGACCAGAGGCCACGCCAGGCAAACGATGTGTCTCACTCGGCATCTGATTTGGGACACAGGTTTCTCCGATGCCCTTGTCGCTCCGGGGCCGTCCTGGGCGGCCAGAGGCGGGTGCAGGCGCTTTGTGGACACGGTGTTCTCTGAGCTGGGGGCCCCTCCCACAGCCAGTGGCCAGCCTCCCACAGCCCAGGAGCTCCATGGGCGGCGTCCCCCGCCCCCGCCGGTACACAGAGTCCGGGCGGCCAGGGCTCGAGTCCTCTCCTTTCCAGAGGCGAGCAGAGCAAGAGTCCCCCCTCCCCCCGCCCAGGAAGGGCCCGCAGCCTCCAGCAGCTGAGACCGGGCCCCCGGGGCACAGACTCGAGCAGAGAGGGCCCCCCAGGTACACGGAGCCCCAGCCTCAGAGCGGGCCCGCGTGTCGCGGGGAGGAACCTGGGACACCCAGCAGACCGTGCGTTTCAGACCAGCAATGAGTCCCGTTAAGCATGTGACGTGCAGTATTTGGGACCTACTTACGGGGGGAAAACCGCTGACAAGCACTGAGTGTGCGATTCCACCGATGGGAAATGTCTGGGACAGGCCAGTCCACAGAGACAGAAAGTGGGTCAGTGGGGGCCGCAGGCTGGGGAGGGGCGGAGGGGTACTGCTAACGCAGACGGGCGCTCCGTTTGGGGCGATGGAATGTTCCAGAATTAGAGGTGGTGGGGACACAGCATTGTGGGCGAAGGGAATGCCGCTGAATCGTTCACGTTAGAAGGACTGTTATGTAAATTTCACCTGGATTTAAAAAAACCTTCAGGAACCACTTTAATTTCTGAGAGGGAGAGACAGCGAGAGAGGGAACACAAGCAGGGGGAGGGGCCGAGGGAGAAGGAGGTGCCCCCCCCCCCGAGCAGGGGGGGCCCGACGTGGGCTCGGTCCCAGGACCCCGGGATCATGGCCGGAGCCGGAGGCAGACGCCCCCCGACGGAGCCCCAGGCGCCCCTGCAGGGAGCGCTTCCGAGGGGAATTCGTCCCCGGAGCCAGGGCAGGATTGGGACGCCAGCCGTGCCCCCAAGACCCCGATCGGCCAGGCTGGAGGATGTTCTGGGGGGAGCGATCTGGGGTCCGGGCAGGGGCCGCGACACCCTCACCAGGACTTTGCAGCCGCCAGAGACCGGTGCGGCCTCCACCGGCCTCCACCGCTCGCCGCTCGCCCCAGAAATCCATGGTGTTGGCGAGCGGGGCCGCCACCTGGCGTCTCTTGTCCCGACCCGCCTGCCGCCGTGGGTGAAGCGGAGGCAGAGGGACCCGGCCTGTGGGGGGCACACGTCAGAGCCCCCCGGCCCCCGGTGAGGATGCGCGGGAGGCGCGGGGCACACGCACCACTGACGGTGGCTGGGGCGCCAACGCGGGTTGTGCATTCGCCGCAGGAGAGGAAACGGCAGCGTGGGGCCTCGTGTTTTATTCATGGGCCGGGCTCCGCGTGACTATTACAGGTCTGAGCGGGAAGCCCCTGCCAGCAGCACCAGCGGCTAAAAAGTGCTGGCTAGCTGTGGTCTGCGTGCCCCGGGGCCTCTCCTGGAGGTCGGGGAGGGACGGCCACGGCGCTGTCCCCCGACCGGCGCCGGCTGAAAAATGGGCAAACCCTGGTGCTTTCCCGCACTGGCTGGCGGGGGGCAGGGGGCTGCGGCTGCTTCAGAGGAGATGCTCGGTCTAGCTTACTGCTGCCTGTGACCCTTGGCCTTGGGCCGCCAGTCGGCTGAATGCCACATTTTCCATCCTTTGGCACCCGGCAGCTCCGAGGGGACGGCCCTGAGCCGGGCTGTGCGTCCCCACCTCCCACCCGACTCACATCGGGCCAGCTGGTCTGCGGCTCCTGGGTTCTTGCCAGTGTGTCTGCCTCTCGCCCCTCAGCCCGGGGAGACCATCTCCTGCGTCCCCCGCGCTCGTGGGGGTCACTTGGCATTGAGGGAGAGCCCATGACCCCTCGAGGAAACAGCTTTGGTCACCGTGAAGCATGCCGCCCGGCAAGACAGCCGGAACTGGATGATGGCCCGTGACGGGCGCAGCGGGTGCGAGGACGGGAGCCAGCCCCCTTCTCCCCGGAGAGCCCGCAAGTGCCTGACACCGTCGGCCGAGAGCTGCTACCCAGCCTTGTCCAGAGGGTGGAAAGGAAAGTGTCCCCTATTGTCCCCCCAGAGGGACACACAAAGCAGGGACAAAGACAGCCTGCCTGGAAGGGCTCTGTGCCCTGATGTGCACGGTGGCGCTGGGGACGCAGACAGCAGCAGGGGCAGCAGAAAACATGGGACGACAGCAGGCTTTGTGCACCGCGGCCTCGCCGCCAGAGAGGCCGGGCCTTCTGCAACCGTGTCCATCCAATTTGAGGAGCTCCGGAACCGTGGGAGGGTTCAGCGGGCCCATTGTGCCCTGCCTTGCCCCCCCAGCACCCCCCGGGACTCCTGGGGCCCCACAGTCCCACGGGCAGTCAGCACGGGAGGTGGGAGAAGGCCCCGCTGGGACAGGGTCGGGGCTGCGGCCCCAGGCGGCTCGGGGTACAGAAGGTGACCCCACTGGGAGCGCCCGGGCTCCTCCGGTCACTCACCAGCCACCCGCCTTGGGTCATCCCTTCCCGCCCTCCTGACCTCGACCCGCGCGCCCCAGCGGGGCGTGTGCCTCGGCAGCCCCGGCTCCGGGGAGGCTCCGCCTGCTTCCTGCGGGCGCCGTGGAGCGTTTGTTCCGGTCTTTGGTTTTAAGACTTTAGTATCGTTGGCAGAGAAAAGTTTCTAGAAACGCAAAGGAAGCAGCGTTCTCTTTGGAGCCAAAGGAAAAAACCTCAGAACAAGACATGGTATTTCCCGCCCCATGGCCGCCTGTCCCCTCCACGTCCAGCATGGCCGTCTCTGCCCCCAGGGCCCAGGGCCGTCCGAGGGCCCCGGGAAAGCGCTGCCTCATGACCCTGCGGCGGCTGCGTGCGGCCCGGGCCTCCAGCACCCCGAGCCTCACCACACGCCGTGACGTCCTCGCGGGACGAGAGAGCCCGGCCGCCCGAGAGGACGCAAAGGGCCCGGGCGGCAGGCAACAGCAAGACCCGGGGGCCACGAGCACCTGGGGGAGCCCGAGCTCAGCGTGACGAGAACCACTGGCTGCACAGAGTCACAGCCTGCCTTCGGGGGCTCGGAAATCGGCCCCGGTGGAGAGCGCATCACCCCGGGCCTGGCCGAGCGCACAGCTCCGTTTCCCCCCCCCGGCCAGCGTGCCGCCCCCGGGAGCGGCGAGGAGACATGTATCCGGAGCTCGCCCCGGCCCCATCTGGGAGGAGGAGCGTCTGCCCGGGGGAGGGGGCGCGACAGTCACCGGCCGGCCCTGTGAGAGCGGGGTGCGGGGCACCTGAGCACGCCCAAGGCCACCGATCGATTGATCGGGCAGGCGGAAGGGCCGGTGTCCCCGAGCCCCGGCCCCAGGCCCGGCCGGCTCGGACACTAATCCCCCGTCAGCGCCGGGTTAGCGCTGCCCTTCTGTGACCCCCGTCTGAGGAGGGGTGACGGCTGTGAAATCACGGACGCGTCACGAATGACGCGGACGGCCCTCCACTCAGCGCAGGGAGAACCCGACCATCTTCCAAAACCAAGGCCTAGTCCTCGCAAGACGTCCAACTGCTTTTTCTCATATTGTAGAAAACACGTCCTCCTCCTCTGCCCGATGCGGGGCTCAAACTTGCGACCCCGAGATCGAGAGCCGCCCGCTCCCCCGACGCCCTGGACAGCCCTGGCTTAACCAGGCAGTGGACAGAGGGCAAAGGACAAGAGGCCAGGGACCCGGCCAGCACCCCGCGAACATCCTCAGGGAGCTGGTGCTTCTCTACAAACGGCATCTTTTGGGGGTTTTTATGCTTCCTAAGTTTTCTTTAATTTCAGTCTGTTTAGAAATAGCGACGAGTTCACAGGAGCTCGCGAAGCTGGAACAGGAAGCGCGGTGCCGTCCCCCCATCACTCCGGGCGTCCGTCCGCACACAGAGCTCCCTCCAGCGACCCGCCACCCGCACCCCTGCGCACCACCGCCCGGGGCCGTCCCGTGAGAACGTTCTCTCCATGTGAACGGCGCCGGCCTGAGGGCCCAGCCTCGGAGTCACCCTCCAAAGCGTCTTCCTCTGTCTGGCTCGCTAATATTCCGCGGTGCGCGGCCGCCGCGTCCTGAGGGGCTCGCGGGCCGGCTCCCGTCCAGGTTCCGGGTGGGTGAGAGCCTTCCTGTCTCTGGGAGGAAGGCCGGGGCCGAACACGGCCGCAGCGGGCTCGTGTCCTCGGTGTTTCACGCGCCGCCTGCCGGGCCGTTTCCCGCCCCTCGTTGCCGGGTGTAGACTGCGCGTCCCCAGCGGTGGTGGCTTCTCAGGCTCCTCCGGGCGGGAGGTGAGAGATGCTGTGGTGGCTGCAGGAGGGGACGAGGCGCCCGGCACGCAGCCCATGGCACGCGCTTGGCCATGGCTGCCCACGGACGATGCGGCTCTGGAAGCGGCATCCTGGGGTGCTGGCCTCGGGGATCACAGGTGTCCCCGCCCATGGCCACCTGCCCTCCAGGGCGTCTTCGATGGGGCCTTTTCCGGCAAAGTGAGGTCATCGAGCTATTGCACAGTGTTCGACTCAGACGTAAACACAAAGTCTCGGCGTTTGCGGACGTTGTGAAGGGACCTCAGCGGCCGGGGCAGTTCTCCCCGCCGTGCACCGTGGCGCAGGCGGGCTCTGCTGCCGCCGGACCGTTGTCTCTCGGCGGCGTCCCCTGCGCCCCCTGCCTCTGGACCCACGGGCTCGGCTTCGGGTGCGGATTCCACGCGGGAGCGAGTCGCACGTGTTGGCCTGGCTCGTTTCCTGCCACGGCATCTGACCTTCACAGGCAGCTTTAGAGGCCGCCGTAAAAGCTGCTCGTTTCCATCCGTGTGTCTCCCAGATGCTCGGCGTGAGGGCCGTGCACCCCCGGCCGGCCCCGCCCGCTCCGCCAGGCCTACACCCCTGCGCCCCGCGGCCCCGAAACAGAACCCAGCCCCGCGCCGGCGAAGCCTTTGCTCCCCAGGACTGTGTGTCCCCCCACCCATCACATGGCACCCGCGCAGAGCTGCGTTGTCGCCAACCCCGTCGCCGTCCCTGTCCCATCCGGGGCAGGTGGCCTTTGTTGGCTCATGAGAGGAGCCGTTCGTGAGGGACGTTTGCTGTGTGTGCCTTCGCGGGATGGGTTTTGGATCCCGGTGCTCAGACCTCGCTTCCCTTCCGTACGGTTGCTCTAGAGTGTGCGGAGAAAGCAACCCCTCACCCCGGGATTCAGAAACGTACTTGTTGGGGCGCCTGGGGGGCTCCGTCGTTGGGCGTCTGCCTTCAGCTCAGGTCACGGTCCCGGGGTCCTGGGATCGAGCCCTGCATCGGGCTCCCGGCTCGGCGGGGAGCCCGCTTCCTCTCCCTGACTCTCCCTGCTCGGGTTCCCTCTTTCACTGTCATATAAATCAGTAAGTAAATAATTTTAAATCCTAAAAAAAATATGTGGGGTTTCGTCTAGGACTTTATGGATCGGGAGTGACCCCAGAACATGTTTTAAGTGAACTTTTTACTTGGGGATGATGTGCGCTTTACAGGAGAGTTGGGTTCGCGTACACCCAGACCCCGCACCCTGTGTCCACATGTGCCCTCCCCCCCAGGAAACGGGCTCGGGCCTGACCGGTCCGTGGGCTGAGGGCCCTGAGGGGGCTCGCCCTGGGTTTCTATCCCTGTGAAGCCAGAGACCCCTCGGCTGGTCCGGCGGGGCCCCCATGGGTCCCTGGACTCGGCCCACATCATACAGAGACCCCAGCCTTTTGGGAACGGATGTCCCCCGTTTTTCCAGTAACGTCTTGTCTACTCCCAGATCCCACCCAGGATTTCCTGTCACAGTCAGGGGCCACGTCCCAGGGCTCCTCTGGCCAGAACGCGCTGTCCTGTAAGAATCCGTGGGGGAGGGGCGCCTGGGGGGCTCCGTCGCTGAAGCCTCTGCCTTCGACTCAGGTCATGATCTCAAGGTCCTGGGATCGAGCCCCGCATCGGGCTCTCTGCTCAGCGGGGGAGCCTGCTTCCCCCTCTCTCTCTGCCTGCCTCTGCCTGCTTGTGATCTCTCTCTGTCAAATAAATAAATAAAATCTTAAAAAAAAAGGGGGTTTGCAGACGTTGTGAAGGTTCTTGAGGTGAGATCGTCCTGATTAGGGTGGGCCCTAAGTCCAATGACAAGTGTCTCTTCAAGAGACAGGAGGAGACCACCACTTGGCCACAGAGGCAGAGACCGAGGGCTGCGGCCACAGGCCAAGGCCCAGCCGCGCCCCCCGGAGCTGGGAGAGGTGGGCCCCCCGGAGCCTCCGCAGGGAGCACGGGCCCACCGACCTGACTCCCGGGAACCGAGCGCGAGGCCAGCACGCAGTAGGAGCTCAGCAAACATCTGAAAACCAGCTGCACGTGTCCCGGAGTCCACTTATCCACCCACGGGTCCCGCCACGGCCGGCCTGGGGTCTCACTCACATAAGCGTCCGATTCTTGGTTTCAGCTCGGGTCGAGATCTCCGGGTTGTGGGATGGAGCTCCGCCCCCCCCAGAATCGGGCTCCCTGCTCAGAGGGGAGCCTGCTGCTCCCTCTGCCCCTCCCCCACTCCTGCTCTCTCTTCTGACAAATAAATAAATAAAATCTAAAAAAAATAAGAAGTTACCTTTCTAGAGCCACGTGCGGGCACATCCCCTGGGTGGGAACAGGAGCGAGGACCCCCGCGCGGCCCCGGGGACGGACTGGAGCCCACGACGCGCAGGGAGGGACCAGACACAGATGGTCCCCCCGGGGTGTGCGTCCCTGCGGGGGACACGCCCGGACCAGGCTCCTCCGGGGACGGGAAGGGGGCTCGCGGGGGCCGGGGGCCGGGGAAGGGGAAGTGTCACTATGAGGCGACAGAATGTTCCGGAGTCGGATAGAGCTGGTGGTTGCAGACCTGTGCCAGATGCCACAGAATCGCTCACCTAAAAATGATTAATTGTCTGTTGTGTGAATTTCATCTCAAGGAAGAAGTCAGCTCCCTGATTCCATTGTCCCCGGGGAGGGACGCGTCACTGCTCAGCGCCGCAGGGGCACACGCTGCGGCCTGCGGTGACTAGGGGGTCGCTCTTCCGATGGCCCTCCCGGGAGAGCGGTGTAGACGACACCATCCTTGTGGGACCCCGGGAAAGCCAAGTCAGCAAAGGCCCATGGTCCCCGGGGCTGCTGCCACTTGCCTCCGACCTCCTGCTGGCCGGCACGGTCCCCGGAGCCCGCAGCCGGAGCAGCGGCCGCTGACCAGAGTCTCGGGCCCACGAGAAGCCTCCCAGGGCTCCTCCGTCGGGATCGCTGCCCCCGTGACTGCAGGGTCCCCGCCCCGGGCTCCGGGAAGGGGTGCGGGGGCCGTGCCGTGGGCAGTCAGATGGAGGGAGTCCGGCCCAGCCCCCGGCCCCTCGTCCCCCAGGGAGGACCCGGGACTCCACAGGCCTCCCCGACTCCAGACCAGCCGCTGCCTCCGTGTGGACACCGTTCCCACTCCACAGCCGGCAACGGCGAGGCTCCCAGCAGCTGCGGCTGGGCCCTAGATCCAGGCAGGGCAGGACTAAGATCCGCCCCCGCCCCGAGCCCCTGAGCCCGGGCCCAGGCCCCTCGCAGGGCAGGGGAGGGGAACCCCAGGCCCCTCGCAGGGCAGGGGAGGGGAACGTCTGTTCTTCTTAAGCCTCCATCTTTAAGCCTGCTGTTGCCTTGGCAACAGTCTGCGCTGACCTTTGTGCTGAAAAAAAGGATGACCTTCCCAGTGCAGTCCCTCCTCCCATCGCTGTTCATCTCCCCCCACCTCCCCCACCGGGCCCCTCACCCGCCGAGCGGTTTAAAGGCATCTGTCTAAACAATGCATTATGGATTTCTCCACTGGCCTCACACAGCCGGAGAATTTCAATCCAGACAGGCTCCGGCTTTCCCAAACTTGAGGAAAGGGGAGCGTCCTGGGAGTAGGGTTAGAAATGCATATTCCAGGCCGGGGGTGGATGGCAGTGTGTCCGATGGCAGCCCCAGTGGCCACCAGGCTCAGTTTCCGGGTCTGCCAGGTGGGGCGCTGCAAGGACCCGGCGGGGGGGGGGGGGGGGCGGGGGTGACCAGCCCGCGTGCGTAGCCGGGGCCGGCTGGGGCCGGGCTGGGGCTGCGGGACCGCACCGCACTCTCCTGCCAGGGCGTGGGAAGGAGCGACCCAGGGGTCCCCACCAGGAGGTGGGCTCAACACCAGCAGTCTGCCGTCCCTGTCCTCGCCCACCCATTGCTTAACCAGGGGGAGACAGGAGGGAACGACAAGAGAAGTGAATTCCTCCTAGAACTTCCCATGGCAGGATTTCTAGCCTGAGCCCCTTCCCCGTCTCTAGGCTGCCCCGCCTGCATGGCCCTTCTGACAGGCCCAAGGCCTGACCATGTCCCTCCCCTGCTGTGGCTCCCCAGTGCCCGCAGGAGAAAAGCCAAACTCCTCCCCCACCTCTCCCTGTTCAGAGGCACTGCCACTCACCAGCCTCAGGGCCTTTGCGCATGCTGTTCCTTCTGCCTAGACGCTCATCCCCCCTAGAAGTACAGCTCTCTTTAGGGCTCAGCTCCAATGACACCTTCTCCGAGAAGCCCTCCCATGCCTGTCCCTTCCCTTAGTATTTGCCAACTCAGAGAGAGAGGAGGACGGAGACTGGCTGCTCCTTTGAGCTTGTTGGCCACCAGCTTTCCCTTTGTGTCTTATTTTCCCGTTTTTGATTCCACGTCACTTTCAGACAGTGTGTGTTCATCCCGTGCCGCGCGCTGTCCCAGGCACCTTACAAGTGTGGATTCATGGGACCCGTACCCTCCCATTACCCGGACGTGCGCAGGTGGAAACCGAGGCCCAGGGGGCGGGTCTGCTTGTTGCTCGTGTGGGCGCGTCCCCATTATGCACACACGTATCACACGCCATGCTCTCGGGCATGGGACTAGGGCCCACCCAAATGACCTCAAGTGAACCCGACCACATGTCCAGGGACTGTTTCCAGGTCGGGCCCCACTCGAGAGGTTGGACTCGGACAGGGTTTCAGCCGCGACGGCATGTCTGTGAGTCTGTCCTTTCCCCTCTGTCCCAGGAGATGCCGTCGCACGCCGAGGCCGGTGTCTGAGGTTTCCCTCTCTGAGGGCCAGGGTCAGGCCAGGGGTCCCCTCCTGGGGTTCCGGGGCGCTCAGCTGGGGTAGATCCCCGGGGCCTGGTCCCCGCCCTGCGGCCATAGTGCGCACACAGCAAGCCTTTCCTGGTGGGGCTGTCCCAGAGCTCCTGGATGCCAGGAGTAGCTTGCAGCAGCCCCTGGGCCCCAGGATCCCGACCTGGGGCTTAGGTCACCCTCGAACCCGGAAGGCCACCGAGCAGACCGCGGTCAGCACAGATGCTGGGGTTCGGGGAGGCCAGGGCGCCAGGGCTGAGGCTACTGGCCCCAAGACCTCGTCCCCCGCTCTGGGCCGGCCTCCTCGGCCTGCATCTGTGTCTGTCTCCCACCCGCTCTCCTGTGTCCAGAGGAGGGACACGGGGCACTAGGGGCCGGGGAGAGTCAGAGCAGGGCAGTTTCCAGGGCGAGGTCTTGCCCTGCCCCCGGCCTCCGACCCCAGAGCTGGTGGACAAAGGGACCTTCGAACCGCTCTTCCTTGGCCATTGGCCCCCTGCCCCTGCTCGGCCCCTGCAGCAGCGGCGGGAAGTCCCTGGGGACCACGGGGGCAGTGGTCTCCCACAGGTCTGCTTGGACGCAGCCCATCCCACGCCTGGCTTGCCTGCCCAGCGGAGGAGCGACCCGTCCGTGGGAGGCGGGGAGCACGCGCGTCTGCTGTCGGGAAGGGGGCCCACGAGGCCCGGGAGATGCTCCGGCCGGTGGAGACATTGCCGCCTGCCCGAGCTCCCCGCCGCCAAGCCCGCGAGGCTTCTCCTGCTGCCCCCCACCCCCGAGCCCTGCATGGACTCGCACTTTGCTCTTGGCCTTGGCGGGTCCTGACTTCGTGTGAGGGTTTAATGCCCAAGACAAGGGCAGATGGCAGTGTTTTCACCAACAGCCTTGCCTTCCTACCTGCCAAGAGGGGACACAGCCACCTGCCCGCCGCCGGGGGATGGACACACATCACACGCCCCACGCGCGCACGGAATGTCCCCGGCCGCTGGCAGGAGCGAGGCCCCCCGCGCGGCCCCGGGGACGGACCCGAGCCCACGATGCGCAGGGAGGGGACCTGACACAGACGGCCCCGTGGGGTGTGAGTCCATGTGGGGGACACGCCCGGACCAGGCCCCTCCGCGGACGGGAAGGGGGCTCGCGGGGCTGGGGAGGGGGTGATGGCTGACGGGGTGGAGTTTCCTTTGAGGGAAGATGAAAATGTTCTAGAATCAGGGGCGCCTGGGGGGCTCCGTGGGTTAAGCCTCTGCCTTCAGCTCAGGTCATGGTCTCAGGGTCCTGGGATCGAGCCCCGCATCGGGCTCTCTTGGCTCAGCGGGGAGCCTGCTTCCCCCTCTCACTCTGCCTGCCTCTCTGCCTACTTGTGATCTCTCTCTCTCTCTGTCAAATAAATAATCTTTAAAAAAATGTTCTAGAATCAGTGGTGTTGATGGATATATACCTTTGTGAATGTACTAGAACAGATGAATTGTACACTTTAAATGACGGACTGGAAGGTACTTGAATATCCCAGTAAACCAGTTTACTGCCCCGTGTCACCTTCCTCCCTGACTCTGGAAGTCCACTCCCAGGTAAGGTACAACTTCACCTTCACCTGGGGCCACATCCAAGGAAGCCTCGTCTGGGAGCCTTGTAATGTAGTGAGGCTCCCGTCTCCAGGGGCATGCAAGCAGGGTGCAGCAAGCCATGGGCAGGGCTCCCTGCCCCCACCTCCGCTAAAACTGCCCCGCGAATTGAGCCCTCCTGCCAGGCGAACACACATATGTCCGCATGCACACATACAACTGGGGATTTTTCCCTTTTCTTCCAGTAAAGGGCCCTGTCATGGTCGCGGGGCGTCGGTGACATCGTGGATTTCATGGTGCTTTCATCACCACCCGCCTGGCTCACAAAGGCGCCTCTAAGCCCTTCTCCTCATATTCTCTATGTGGGAGCCTCCCCGCTTCCTGGTGACTTCAAACGTCCCGATCCTATTATGGTGGGGGGCGGGGAAACAGCGGAGTGGAGGAGGTGGCCTTTAGCCCCTGACCCGGGCTGGGCAGGGGCCCTCGGGACCCTCGTTAGGCTCCTGACCTTCCTGTGGGTCTCACAGGGTCCCTGACAACGTCCCACCCCTCCTCGCGGCCAGCCCAGGGGCCGCAGAGGAACCGCGGGGGTCCTCACGGGCTCTCTGCTCTCAGGCAGGCATGCTGGGCACACGGGTGTGGGCACGGGGGGCCCCCCTGACATGGCTCCACGGAGCCGCGGACGTGACTCACTGCGGCCCTCACTTCCATCTTGTCCCCTGAGCCTGAGTTCCCTCACCCAGGAAATGGGGACGATCCCGTTTCTCATTTCCCAGCTCTCGCCAGTCCCCCGCCCTGGTGGAAGGAAGCATCCTTCCTCGCCGAGCTGGGACCCTCCTGAGAGTCCCCGGCCCTGCCATGCGGCCAGCAGGGATGTCTGATCGCACCCTGGAATTCGGACTAATCTCGAGGGCCACAGAAGCCACGGGAAGGTTTAGGCGGGGGACAGTCACGGCCTGATCTTGGGTTTTGAAGAGTCCCTGGGTGCCCCGAGGAGGAGGGAGCTGGGGGCAGTTCCCGGGATGAGGGCAGTGGGCCCTGTGTTGTTCGGGGTGGGACAGACTGGCAGTGGGGAGGCAGCGGATCCCGGGGGACCCGAACCCCGGGATGCTGGCCCAGACGGAGGAAGGCCCAGACCCAGCTGCCTGTGTGCGGCCTTCACGCCTGAAGCCCGTCAGGACCCTGACCAACGTGGAGAAAAGACCAGACAAAAACTGGGGCCGGGCCCCGAGGCCACGATGCGCAGGGAGGGACCCGACACAGACGGCCCCGCGGACGGGGAGGGGGCTCGCCGGGGCCGGGGGCTGGGGAGGGTGACGGCGGACGGGGACGAGGCTGCTCTCTTGGGCGTTGGAATGTTCTGGAATTACAGAGGTGATGGCCACACATTCGCTAAAAACAACTGAACTGCTCGCTTTAAACGGGTGAACTTCACCTCAACTAACCCCAACTAAGAAAACAATCACTGGTTCTCCTGGGTCAGACCTGATCCCTTCATTCCCTTAGTGCGAACGGCGTGGCTTTGAAAGCTGTGTGCGTCCTGTACTTGATAGGACGTTCCGGAAGCCAGGGACTGGGCACCAGCCACCATGGGCGCGCCATCCTGACCCTTGGTAAGAAATACTGAAAGTGGGCGTCGGCAGGTGTGGGAGGGCGCGGCTGGGCACAGCGGGTGGCTGGTGGCGGTGGGGGTGCGGCTGCTCTCGCCGGCTGGCCAGCCGGGGAAGGGAGCAGCCCGTGCGCGGCCCCGAGGCAGGGACGGGATCGGTTCGTTCCGGAGATGGAGCACGTGGCCAGGTCCGCGGGAACAAGGGGGAGGGAGGGGCCCGGCGCACAGGGGCTCCCGTGGGGTGAGGGCAGCGGCCTGACTCTTGGCCGGGGACCCGGTATGGGGAGGCCCCAGGCTGGCCTCCGCCTCCCAGAGCCTCCGGTCGATCCAATCCTGGACTGAAACCCGTCTGGTCGGTCCCTGCGGCAGACCACGTGGGGGGTGCACAAGGTTGAACACGAGAATGGGGTCTAGAGCGATGTGGCCTTTCGGGGGCCCAGGGCACGGAAAGTGGCCCCCACGTGTGCTTGTGACCCCAAAGGGGGACCCCAGACATGCCGATACGCAGAAGGCCTTCCCAGATGTGCTAACCGCACAGCAAGGGGCGGGGGGCCGGACGCACCGTGAGCCACCAGGCCTTCTGTGCCTCAGCTTCCTTCAGTGGAAATGGGTCTACCAAGAGAACGCAGCCGGAAGCCGCTCCTCGGAGGGGAGGGAGGGGCTGGCAGAGGCAGGAGGGGGCCCGGAGCCGCTTGGGGCTTCAGCTGGGGGTGGGCCCGACTCTGAGCCTCTGTGAGGCACGGAACAGCCTGAAGACGCACACTCGGGCCCTCATCACCTCTGAGGTCCCTGCCCAGGCCCCACCTGGCCCCCACCAACCTCCCCCTGCTCCTCACTGGCCTGCACTCCAGCCCCAACCGCCTGTCCCCAGGCAGCCTCAGGGAGCTGAGAAACAAAGTCATGTAACCGGCATCACTCTCCCACCCTCGCCCACCATGGCTCCCGAGTGCCCTCCACTTAAAACTCAAGTCCCCCCGTGGTCCACACAGGCTAGCCCGGCCCCCCTCCCTCAGCTGGACTCCAGTGCCCGCAGGTGCAGGACCCCCCCGGGGGACTGGAGAAGCCGTCTACTCTCTGCAGAAAGCTCGCCCCCGCCCAATATTTCTCATACTTTGCATTTCAGCTGAAGCAACAATCACCTCAGAGAAGCTCATGAATCCACCACAAGACGGAGTTGGGGCCCCTCGGCGGGGAGGGCATCCTGAGGACCCGGAGGAGTCCTACCCGGCCTCGACCGTGCCCTC
Source organism: Nasua narica (assembly GCA_028533885.1). NCBI lineage: Eukaryota > Metazoa > Chordata > Mammalia > Carnivora > Procyonidae > Nasua > Nasua narica. The sequence continues at coordinate 644,587 of CM052799.1, read as the reverse complement.
ACTCAGAAGCGTGCTTGCAGCCCCCACCCACAGGCTGAGCGCCCAGCCTCAGTTTCCCCCGCTGCCAGACTGGGGGTTCTGAACTCCACAGCGAGCTCCTGCACGCAGCAGTGGGCTCAGGGATCGGGGGTCAAGGCTGGGCCCCGGGGTGGGTCCTCGCCGTGTGCTGGACACCGCCCCCCCACCCTGCCGTCCAGCCCAGACAGATCTGTCGCATCCCTTACGGCCGTGCCTGTGGGACACAGGCCTGAGTGAAGCAGCTTCGTGGGGGTCCCTCTGAGGCCCACTGCTCCGGGGCCTCCGCAGCTCACTCCCAAGCCCCGGCCGCCGCGACCTTCTCCACCGGCCTCCTCACTCCCCCTAGCGGCGGCTGGAGCCTGGAGCCGCGAGGGGCCCCAAGAGGGTTCCCAGGGCACACAGCAGGGAAAAGGCTCCCCTGGGTGCAGGGGACCAGGGTGCCCCTGTTCCCAGCCCACCTTGGTCAGAAAGAGAGTCACCCGCGTCTCTCCTGACAAGGCTAGGAAACTGAGGCACGGAGGGACAGGCCAGAGTGCCCCAAGGTCACACAGAAGGGCAGGTGAGTTCCAATCAAACTCCAGGGACATGGGACCCCATTTATGTCCCTCCCCCACCCCAGAAATGGAGGGAGGCCTGGAGTCAGGACCTGCCGTTGGAGGAGGACAGGGGTGCCGGTGGTGGGCCGCTGCTAAGGGGTCTGCGGTAGGGGGAGGGGCGATCCACACCACGGTCTTGCTTAGACTCCGGGAGTCCAAACCCCAGCGCCCAACCTGTGACCCTGGCCAGCAACCTCCTCGCTAGGCTCGCTGTCTCTTCATATGTAAAATGCGTGTAATTCCGCACTCGTGAGGTTCCAGGGAGGTGAGGCCAGTAAAGCCCATAGGTCAATGTTGGGTATGTAGTAGGTGCTCAATAAATGTTGGCTGCTCATTATCATTGGGTAGTATTGTCACCAAGCCTCATCCACCCTCCCCCCTGCTCCTCTCTTCTCCCCGGCTCCCTTGTGTTCTTCGTGGCTCTGTGCTCCTTGCTGCCTCAGGGCCTTTGCACATGCTATGCTCCCTGCCAGAAAACCCCGCATGCCCCCTTACCCTGATTAATTCAAGTTTTTCCACTTTGATTCCCACTGTGTCTCGCATTCAACACGGGATCGAGGGCACAGCTGGCCCTCCCAAAATGCATGAGGTTGGATGAAAGTGGGGCCGGCCCCAGACGGCCCTTTCCCACCTCCTCAGTCCATCATTTTGGGGAAACCGAGGCCCAGAAAGGGGCAGTAACAGCGGAACCCTCCCATCAGCAGACGGGCCCCGGGATGTAGTAGGGTAGGCTGCGGAAACCGCCGCTTCCCCGTCCCCAACCCTAGCCCCCAAGGAGGGTCGGGCTGCAGAGGCAGAGCCCAGGCCAAATTGAAATTGACTGTGGGGAACAGCCCGGCAGGGTGGAACAGACACGTGGCCGCCAGGGAGCGCAGGGGCGCCCGAGCGTGCGAATGCATTCCGGCCAGCGATGGAGAATGGCTTAACCTTCAGTGGAAGCTTCTAGCGACGGCCTCCCAGGAGCTGGAGGGTGAGGGGCTAAGTTGCAGCAGCCGGCAGAAGCAAGGACACCCTCTCCCTCCGTTCGCTCGCTCGCCCGTTTCCCGGGAGCACCCCTGCGGCGACACGGTGCGCCAGCCGGACCCTGGGCGTCTCAGCCCCTCTCCAGCCGGCCCTGCAGGGTCAGTGGACACAGAGAGCTGCCGTCCAGGTCCACCCTCCAGTGCATCTTTAAGTGCCTGCTGTATGCCTGGCTCTGGGCTCAGCCTAGTTAATGTGGCTCCTTGTGGCTCTTCCCAGACCCATTCCGGCCAGCGAGCCGGCCTGGAGAGGAGAGAGCTCGCCCCAGGAAGGCGAGTGGAGACGTGAAGCCCGAGGGACAAAGCTGCCACCATTTCCTTAGCCCTTGTCCGGGTGGGGAAAACGGTCTTGAAGACAGTGGGAGCTACAGAAGAATCTAGAGCAGGGGAGGGGGGGGAAGCCCCTTCCTATACTCCAGGGGAGGGTTTCCTGGGGCCTTCTTAGAGGGGGCCCCTAGGCCATGGACCCCCATAGCCATTCCCTATTGCGGAAGGTTCCACTGAGGCACAGAAACCAGCTACCTTCCCAGTCAGGCCAGACTTCGCAGGAACTTCCTGTTTGGAGGCTCAGAGAGGGCAGCTGCTGGCCCAGGGCCGCCCAGCTTGGAGGTAGTGGGTCCGCCTCCCCTCAGTTTCTCCCCCGGCCTCCGTGGGTTGGTGACCAGACACGTGGCCAACGGGGCAGCTGTGCTCCCCTGACCCGGAAGTCCCCCTTGGTGTCGGGGGCAGGGGTCACACCCCGACCCGCTCTCAGGGCGCCCCCACTCATATGGGCCTCAGCCCAGGATTAGGGGGCCAGGGTTGGGGGTCAACGGTATTTCCCACGGCTCCTTTCAGGCGGCAAGCGGATTGGTTCTCCCTGCCACCTCTGATTTCCCGGACAAAGGCTCGGGGGAGCGCCTGGGGGGACGGGCGGCCAAGCGCCCCTGGGAAAGTCCTGGGAGAGTCCTGGGAGGGCTCCCCCCCACCCCCCGCGCCCCTGCCACCTCCGCCCACGCTGCCGCCCCACCCGATGCTCCCGAGAGGCACCCGAGGTGCGGCCGGGGACACTGAGACCGGGAGAGGGGCTCAGCCGGGCCACCGCGCAGGAGGCCGCGGGGCTCAGGGTCCCCAGGGGCTCTGTGGGCCCCGCGGCTCAGCAGTGGAGCCGCGTCCCGCCGGCGAGTGGGAGGCGGGCGGCAGACAAAGGCGGGCAGGCTGGGCCCGCAGGGGCGCGTTCCGCTCGTCAGTCGAGGTTCCGCTTGAGTCCACCCTGGACAGGCGGGATAATGCCGCCCCCACCACTGCTGGGCCGCGACGACTTGAAGGGGCCCGCGGGCCTGACTGACGGCTGGGGAGGGGGCCGGGAGCTGGAGACCCCCCGACTTCCTCCCCCCAGTGCCGGGAACAGCTTCGAGCCATCCCGGGCAGTGACGTCGGGGAAACTGAGTCATGGGGGCACACACAGCCCCTCACGTCACACAGCGAGGCCGGGGCAGCCCAGTGGCGCCCAGCCCCTGGGCCGGCCTTGCTGGGACCGCCCCACCCCCACACAGCCTCACGGGGACCCTAGAGGGACTCGGGCCTGGGCCCAGGAATCACTCACCTCCTGTTCATTCCCCGGCACCTGGGCGGCCGGTGCCCGCGGGGGCTGGACCAGAGTCTGACCAGGGCCCCCGGGCAGGCCCACCGTCCCCCCCCGCCCCCCCCCGCCCCGAGCTCTGTGGGGGGCGGCGGGGGTCTCCCCGGACCCTCCCCTCACACCTGGTGCCTGGAAGATCTGCGCGGGTGGGGCCGGCGTCCCAGGAGGACACACTCGCAGGGCCTGAGGCTGGGATGGGACTGGGGGCCTGTGGGGGCCGAGCTGGGGAAACCGAGGCCCTGAGGGCACTGGAGCAGTGTTCCCACAGCAGATTCCGGGAGGGAGGGAGGTCAAGGCCAGGGCTCCCTGCCGCCCCCTCCCACACCAGCCCCGGCCTCCTGGGCACCATCCTCCGCCCGGCCACGAAGCTGGGGTCCACCTGAGCTCCCGGAACACTGAGCGGAGGAGTGGGCACGTCCACGGTGACTTCGGCCAGGTCCAGGGACCCTGAAGTCCCGGCCCTGGGATCCTACGCCTCCCAGGCCGCGGCAGGGGCTCGCCAGCAGTCTGGTCCAGCCAGACCCCCCTGTCTGTGGTCCCCGATCTTTCGCACCATCAAGGTTACCTTTGGAGAGGGGCCCCAGCAGGTGTGCTGGGTCTGGACCTATCTGGGCCTCAGTTTCCCCAGGTATAAAATGGCTGCTGGCTTCTGCAGAAGACCTCTTCCCCTCTGCCTCAACTCCTGGGGACTGCTCCCCTCGGCCCTCAAGAGACCCCGTTCCCTCCATTAACCCACCCGCCAGCCCTCGCCTCGGTTTCCCCTCCTGGTGGCCTAATCCCTGGATTGTCAGAGGCTGGTTTTACATACATTTAGAGGCTTTTCATAATAGATTTACTGGGCCTTGCCGCCTGGTGATTAGCCGCTCCTTAATTGAAAACTCCCTCCCGCCCCTCGGCCCCTGTGGGCCAGGCTCTGGAGGGGGGAAGGGGCCCGGGAGGACCCCACAGCGGTGCAGGCCTCCAGGGGGCCTCCCCGCGTGCTCCAGCGGGGTCTCCCTGGCATTCAGCAGACGGGGGGCGGGGGCTGCCAGGACCTCACAAGGAGGATGTGCTGCTGCCCCCGCCCACGAGGGGCCAGGCCGGGACTCAGACCTGTCTGTCCCATGCCCGGCTCCCAGGGCCACCACAGCCCCCGGGTGCGCAGGGTCCTCGGTTCAGATGGGGGCACAGGACCCCCCAGCTGAGCTGGCCTCGCCCCAGCCTGGGCCTGTGGGACCCCTGGGCTCCTACTCCAGGCTCAAGAAAGTGGGTGTTGGACTCCTCATCTCACCTCTTGATACCCTAAGTGTGTCCCCAGGTGTCCAGCAGGCTGCAGGGATCGGGGAGTGACAACAGAGAGCCTGTGACGGGTCCCCACCCCCCAGCCATCGCTGCCGGGTCCCCAACCGGGCAATTTAATTCCGCTTGTCACCAGGATACGGGCCGGGGTTATTTATCTGGTGTATATATGTATTTTAATTTAAAGATCTTCCAGCCAGCATAGCTGACTCCCGCGGTGTCCCGCTTCCCCCCTTATCTGAGAGAGGCCGTCCCCCACCAACGCCCCCCATACCGGGCACTCCCTAAGGAGTGAACAATGGAGAATGAGGCCAGCACCCTAGCCTTGCCGGGTTGGTGACAAAGAGCACTTGATTTGGAGCCCAGGCACAAAACACACCCATCCGGTCATTCCACTCACGTTTGGCAAGGGGCACTGACTATGCACCGGCCACGGGGGCCACGCAGGGAGGGGAGCCCAGTCCCTGGTCTTGTGGGGACAACTCTCCAGCTCATCAAGAATCCTGGGCTCTGAGCCCCACTCTGTGCCACCACGGCCCCATTTTCCACGAGAGCAAACCAGGTCCAGGGACCCTGAAATCCCGGCCCTGGGATCCTATGCCTCCCAGGCCAGGGCTGGGGCTCACCAGCAGTTTGGTCAGAACCCCGATCTGCCAGATGCCTGGAGCTGTGCCCTCAACCAGGGGTGGCGATGGACCCCTCTGTGCCTCAGTTTCCCCTCCTGGCCACAGCGCCATCTAGAAGGGCAGCATGGGGTGGGCGTGAGGAGTGGCTAACAATCCCCCCCGGCCTGCAGGACTCATTAACACTCAGGCCGCAGAGAGGAGCCCAGATATTGAAAACCATAATTCTGGCGCCCCGCAGGAACGGCCAGGCTAAGGCGCACAGAGGGGCCGGTGGGCACTCCCACGCAGGCCCCGCAGAGAGCCCCTCTGTGGTGCCCCCACCGCAGGAAAATAGCAGGCTCTCATTTTGCCCCCCAACCTCTCGGGCGGCCTGCTCAGGTGCCCCCTCCGCGCCCCCCCAACAAGCCGCCGGCTCCTCGGAGCGCACAACCAACCGACCTTACAAGGGAAAGGATTCCGGACTCCCGTGTGCGGCCTACCAGGGCTGCGGGGCTAGGAGGCCCGGCCCTCCCCACTGGCCGGACTGAGGACAGTCAGGCCCTCCCCCATCCCACCCGCATCCCTGCTAAAGGGGGTCCCCCTCTCAGGCACTGACAGCGAGCTGCCGGGGGCGGGGGGGCGGGGGCTGGAAGCGAACCCATTCTGGCCTCAGTCTTCCCATCTGTAAAATGGGTCTCAGATGGGTTTGGTCTGAATGGCCACAAAGGGGGAAACCGTGTCCTCCTGGGGAAGGGGGCTCAGAGCCCGGGGAGGGGTTGGGAGGGGCCTTGTGGGACGGGGGCAGGACCTCGCGGGAGGAGTGGGAGGGGCCTGTGGGACGGGGACCTCGCGGGGAGGGGCCTGTGGGACAGGGGCGGGACCTCGCGGGGAGGGGCCTGTGGGATGGGCGGGACCTCGCGGGGAGGGGCCTGTGGGATGGGGCGGGACCTCGCGGGGAGGGGCCTGTGGGATGGGCGGGACCTCGCGGGAGGGGGTGGGGTCTGGCACCTGGGCTCCGGCCGGAGAGCGGGGGCCGGGGGCCGGGGGCGGTGGGGTCGCGGCCTTTCCTGGGCTCCCGCCTGTCTCAGGTCCGGGGCGGTCGGTGGAGGGGCGCCCCCGCCCGCGCCGCGGCTCCCAGCGGCCGCAATAGGGCTTTTAAGCACTTAGAGCCCGCAAACTGGAACGGGAACCGCCGCCTCTCGCCTCCTCTTCCTCCCTCAGGGCCCCTCTCCAGGCTGGGGCCGCGCGCCTAACCCGTGCCTCGGTTTCCCCGGAGGTATCAGTAATGGATCCTTCCGACGGTCGCGGGAGCCCGGGGGGAGGAGTCTTGGCGGGGGTGGGGGCGGGGGCTCGGGAAGCGCCGGCGGTAACGCCCCTCACCCCCCTGCGCTCCGTGCGTGTGCCCCCTCGGGAGCTGGAGGTAGGGCAGAGGGTGGAGGACCCTGGGAAATGAGTCTCCTGCATCTCTCCTGGAAGCTTCTCCCGCTTTACCCGAGAGTCAGGCCAGCGCCCCGGGCCCAGAGGGAAAGGCCGCTCCGCCTAGGGTGGGGGGCTCTGTCCTCGAACCCACAGCAGACCTCCAGGGCTCCCAAACCCAAGCAGGTACGTCAGAGTTTCAGGGAGAGGGCAGCTCCGGGGTCCCCAACACTGCCCAGCGGGGACCCAACAAATGTTTCCCAGCGGCTGGGGGGACCTGGTATCCTTCCCTGGGCTGCCCTAGGCCCCCATTCAGGTCTGAATCCTGATCCCACGGAGGCCTGGGGCTCAGCCTCGACTCACCCCGAGGACCAGTGGGGCCTGGTGGGGCTTCTGCCCCATCCATCAGGAGAGGAGCCTCCCCCAGCACTCGGTCCATGAGGGCGCCTGGACCCATGGCCTCTGGGCCCCCGTTTCTGGATCAGATAGGGGTGAGGGGCCACCAGGGAAGGAGCAACCCACCCACCCCCAGAGTTTCTCCCAATCTCTGGCCTCGGAAGGAGGCTCACCCCACCCTGGGGGGCTCCACCACCGAGCAAGCAACCCCCGGGGTTCCTGTAGGTGTGCAGAGGGCCATGGGGGCCACGTGCAGGGGCTCTGCTTGGCCAGTGACTGCGCAGGGAGGGAGGCACCGACGTGAGCAGCAGCCTTCTGGACGCCTCCCTGAGACAGTCCATGTCCTGGTGCTCGGCACCCCAGACCACTCCTTGGCTTCCGGTCTTGCCCCAGAGCCTCTCTCGGCTCCCCCCAGCTCCTTTGCACATCCCTGCGCTTCCCCCGCAGCCTCCAGAGAGACTGGGCCACGAAATGCCTGGCTCGCCCTTCGGTCTGGTGGCTGTGGCTGTGCCACCTGCCCTAGACGGGGCACGCAGGCCCCTGCGCCCCGGCCACACCCAGCCCCAGCCGTAGGGGAGGGGGACCAGGAGGGGACAGGAGCCCCTCCCATGGAAGTCTGCCCCTTTGGCCACACCGGCCAGGCTGCCGCCACTTATTTCCAGCCTGTGTGTCATCTTGCCATGATTTATGGTTCCTTGGGGGCTCCTGGGCTGTGAACTTGCTTTTTATTTGTCCATCCATGGGCTCCCGGCCACCTGCCACCTGAGCCAGCGGCCCCAACAGTGTGGCCTCCTCCTGTGGCCCCTAAGTGCCTCCAGTATTGGGCCTGGAGGCCACAAGGGCTCGCAGACCAGGGAAGGGCCCGGCACTGACCGCACACGGTACAGGTGCCCGAAGCGCTTGCTGGGGGCCCTGACCCCAGCGTGGGAACAACTCGTCTGTCACTTTCTAGTTATGCAGCTTCCTCACTCAGTCGCTCCGTCCTCAAGAATTCATGGAGCGCCTACTGTGTACCAGGCGCGCTCTAGGCCCTGAGGACCCTGCGAGGCCCCGCGCCCTTTACTTGTTGCGAAGGGGGGGGCGGTGGGGACTTCTGGCTGTGGGCCTGTGATTGAAGGACTCCAGGGGACCCCTAAAGTCAGCATGGTCCCCGACAGCTCTGAGGGTAAGCCATGCTGGGGCCTTGGGGCTTTTCTCCAGGGGAGACAGAGAGGGGCGGCTGGAGCCCAGCCGGTGCCGGAGGCCTGACCACACCCAAGGCAGGACAGCGGCAGACCTGACCGGCTCCAGCCCTGAGCCGCCCTCAGGGTTGGGGGACCTCAGGACCCCCTCCCCGGGCCGGGGCTGAGGCAGCAGGAAGCAGCCTTGGAGGGAAATCCCTTCCCTCGCCTTGGACGGCAGGACGGCATACCGATGGCTGGCGGGCCGCCCGCAGGTGTCCGCGGGTCTGCTGAGGCTGGGGTGCGGGCCCCAGGGCCCTCGCGGTGCTCAGTGCAGCCTTGGGAGTGAGCGGCCGCCCCGCACGGTGACCGTGGTCCCCGAGGCGGCGGTCCGCGGCTGGCTGGCGGCGGACAGGGGTGGTTCCTGAGAGACCCGGGGCCGCGCGCTTGCCCCGGGCAGTGCAGGGGTGTGGCGGGGAGCAGGGTGGTGGGGTTTTCTGCGCATGCGCGAACGAGACTGCACGTGGCCTGTGACAGATCCAAGGGGCGTGTCCCCGCCGTGGTCACTGGGTCCCGGTGCTGACCAAGCAGGCCTGCCCTGCCCCCCGGGGGCTCCCGGCCTGCAGGGGCGAGCAGACAAGAACCAGATTCCGCTCGAGGCGGGTGGGCCCAGTGGCCCCGTGTCCGGGCAGGTTGAGAGAGGACATTTGACCTAGTCCGAAGGGTCTGGGGGAGACAGCCAATCAGTTACCTGTGGGGGGGGGGTAGACCAGACGGCAGGAACAGCCTGTGCCGAGACCCCAAGGTGGGAACAAAGCTATTTTGTACTTACCCATCTGACAGCACCTTTTGTTAAAACTTTGTCTTAAAGGAGCGCCTGGGCAGCTCAGTGGGTTGGGCGTCTGCCTTCGGCTCTGGTCACAGTCAGGGATGGGACCCCCGCATGGGGCTCCCTGCTCAGTGGGGAGCCTGCTTCTCCCTCTTCCTCTGCCCCTCCCCCTGCTTGTGTGGGCTCTCTCTCAAATAAATAAATTCTTAAAAACAACAACAATAACAATAAATAAATAAATAAACAATAAATAAATAAAATCTTTAAAAAAAAAAAATCCTCAGGGCATCAGGTGGCTCAGTCGGTAAAGCATGTTCCTTCTGCTCAGGTTATGATCCTGGGGTCCTGCTCCGTGGGGAGCCTGCTTGTCCCTCTCCCCCTGCCCCTCCCTCCACCCCTGTTCCTTCCCTCTCAAATAAGTAGATAAAATATATATATATTTTTAAAGATTTTATTCATTCACTTGACAGAGAGAGAGATCACAAGAGAGGCAGGCAGAGGGAGAAGGGGAACCAGGCTCCCCGTTGAGCAGAGAGCCCAATGCGGGGCCCCATCCCAGGACCCTGAGATCACGACCCGAGCCGAAGGCAGAGGCCCAGCCCACTGAGCCACCCAGGCGCCCCGTAGATAAAATATTTTTTAAAAATCCTCATAATAGCTAGCTGGAAACATCTTAAATGTCCATGAATTGGTGAAAAGATAACCAAAATGTGATATAGCCCCACACTGGAACATTACTCGGCCAAGAACAGGAGTGAGGGCCCCTCCCCCACGGCCCTGGGGATGGACCCGAGCCCACGATGCACAGGGAGGGACCAGACACAGAAGGTCCCATGGGGTGTGAGTCCACGCGGGGGACACGCCTGGACCAGGCTCCTCCGAGGTCGGGAAGGGGACTCGTGGGAGCCGGGGGCTGGGGGGGTGACATGATGGGGACGGGGCTGTCCTTGGGGGCGGTGAGAATTCTGGAATCAGATGGGCACAGGCCGCACAACCCCGTGAATGTACTAACATATTAAATGGATGGACGGTGTGGTACGGGAAGTGTATCTCAACTTTTGTTTTTAACTTTATTTATTTATTTATTTATTTGACAGAGAGAGAGAGAGAGAGAGATCACAAGTAGGCAGAGAGAGTGGGAGAAGCAGGCTCCCCACTGAGCGGAGAGCCCGATGTGGGGCTTGATCCCAGAACCCTGGGATCATGACCTGGGCCAAAGGCAGAGGCTTTAACCCACTGAGCCACCCAGACGCCCCCTCAACAACTTTTCTTAATAAGAAAATTAAAGTCAGGCTAGGATCCCGCCCCATGGTCCTGGAGGAGTCGTCCCTCGGCTTCCCTTCCCTATGGCAAGGGGTCTTGGGAAAGCAGCGTCAGCGAGGCCTCCTCCCTCTCTGAGCTTGGGGGTCCTCACTGCCAATCAGGGGGTCCTTAGGGTCTCCCTCCACGGTACTCAGCACAGGTGTCCCTCGGCCACCCTGCGACACTGGGCACGGCAGGTGCCCCCACACAGGGGTCTTTGTGTGGCTCAGTGGGTTCATTAAGAGGCAGGCCCTGTCGCTGGGCTCAGCTTGGCTGAATTAATTAGCTGAGAGCCTTCCCTCCCTGCTAATTGTGCCGGTGAGGCTGCGGTCCTGGAGGGTGGCCCCAAGGGGACGAGCTGCTGAGAGGATCCCCGTCCGCTGGCCCTGCTGAGGGGGCCCCTACCTCTCTGTTCCCCCATCTGGGGCGAGGCTGGGGTGAAGGCCCCTGGGACCCCACAGCAACCGACACGTGCCTTTTGCAAAGCCAGAAAGGGATCGAGAACAGGCAGACCCTTACCCTGGCCTGGGCAGTAAGGGAAACTGAGTCACACAGCAGCAGACCTGGGCGACACAGAGGTCAGAGAAGGTGGTTGGATTCTCAAGGAGCCATGATGGAATCAGGATTCGCTCCCTGATTCCTGATTCCCAGGATCCCTCCCCCCAGCGTGGAGGGAGCAGGAGCCTTGACCAGCCCTGGGGTCCTGGCTTCCCCTGTGCTCCGGCTGCATCTACAGTCTCTTTCCTCCCTCCTCCTGGCTGCCCTGGGGGGGGGGGGGGCGGAGAGGGCTTGTTCCCATTTCTCAGGGTGGGGGGACTGAGGCCCACGGATGGCAACGAAGGACAGAGCCCCGTAAAAGCGCTCATCCCAGCGCCTGGCCTCCAAACCACCCGAGACTCGGTCGTGATGGACCCCAGATGCTTCTCGAAGACACCCCGCCTCGGCCGACTCCAGATGCGACCCCACACTGCACGTTCCCCTGCCCCCCAGTCGGGGGCGGTGCCCCCAAACACACTGGCACACTCTTGAGGTTTATGCTTGTTTTATTATAAAAAAATACAGAATCCAAAGTTGATCGTAAGGGAGGGGGAGCCTCGCCGCCCACAGAAGCCTGGGTTGCCTCCTGGTGCCGCGCAATATATACGTATATATAATATATAGAAAACACAGATCAGGAAAGGCGGGTAGAAATATGAAATCTGTATAAATGCCATTTGTTTCTTTAAAGGGTCGGGGGTCTTTTTCTGGGGGTGGCCCCCATATTCTGCTTTGTCCTGTTTCTCTTATAAATGTCCTTAGTTCCTAGAGCGGGGGGAGGGGCTCGGACAGACTATTGAGCTTATTGCGAAGTGTGGCTTCTACTCTAAAATTCCCCCCACCCCCCGCCCAACAAAAGTGCCCCCCTCCCAGGAAGGGGTGAGAAAAAAGAAACTTTCCAGGCCGTCCTTAGGAATACAGTAAAAATAAATCACAGTATACACTTGCTGGCTCTATTTACAGAAATGTCATGTCTTCTGGGCCTTGAGGGGGCGACCCAGAGAGGCTGGGGGCACGCGGGGGGAGGGGCCCAAGCGGTTCTAAGACTCTGAAGGGGCCCCCAGAGGAATACCCCAGATTTCCACTCTGGGAAAGGGTCACCAGGAGTGAGGACGGTGGGGCAGGACACAAGGCTCTGAGGCCAGCGCCGATTCCGGACCGGGGCCTGGGGGCACTCGTCACTCAGCCCTTCGGTCGGTCTCAGACCGGCCTGTCAGCAGGGCGCATGGGACCAGGGTGGGCTCCAGTCCGGACCCAACACAGACCAGGGGTCTCCAGACGCCTGTGCCCCAGGGGCCCAGGGACCCCCCCACCCCCGCCCCATCCATTCTGTTTCCTTCCCAAAGTCACCAGCAACAGCAAGGAATAAATTAAATTAAAAACTCAAGTCTTTCGGATTCCACCATAAAAGAAAAGCACTGCCGAGGGGCTCCTGGATTCTGGGACTCTAGAAGAGCCCACCGGCCGGGCGCTGGCCACCTCCCCGGCCTCTCGGGCCTCGAGGTCCTTAGCCACGCCCCCCGGGGCTGGTCGAGGGGCGCTGGACAGCCCCCCAGCCTGGCAGGGGCGGCACCGCCGCGGGAGGATCGGAGTCCGGTCTGGTCGGTAGGCGGGCCATCCACGGGGCGGGACTAGGAGCCCAGGAGGCTCCACAGCACAGGCATGGTGCTGAGGACCAGCCGGCAGCTCCCCAAGCCGCTGCAGGAGTTATTGCTGGTGAAGATGGGCTCAGGGGCCTCGTACAGGGTCTCGTCTGGGGGGACACGGAGGCAGAACGGTCAGCAGGCGGCCCCCCCTCCCCGGCCCCCCTCCCTAACCGGCTACACCCTGCACCCACATTCCTCCGCTGCGCCCCTCCCTGGCTGGGGCGCTCCTGGCCGTCTTCACCGGGCAGAGCTCGGCAAGGTGAGCTTGCACCTTGCACAGCAGGTGCCACATCGTGTGTGTCCAGCTCCTGGGTGACGTCACGAGGGGCTGCGGAGACCCCCGCCTCTTTGGATGTGGCTTTCGAGAGTTCAGGAATGGGGCCCCCAGGTCTATCTCAGGGGCTCCGCTGAGGCTTACTCTCAGGGGAGCAGGGCTCGGCCTCCGCGCAGCGCCGCGTGGGTCCTGGACTTTAAGGTCTGAAAGGCTGTCCTCATTTACAGATGGAGAAACTGAGGCTCGGGCAGGGGCTGCCACAGCCATTGCTGAGGTCGTGGGACTCCCAGGCCCGCCGACTGACCACGGAGTGGGTTCTGTGGGTTCAGGACACAAGGGTGGGGGACTGAACCCTGCACGGTGCCCTGAGCACTTACTAGTGGGCCGAACATAGACCTTCAGCCTCAGGCAGGGTCGGTCCACAGCATTGGGAGGTGTGGCAGCTGGAAGAGAGGGGGAGGGGATTGATGGAGCAGGGGACCTCCTGGGGCTATGTCTCATCCCCCACACTGGGAGCTGCCCCCTCCCCCCAAGGCTACGGGAGGTGCCACCCATACAACTCCTGATCGCACAGCAAAGCCCCAGACACGATGCCCTCTATTTCCCAGAAGCCCTCCTGTGCACTCCCCTTGCCCCTCCCTTTGCTGAACCCAACCCCAGAGAGTGGGCGACCCCAGAGAGTGGGTGTGTCTGCCTGGTTCCATTTCACCCCGGGGGCAGCACCGGGCAAGGTTCAAAGGTGATGAACAAAAATATGTTTTGGACGGATCAGCAAAAAAAATCAGTATAACCAAATGATTGATCTGCAATCAAATACCTGTTCCCTGTCGCCTGTGGGCAAGTCACCCCCTATCTGGGCCTCATCTGTCCCCCAGTAAGTGCTTTGGAAATGATGGCCTCCATCTGGGAGCCAACAGGAGCCAGTGACTCCTGGGAGAGAGGCTGCACTCCCACCTCCCCCGGAGGGGTCCCACACTGCCGGAGGTCACACGGAGGCAGAAGCACATTCTGTCCTCGTGCCTAAAATCCCATTTTTGCTCCCTGCTTCTTGGCCCACATGGCGAGCACCCTGCAGGGGACGGGGGAGGCACGCAGCATCGGCAATGAGTCATGATGCAGGGGGACTTGGGGCCCAGGACAGGGAGGGGGAAGGAGGCCCAAAGGCCGGTGCAGGCCCGTGGGGTCACACACGGGAAGTCCGTGCGCATGCGTGGACACAGCCGGGCCGCCCTGCCTGTCCTCCCGGTGGCTGCCACCTCTGCCCACCGCCCCCCGAGAAGCCCCTCGCGCTGGGAGATGAAGATAAAAAAGCACGTAATAAAAATAACATTCGTCATAAGAGATAGGACGAATAATTACAATAATTATCTTTATGAAACTCCCGTCCTGGAAAGAAAAATGTAATTTTTCTTATATTACGAGGACTTAATTTAAACACCTTCTTCCCCCTTCCTCCACCCGCTTCTTCCCTGAATTAAAAGGAAAAAATCCAAATAGAGCAGAAAGGAAGAATGGGGCTTGTTCAGCTTAATTTGCCGCAGCGGGAACAAGGGCGGCGAGGGGCTGCTTCTCCCCACAGCCCCGGGGGCAGAGCCCCGCTCCCCCCTGGCTCCTCAGAGGCCCCGAGATCCCAGCAACGGGGATCCCCACGATCCCTCGGCGCTTCCGTGCCTCCCCAGAGGCATCAGCTGGGTGATGAGGTGGGCACCCCGAGGCCCCCATGTTGGTCGGGGGCAATGCCCAGACCCCCGGGGTTCCTGGCTAAGGTTCACGGACAAGACCACAGCACGATCTGGACTCGAACCCAGGCCCAGCTCTGCTGTGTTCCCGCCTCCCCAGGCTCTGGGGAAGCCCCCCTCCCCCCCGGACCCCCATGGGAGCAGCCTGCCCTCTGGCCCAGTGTGGGGCTGTGCAGGCCTGAGTGTCCCCAAGCCTTGAAAAGCAGCTTTCAAGGTCCTTGGGGAATCTTGGGCCAGGTGGGCCAGATGGGGGGAGACTGGGGCAGGACGCTGGGGAGCCCCTGGGAAATACCTAGGGAGCCAGGTGAGAACACAGGCTCTGACCGTGCTCCCCTCCCCCCCCAGATTCCCTACACGGTTCCCTCCTTGCTGCAGTGGGAGGAGCACCCGGTTTCAGTCTGGGACAAGCCGACGGTGGCGCCATCCGCTCCCCCAGCCCAGAGGCCCAGTAGCCTGATCCAGAGACTGAGGTCCCAGACAGGAAGCCGTGGGTTTGGACTCTCCACACCACTCTGAGCCTCAGTTTCCCATCTGCAGAATGGGGACTCTTGACAGTAGGGCCTCTAGGGCTTGCCCGAGGGGTGATACCATTCAAGAGCTTGCC
>CM052799.1:513301-629047 GCA_028533885.1 Nasua narica | reverse complement strand
CAGGCCAGGGCAGGGGCACGGGGGCAGCCCTGGGACAGCGACAGGCCGGGGCAGGGGCACGGGGGCAGCCCTGGGACAGGGTCAGGCCGGGGCAGGGGCACGGGGGCAGCCCTGGGACAGAGTCGGGCCGGGGCAGGGGCACGGGGGCAGCCCTGGGACAGGGTCGGGCTGGTGCAGGGGCAGGGGCAGCTCTGGGACAGGGTCGGGCCGGGGCAGGGGCAGCCCTGGGACAGGGTCGGGAGGGTGCAGGGGCAGGGGCGGGGGCAGCTCTGGGACAGGGTCAGGCCGGGGCAGGGGCAGGGGCGGGGGCAGCCCTGGGACAGGGTCGGGCCGGGGCAGCCCTGGGACAGGGTCGGGCAGCGACTGCACCCATCCCCTGGACTGCCCTTCAGCGGGTCAAGCACGGGTGTCTCGCGGACCGGCTCTGTGCTCCAGCCGCTCCGGCGAGATTGATGCAAAAGCCACTCCAGGCTTTTTCAAAAGTCATTTTTGCTCCCTCCCAGCCACTGAGAGCCCCGCTGATCGGCCAGTCGATGGCGAGCCGGAGACCCTGCCCTGCGGGGGAGGTGGAGACACCGAAACCACGGGGTGGGGGGGCATGGGGAGTGTAGGGCCCAGCTGCAGGTGCTGCCGTCCTGGCCCCCTCTGGGCCTCAGTTTCCCTCTCCTCCCTGGCATTAGGCAGGGATCACACACACTCAGCCTGGAAGAGAAGAGTTCAGCCCTCCGCAGAGCCCTTCTCAAGAACGGCCTCTGGAGGGTGCGGCTGCTGAAGCATCACCAACTCTCCCCACTCTGCCCCTGCAGGTGCTTTTCCCAGGATGTCTGCCTCCCTCCCCTGCCTCGGACCAATATCATTCTCCCCTCCCATTTCATCCTCCGAAAATCATCCAAAACCGAGGCCGCTTCGCTTCGCGGGCTCAGAGGCTGTAGGCGTGGGCCCCACCAGGCAGGCCAGGCTTCTGACCTCCCAAAACCCAGGGCTCGCTCTTCTGAACGTAAATCAGATCCTGTGATGCACTGGCTCAGCTCCCCATCACTCAGAGTAAGACCCTCAGTCCTCCCAGGTCATGAGGTCCAAGGTCCTGCCGTTCCCACCCTGGTGGCCCCGTGACTGCCCTCAGCTCACTCCCTTCTAGCCGCACCCGCCTTCCGACTGCTCCTGCCCCGACCCCAGGGCCTTTGCACACGCTGTCCCCTCTGCCTGGACCGCTTTCACCCGCGTCTTCCACCTCGTCACATATCTCGTTTCAGCATCATCATACTTTACCTTTACACAGTCTGCGGTCTGCCCTCCTGCACTGTGGGGGGTCAGCCTCCTCCTCCGCCCCTCCCTCCTCGCCAGCTCAGGCCCTGGACACAGTATCTCAACCCCTGTTTGGTGACCAAATAAAGGCCCAAGACTCGAGGTCTTTGAGGGGTGGAGTCACAGGAAGCGACCCAACGGGGCGAGGACCCCAGGCAGGTGGGTCCGAGAAGCAACCCCACCCAAGCTCTGGCCTAAGTGGACCATGTGCCTCCCCTCCCGGCTCTAAATAGCGGTAGCCTTGCTGCGTTGGCATTCTTGGTTCCAAGCTGGCCAGCAAGCCAGGGGCGGGCGCCTGGCCCCTGCTCAGGGTGGTGCCTGGGCGGGGGAGGGGCCCAACCCCAAAACCAAGCCGGTGTAAGCAAGACAAAGCTTTCCTTTACTCCATTAGTGCTGAAGCATGATGGGCAAGTGCCCCATGGGAGCAGCAAGTAGAGATGGCAATTCTCACTAAGGGGTTAATGACTGACTCGGGATGGGTTCCCAGAGGGCTCTGGAGGCTTTCAGACCTACACCCATCCCCCTCCCCGCCACACCTCTGCCCCGCCTGCCAGCGTGCTCTCCTCCAGGCAGCCTTCCCAGCCCCTGGTGGGCCCAGCGCTGCCCACCACCCCCAACCACGGGCCTGGAGCTAATTAGTTTCAATCGGGCCATTGTCAAGTCATTAGACACTAATAGCAAAGCAACTAATTAGGAGTCTCAACCAAAATGGGGGCGGGGGCGGGGAGGACTGCGCTGCCTCCCCAGACCAGAAACTGAGGCAGGGGTGAGGCAGGCAGCACGCCAAGGCCCTGTGCATCCCTGCCACACTTGGCACCGTCTCCCTGGTCTGAACCTAGTCACGGCTCCCAGCGAAGGGGCCGACAGATGCCTGTGTCAAGACCCCAGCAAAAAACACGCTCAGGCCAGCCCTGCGTGGGCAGCAGGGGCCCGAGGCCCAGGCGGGGGCAGGGCCAGTCCCTCCCCCAACTCCCAGCGGGGCCCCCAAGACTTCAGCACCCAACCCTAGCTTTCTTCTTTTTTTGATAAAGATTTTATTTATTTGACAGAGAGATCACAAGTAGGCAGAGAGAGAGGGGAAAGCAGGCTCCCCGGCGAGCAGAGAGCCCGATGCGGGGCTCGATCCCAGGACCCTGAGATCATGACCTGAGCCGAAGGCAGAGGCTTAACCCACTGAGCCCCCAGGCGCCCCCACCCCTAGCTTTCTGAGGGGCCAGGAAGACATCTCCCCCATCTGAGACCTGGCCACCTTCCTCCTAGAGCTGGGGTGCTGGGCAGGGCCTCCAAGAAACTGGGGCCCCACGGGGCTGCAGGGTCAGCCTGCATAAGGGTGAGTTTGGCCTCCCACGTGCCGGGGACAACCTGAAGCAAGAGGTAAAAACAATGAGGCAGGATGGGCCCCAAAAGTGGGGGCGGGAAGCCAAGGTCAGCACCACCTCTGGGCCCGGGTCTCGGACACCCCCTGCCCCCCCACGGTGCTCCTGAGGCAGCGACAGACGCGGCTGCCTCTAGGAGAGGGGGGACATCCGACGGGGCCCCCCGCGCATAACGGGGTGCAGGGCCGCGGCGGGGTGCAGTTGAGAGGACAACCGGGCTCACGCGGAGGAGGAGCCCCTGGAAGCCACGGTCCCCAGGCCGGACAGGAAGACGGAGGCACGGCGGCTGAGCCCTCCGCCCCACGGTGCGAGAGCTTGGGCACGGGAGCGAGACCCCAGCCAGGGCTGACCCACCAGAGTTCAAAGTCTGGCCAAGGTTAAGATTCAGCCGGCGCCTGTGCCCGGGCGCACCTGGCTTTGCACTGTGTGGGCCACGGAGGCGGCTCTACCCTCCCCCCGGCGCGGCGGCGGCGCTGGGGCGGCACCCGGCCAAGCCCTGCCTCTGGACCCAGCCCCAAGAGAGAAAAGCCCCCCGCGAAAGGCACACCATGGGGCGAGGCTGGCTGTGTCCCCGCTGCCTGAGGAGGGGGGAAGGGACATGGGGGTGTTACGGGGAAAACACGGTCCAGCTTAGGGGTTGCCAGTGGGCCTCCCAGACCGCCATTAATGCACCTGCCGTCCCCAGAGCAAGCTCCAGCCCTGATCCTGAGGACCCTGCGGAGACGTCTGCTGGGGGGCCTGGGTCGGCGCCCCCTGGCAGGCAGAGGCTCAGAGCCGCTGCAAGTACAGTGCACCCCAGGGCCTTGGCCACCGAGGTGGCCTCGGCCACTTCATCCGCACGGGGACGCTGCCCGGGGCGGTCTACGGTGGGGGGGACAGAGACGGGGGACACCGAGGAGCCCCCCTACCTGTCAGACCCCAGGAAGCCTGCACATCCCAGCTTCAGGCCTGGACAGACGTCTCCTGGCCCTGGCAAGTGGGGGGACGCTCAGTGCGGCCTGCCCCCGCCCCCCCGCCGACCCCACTGCGCCTCCCTGCCCCTCACCCTGCTCCCGGGCCGCATAGTCGCTGTCACTGTGAACGCAGGACAGAGCCCCAGACGTCCCCCCTTTTTCCTGGCAGGAGCTGCCTGGGTTTCCCTCTGAGCCCCCGGGGTCCTGGCCGCGGCTAGCCCAGCCACACAGGTCCTGCTCCCGTGGGCTGCGTGGCACACCGGCCGCCCCACTCCACGGAGGAGATGGGGGGCTCTGAGCAGCCGCACCGCCGCCTGCGCTTTGCCCAGCTGTCCCGGGCTCCCCGCGGCACCCCGGGCCCCGCCCTCCGCCCGGAGCCCCTCGCCCACCAAGCCCTGAAAGCCGCGCACGCTAACCTCTCTCGAACGAAACAAAACCCTCCTATGGCAAAATACGGCATCGCCCGGTCAAAGCGGTTCCTCCCCGGAGGCCCCCGGGGGGGCTGCAGGGCCAGCGGCCGAGGGACGCCCGCGCAGCCACCCTGGGGAAGACGCTTCTCCAGCCGCCATGTCCGCAGCCCCCCGCCACGCAGAAGCACCCCGACCCCGCTCCGAGGCACACGCAGCCCCCCGTGTGCCCGACCTGCCTGCGGAGGGTGGGCTCCGCACCCCCAGCCGCAGCCCGTGCCAGCACCCCCACGGCCACTCGGGAGGCCGGTCTCCATCAGGCGGGGCTCTCGGGGGTGCTGGGCGCCCTGCATGAAGCCAGCCCCGGCCCCTTGCATCATGGGCAGCAGGGGCCCCCGGGACCGACACCACCCCCAGCCAGCTCCAGGGGGGACAGCAGGGCCGCCGCGGGGACAGCAGGCCACGCCGCCATCAGTGTGGACGGTCGGCCCCCCCGTGGAGGCTCGGGGACGGCCGGGCGGTGCCCGCAGACACACATGTGCGCCCCCACGGCCTGCGCTCCCCCTGCGCAAATATGCACACGGGAGATGCGCGGGCCCCCGCCACATACATTCCACACGCAGACACGCGTGCAAACACACCAGAGCTGGGGCTCCCGTGCACACGGAGCCCAGCGTGTCCTGGACAAAACCCGCAGCTACACGCAGACACACGGCGAGACCGGGAGGCGCACCAGACCCCCAGCCCCCGGGCTCGACACCCGGCGGCCGGCCAGACAGATGGCAGGACAGCCGGCTCGTGGGGGCGCCGGGGCCTGGTGGCCGGCCAGACCGCAGGGCCCACCCGCCCACGGCCGTGCCGCCGCCGCCGCGTGAGCGCAGGGAACCACCGCATGGAGGAGAATGTCAGTTGGGACGCGGAGCCACATCCTTCGTACCTTGGGGCGGGTGCGAGGCCCGGCCGGGCGAGGGTGCGGGCGAGGGTGGCCGGGCGCCCCGCGTCCCCCTCTGAGCACACCCGTCCCCCACTCCAGCGTGCCCAGCCCTCACTCTGACCCCCTTCCTCACCTCCCTTCTGTGTGACCCCCTCTCCGTCTCGGGCACGGCCCGGCCCTTGCGTTTCCCCCTCTCCCCCTGCCACCGCCGCTGACCTGCGGCTCACCCAAGCAGGCCCGTGTCTCGCGTCCCTACCCGTGAGACCGTCTTCCGCGGCAGGCCCTGCTCGCTGACCCAGCACCTCTGCCCTGGGCCGGTCCCCGGGACCAGTGCCTTCCGGGAAATCTCCATTCCTGGGCGCCCTTGGACCGGAGGCCCAACACCACCCCTCTTCCCGTGTCCAACACGCACCCTGTCACCGGGCACGGGGTCCAGGCCAGCCACTCCCGGATGGCAAGCCTCCTCGGGGGGGTCCCTAGGCCACCGAGGCCTCCGGGCAGCCGGTCAGAGTGGGGCTGTTGGGTTGGTAGGAGGCGGTGTCGGTGCAGCCGGCCTGAGCCAGGCTCCGGGGGCAGCCTCCGTCCACAGGTGGGGCAGTGGGCACCCCCAAAACCCCCTTCCGTCCCCGTCTGAGGCTCCTCCTGTCTTTGGTGTTTGCTAGAACAAAGGACAGGCTATACCTGGGACGGACACTCCAAAGCTGAAACCGAAAACTTCAGCTGGGGAAGCCCTGCCCGCGGGGCTCCCCCCCACCCACGGGGCTCCCCCCCTGCCCGCGGGGCTCCCCCACTCGGCCGCAGGGAAGAGCCTTAATCAAACCCACATGTGACCGGCGGGGCAGGCGGCTCAGGGAACCCACTCCGCGGTGGCCGGGCGGTCCCTCTGCAGCCCAGGGTCTCTGCCCTCCGCCCCAGGGCCCAACCCCACAGCTGGGTGACTGAGGGGGGTGTCTGGGTGCGCTCCCTGCCCCCCGCGGCAGGACACTGGCTACCCTTGTCCCGGAGTCTGCCTCAAAGACAGCCCTTTATGCAACTTTCTGCCCGGGGATGGAGGATGCCATGGGATCGGGATGGCAGGGGACACTGGGCTCTGGAGGGTGTCTGGGCCGGCGCTTGGAGCAGAGGGAAAGTGACTGGTGGCCCAGGGATAGGAAGCAGGGAGGCTGGCCTCCCCGGCTCCTGCGCGCAGCCCAGCCAGCCACGGGAACAAGGGGTGGCCGCGAGTGCTGGAGCTCACCCCAAAGCCGCAGGAGCTCCGAGCTCCATCTCCCATGGGACCCCCAGCCTGCTCCAGTCTTCCAGAGCCAGAGATGGCCCGGAGGCTTCAGCCAATGTCCAGGACGTGGCAGTCCCCAGAAAACTTTCTCCACACCGACCGACAGGGACTTCTGCTGCCCCCCAGATTGCCCTTAGAACTAGACACCGCAGGGGCCGTGCAGGTAGGGAGGACACCTCACAGCCACAGCAGGCTGGGCACGAGGTCACCTGGGTCCCCGGCCCAGCTCTGCTCCCTCACTGTGACCTTGAGCCAGCCACTCAGCTACTCTGTGCCTCGGTTTCCCCATCAGCACTGGGTGGATGGGAGAGGATGCGACCGGGTCAAGACTCCCAGGACTGAGGTCCCAACCCCATCAGTGCCTCAGTCTCCCCACCTGGACAAAGCCAGGACCAGGGACCCCCTGGAGTGAAGGCAGTTAGGGGCTGGGCGGGAGGAATATATTAACTTCCCCAAGTTCATGTGGGGACTCACCAGCAGGACGCAGCCACAGCCCCCTTGCCCTGGGGGCCATCCCCCACCTGGCACAGTTCTGCGACAAGGTTCCCCAGGGATCTCCACGAACTCCGAGGCTGGCAGGGCCCCCCCCAGAGGCCCCAGGATGGGGGACCCCCAAGTCCGGGGAAGGAACTCAGGGCTGCGCAGCTCCTGAGGGTGCCGGAGGGGGTCCCCCAACTCCGGGGGCCCGCGGCGCCGCCGGGGGCGTGCAGGGCGTCCGGTGGGGCGCCCTGGGAGGGGGTGGAGGAGGATGCACAGGAAGGAGCGGGAGTCCCCCGAACTCCCGGGCGCCGGAACTCCCTGGGGGCTCCCGCGGGACCCGGCGCCCCCACTCGCCGGGCGCAGCGCGCGGGGGCCGCCCGAGCTCGGGGCGGGCAGGCGCGGCCGGCGCGGCCGGGGCGGAGGTTTGGGGGGGCGCCCGGGACCCCGGCGCCGCCTCCCCGCGCGCGGCCGCGCTCACCTGGGGTTGCTGCGGTTCCAGTAGACGGCGTAGCGGTCCGAGTTGGCGCGGGCGGCGTCCTCGGCGCGCGCGAAGGGCGGCGGCGGCGGCAGCAGCAGCAGCAGCGGCAGCAGCGGCAGCAGCGGGCGCTGCGCGGGCGCCATGGCCCCGGTCCGGCCGCCCCGCGCTCGCCTGGCCGCCGCCTGCCAGCCGTCTCCGCCTCCTCCGCCGCCGCCGAGCGGGCGGGCGCGGGGCGGGCGGGAGGAGGGCGCGCCGGCGCTTGGAGATCCCCAGCCGCCCCCGCCGGGGCGCGCGCGACCTCGGGCGCCGAGAAGGCAGGCGGCGGCGGGCGAGGCGCCGGGGTCGCCCCGGGCGCCGGCCCGGCCGCGCGGACTCTGGCAGCGCGGGCCGCCGCCGCCGCCGCAGCCGCTGGGGAGGGGCCGGGGCTCCGGCCTTTGTCCCGCCCGAGCGCCGGGAGGGCCGCGGGCGCCCCCTCCTGCCGCGCCCCGACCGCGCGGGGGGCTGAGCGTGGGGGGCGGTCCTGCCTCCACCGCGTCCCCACCCTGGCCAAACCGGGCCCGGCTCCTGCCCGCTGGGGCTGCCTGCTGCGGGCATCCCCGGCGGTCCTGCCCCGGAGACGCTGGAGGCGCCTCTTGCCGCCCTCCTCCCCATTATCGTCCTCACTAGGACCTGGCCGAGGGTCCCCGAGTTCTGTCAATCCAGCCACCAAGGCAGCCTGCAGAGCCTGGCCGCTGGAGAGGGGCCAGAGGCACAGAGAGGATTCACCCCATCTCCCCTCCATTATTGAAACCCAGACCCCAAATCCTAAATTAGGTTCAGCTAACTCCCTGCCTCCCTGCTCCCCCAAAGTCCAAAGCCCTGCTCTCCTACTGCCTCCCCCGGGGCCCCCGGGGCAATCGCTTCTCCTCTCTTGACCTGTTTCCTCTTCTGGGAAATGGAACCAGAGCCCACACTTCAGCTCCTAAGGGTGCAGGGCAAATAATAGGGCCGGACACGGGTGGCGTATCTGCACCGCTCCCGGTGGGAGCCATGCAGCCGGGGGTGGCTTCCCGGCCAGCAGCAGATTAAGTCAACACGCAGGGGAAATCTGACGGGGGAGAAAGGCATTGGGGCAGAGGGCACAGTGCAAGCAAAGGCCCAGAGTACCCGACCTGCTCAGGGAACTCAGGGGTCATTGCCCCTGGGGAGCCGACGACAGGAGGGGAGCTGGGAGCCCGCTGTCCACCACCGTCCACAGTCACGCCATAGCCTCTGTGGCTGTCGAGGTACTCTGTCACCAAGTGCTGGCTGGAAACTGCCACTGGCGTCCAGCCAGGTCCCACGTCTCTGGGTTTGTTTCACGGGCTCAGGCCCTGTGAAGTGCAAGGTTGAGGGGCCAAGACCACTTGAACTAGAAGGTTCCCACGTGAGGGATTGCTGCAAGTCCAGAGATTGGCAGACCAAGCTTCACCCCAGCAAGGAGGGGGGAACCACTCCGGCTACATGCCTCCAGTGTGTCGTCGGTGTACCCACTGAGTCCCAGCCTTTGCTCGGGCTGCACCCTGAGTCCTTCCCTTTTTCTTGCCGATAGGATTCTGCTCATCCATCAAGGCCTGTCCTTCCCTGTGCTCCCCCACCCCCGTGAGGTTCTCAGTCCTCTGCCCTCCGGGGACTCAGCCGGTCTGTCCTCTTGCCTGACTAGGGTGCCCAAGTGCCAGGGGAGGCCCCGCGGCTCCAGAGAGCAGCCAGTGGCCGGGGCCGGCCCAACTGGCCCAGAGAAGCCAGAACTGGCCCGGGGTCACCTGGCAGGGCATAAGATAGACTCTCTGGACGCCCCTGGAGTGAGGCCTAGGGTTCGAGCAACACAGGCCGCCTTCGCCCAGGGTGACGGGTGTGGCTCTCCAGAGAGCGGGAGGTGGTCGCACCCAGTGGGGGCTCTCCCCGGGCATGTAGGGCCGCAAGCCAAGGGGGCCAGCATGCCCGGCCCGGGCCAGGGTCCTGCCTGACAAGGAGCGGCCTTCTGGAAGACCCCTGCCCCCATCCTCTGACTTGATGGGACCTCACAGTTGGGGCCGGCAGGACTCAGACCCGCAGGGTGAGGGGAGCCGGGCAGGGCGCGCCAGGCCGCCAGGCCGAGGGCACTGCCTCGCAGAGGCCCCGCCGTGGGTCTGCTCATTTGCATGCAGGGGCCACCAAGGCAAGAACCGCCGGAGCCGCTGCCTGAGCGGATTTGAGCCAAAGCTGTTTTCCTTCTGTTCTTGTCTCTCTCAAGGTCAGAGCCAGAGCAGGGACAGGAACAAAGGCGCGCGTCCCCCATTCAACCCCTCTGCGCCTGCCGGTGCTCCTGGAGGAGGGTCCCTGGGGAGGGGAGGGGAGGGGAGGGGAGGGGAGGGGAGGGGAGGGGAGGGCAGGGCCGCTCCAAGGCCTGGCCCCAGGCAGCGTGGGGGTGGGGGCACAGCAGCTCCTGGGGACTCCTGCCCTGCTGGGGGCCCCTGGAGGCCCTGTCCCCTCCGCGGGCTGGGGGCCATCCCAGCCTCCAGGTGCAGCCAGCAGGGGGTCAGCTGGGGCCAGGGGTCGTCCTGGAGTAAGTTTCCTCTGGAGTCA
Source organism: Nasua narica (assembly GCA_028533885.1). Classification (NCBI taxonomy): domain Eukaryota; kingdom Metazoa; phylum Chordata; class Mammalia; order Carnivora; family Procyonidae; genus Nasua; species Nasua narica. The sequence continues at coordinate 619,255 of CM052799.1, read as the reverse complement.
GAGATCAGGTTCCCTCTGGGGGCAGGGGTCAGTCTTGGGTTCAAGGCTCAGGCAAGGTCAGAGGTCATTCAGGGTCCGCTGTGAGCCCCAGATCCAGGATAAGGTCTCTGAGGGGGTCTGGCCCAGACTCGGGGAGGGTCTTGTCCCCGCCAGGCCCAGACTGCACCCCTGACCCCCTGCCCAACACCAGCCACCTGCGGCCCCCAGGGTGGGTCCCCGTGGCTGGGCATCAGCGCCCAGTGATCTCCGAAGGCCGCAGCGCCGGGGAAAAACCACGCGGGGAAGCTTCTCAGTAAAGAACAGACCAGACCCGAGCTGCCTTTGCTCCAGCTCTAGCTGCCATCAGCGGCCCCAGCTCGGCCAGAGGGAGACCCCCGCTAGAGCCAGCAGAGGAGACCCTTCAGGTCCTGGGAAGACGCCTTCCTTGACCCCTGCCAGGGGCCATCAGCCCGGCTCAGCCTGGCTGTGAGATGCCCCTTAATGAACCTGAGCAGCCAGATGGGGCACCGAGGCCAGCGGCGGTCCTGTGTCCCGAGCCCGAGACCCGAACCCAGCCCCCGGCCGTGCCCAGCGTGTGTGCCTCTGGTGACAGTGGTGGGGGATCGAGGTGCCAGGAGGGGCCCTGAGGGCTCTGGGCTGTGGTCCGTGCAACCCCCCACGGTGCGGGGGCACCAGGGTGTGTATCCACGTGCCTGCGCGTGAGTGCTGGAGGTGGAGGGGGCGCTGAGCCCCCCTCCCGCTCGTCCGCAGGCCCCAGGCGGGACCTTCCGTCTCCAGCTGAGAGGCCCCTCTCCTGGCCTCTAGCCGCTGAGAACTTCCTGCTAATAGTGCATTAACCTTGGCGGGGGCTGCCAGTCACTGGGCACTCACACGGGGGGTGTGGGCGCCTGACGGCGGCTGACAGGCTCAAGGGCCGGGAAGCCCGCGGGGGCACCCCACCCTGCCTGACCGGGGTGGGCTCGAGGCCGCCGGGCCTGGGAGGGGGGACATGCAGTGTGTTCCCAGCTCCGGGTGGCAGAGCGCAGGGTCTCTCCTGACCTCATTAGAGTAATTAATGTGCCTTTTGAAGCTCGGAAAACCGCTCAGAGCTGTGGGAAAGGGGCGCAGATCACAGGGCGGGCGCCGGGGACGGCATCTGTGTGCCAGTTAAGTGTGTCCCCATGGGTCTGATACACAGGGACGGACGGGAAGGAAGAGACCGTGCGGACGGAGACAGATATAGACAGGCAGGCAGAGGATCAGAGTCAGAGGAAGACACATCAGCACAAAAACACGGTGACAGAGACAGAGACCCGCGGTGGGAACAGATGGAGAAAGAGCCAGGGCCAGAGGAGGAGGGGCTGGGACATCTCTGGGCCACCCAGGGCCGCTGACTGCGCTTGACCTTCCTACAGGACCCTCAGTGCAAGATCCTCCCAAAGAAGAGAGTGCAAGGAGCAGTCAGGGAGGACTTCCTGGAGGCACCAGCTGGCCATCAGGGAAAGGAGAAAATGTGAGCCCACCTGGGGTGGGGAAGAGGCCAACCGAGATGCTCAGGGAAGCAGACTAGGGACCCAACGCAGAAGACTCCGGCTGGGGGCGGGGGGCAGCTGGCCGTGGTGGAGATGGCTCCTCTGCACGCTGGCGGCAGGCCGGGATCCGGGCTTGGCAGGGTAGGGAAGGTCAGCTGGCCTGGGAGGTGGGTGGGCCCATGGGGCTGATGGCTCCCGGGGAGGCAGCAGGCTCAGCCCGGACATGGGGACAAGGTGGGGCTCGGATGAGGCATGAGAGACAGAGGCCCCGCTGGCCCTATTTCCCACCTGTACCACAGCTTGGCTCTCGGGGGTGAGACAGGTGCCGCGCGCGCGCGCACACACACACACACACACACACACACACACACCCCACCCCACCCCCCACCCCCGCCGGCCAGCAGGGAGGAGGCTGGGTGGCACCAGGCTGCCACCTGGTGGCAGCGCCTCACAAGGACATGGCTGGGGGAGATGGCAGGCTGGGTGGCCGCTGGCCAGCCCTTTCCTCTGACTCCAGCATCAGACCTACAGAGGGTGGGCAGGTGTCGGGCCCGAACTGGAATCTGCCCAGAAGCCATGGCTCCCAAGGAAAACGAGGCCCACGGAGAAACCCACAGACCTCCTCGCAGGGGACGCTTGCACAGGGGCCTGCTCGGGGAAGGGCATGCTGGGCACGGGGTCCTAAGGCTGCACAAGCTCTAGCGCAGCCCCCTACACTCCTGTCCCAGGGCTCCTCGGGAAACATCCCCAAAAGTGCCGGAGGCGCGAGCAGGGTCAGGCGTGGGTACCGGAGCGCGGGGCTCCAGGTTTAAGGAGCACAGAGGAAGCCCTGGGCTTTGACCTCCCGAGTTCTCTCTACGCCCGAAGATCCTTGTCCAGGCAGGTGAGGCAGGTCTCCCCTGGCTCCCTGTCTACCCTGGGGGACTCCTCACTGGACCCCTGGGACAGCTGGGGACAAGTCCAAAGAAGCCGGCTTGGGGACAACAGGCCCCTAGCTAGCTGCGCGTTCTCACACAGGGTCGGGCCGCGCGCGGAGCACAGACCAGCTACAGATGCACGGCCGCCTTTATTGTCCCCAGCCCTGCGGGAAGACACCCCAGACAGGTCCCTGGTCCCGCCCCACCCGCCCACCAGGCGTTTGCTCGGGCCGCCTGATCCCCACAGAGCAGGGGGAGCAGCACCAGTCACAGTCCCGCCATTCTCCGGGCCTCTGACTTCCACCCAGCACCCTGCACAGTCTTGTCTAGCTGAAGGGCCGAGGTGGCTTCGGGCGGAGGAGCGAGCGGGGCAGGACCCACGCGGGCTCTCGGAGTCTGCGTCAAAGCCGGCAGGGGGTCAGAGGGGTGCACGCCACACTGGGAGCAGGTTCTGCCTCTTGTCCTTTCCCCGGGGCTTCTGGAAACGCCGGCTCCCCGACCACACAGAGCATCTGGAGGTGAAGGACAGAGGGTGAGACCCCGCTGCTCCTGGGGTTCACCCTGCAAGTGATGAGCAGCGGCCGCCCCTCCCCAGCCCCTACTCTGTGGTCCGCCAACGTGCACCACCCCCAGCTGCCAGCCCTACCAGACGCCCCGCTCAGGACGAGGGCCCCCCAGCCAGAAGGGATACCAGGTCACACCAACGCCTCCCCTGGGGGCCTGGAAAGTCAGAAGTGCCTCCTGGTCCCTTGGCCTCCATGCCTGCACTTCCCAGACCAACACACTGGGGCTGGGGTTAGGCAGGCCCTCACTCCGGCTTCGGCCAGTTGTGGGCTCTGTGCCGCGGGGCGGGGCGGGGGGGGGGGGGGGGGGGGGGGGGGGGGGGGGGGGGGGGGGGGGGGGGGGGGGGGGGGGGGGGGGGGGGGGGGGGGGGGGGGTCCCTGATACTCCTCCAGGGGTTGGGGCCCCACGGAGGCCCTCCCTGACCCAGTCCCTCGACAGCCCCACACCAGTTCCTTCTCTGCCTCCGACACTGATCCTGGCCTTCAGGATCCGGGACAGCAAGCGCCCACGGGTTCAACCGCTGCAGCCTGGTGCAGCCTGGTGCAGCCTTAGAGAAGCGGCCAACGGAGGCCAGGAGTCAGCGAGCCCTGCTCCGGGGCCACACAGCCCGCACCTGCAAGGCCAGCCCTGGGATCACAGCAATGGCCGCACGGGATGGCAGCCCCTGACCCTCCGACCAGGCCCACCCCCGGTGCCCCGCGACAGGAGCCCCCCGGGCTCGAGGGGAGGGCTGCGCTACCATCTCAGATTCCGCGTCTCAAAGACTATCTCCTCGTCGCTGTCCAGCGATGCCATCTCCGGGGGGTCGTCGGTGTTGGCCAGCAGGCCGTACCTCCGCCGCTGCGGCTTCTTCAACCTGCAAGCAGGCCCAAGCAAGCTCGGGGCGCGGGCGGGTCCTGACAGCCTGTCCTGCCTCCCGCCCGCCCCGTGGCCAGCGTCCGCGACCAGACCCCCCTCGAAGCCGAGCTACCGCGTTGCCCAGTCCGCGCGCTTCTCCCGCGCTCCACCGTGGCTCCGACGGTCCTCACGGAGTGCCGGCTCGGGGCGAGGCCCGCTCCCGACGCCCCGACACGGGCAGGGAAGGGACACGGCTCGGCGGACGCGGTCACCGGAGCCTGTGCGGGGCCTGTCCGGAGGGTCTGGGCACACTCGGCGCCGCAGGCAAGGGCCCCCCGGAGGACCCCGACGGGCCGCGGGCCCGACGGCAAGGGCCTGCGGACCGGCCCCTGGCAGAGCCGAGCAGCCAGCGCGGCAGGCGCTGGGGCGACGCAGCCCAGACTGAGCACGCAAGCGCCCGGCGGCCGTGCTGGGGGATCCCGCTCGCCGCCGCGCAGGGAGCCGCGGAGGGACCTGCCCCGGCCGCCCACGCCCCGCCCACCCAGCCCACGTGACGAGCGCGCGCCGCGCCCGCCAGTCCGCGCCGAGGGGCGGGCCTTCGCGCCGACACGTGAGCTGCCAGGCTCGCGACGACTGGCCGCGCCCGGGCGGCGGGGGCGGCGCGCGCCGCACGCACCTGAACGCCCGGATGAGGAAGTAGAGCGCGGCCAGGCCGCTGAGGCCCGTGAGCACGTAGAAGGAACGCAGCAGCGGCGAGCCTGGCGAGCTCGGCGGCCGCGAGTACGTGCTGTTGTGCGGCGAGCCCGGCTGGCTCCCGTTCGTCACGGCGGGCGTTGGCGACAGCGTGGCCTGCGCGGGCCGCGGCGACGGGGGCGCGGCCTCCTCGGCCCCGCAGGGCAGCGCCCACAGCAGCGCCCGCAGCAGCAGCAACAGCAGCAGCAGGAGGAGCGGCGGCGGCGGCACGCGCGGCCCCATGGCCCGGCGGAAGCGGTGGCTGCGCCCCGCCTCCGCGAGCAGTTGTCACTCACTGGCGCGGGGGCGGTGTCAGCCAATGGGCCTCGGGGGCGGGCCTAACGCCCGCAGAGCCCCGCCCCCACCGCGCGCTTCCGCGGCCGCTCCTGGGCGGGGCCCGCAGAGCGGGGCACCATGCCTGCTGCGCGCGCACGCCGGACTTCCCGCCCCTCCCCGCGCCCCGCCCGAACCCCAGCTCCAGCCCGTCCCACAAGCGCCTCCTCCCTGGGGAGGCGGCTCCCTGAACGCGCAGTGAGATCCAAAGCCGTGGGCCGCATCACCGCGTGGCGCAGGGCCCTCCAGGAGCTCCGTCCCCGGCGGTTCTCACCCCGGGGTGGGGGGTGGGGGTCCCGCTGGTGGGGGCACCTCGCTCTCCCGGTCCGCAGACTGCACTGACTGGGCTCCGGGCGCCTTGCCACCACCCTCCCCACCCTCCCCACCCTCCTGGCAGTGGAGGTGAGCAGCCCAGGGCCCAAGGCAGCCCAACCAAGGGTCAGCCCCAGCGCTCCGCACCCCAAGACCGGGGCAGGAGGCAACCAGCCCGGGAAGCGAGCTCAGCCCTGCAGGCAACACGAGATCTGAGGCTCTGGGGGTCACTCTACCAAGACCCCGGAGAGCGGTGCCCGCCTCAGAGGAGGGGGCCTGGGGCCCACCACCACCTGGCAGCCTGACTGCCCCTCAGAACCCAGGAGAGCCGCCCGAGGAGACACCCAAGTGACCCGGTGGTCCTGCTTGGGCCCTGCACAAAGGCCAGGAGATGGTTTCTCTGGCAGACACCCCCAAATCCCTCCCTCCCCAGGCTCCACGGCCGCACCCCAAGCCAAACTCAGATTTCCGTGTGGACACACCAGCCCTTTATTCAAATCCGACGTCCACGTCCCGCTCCTGTGGAGGGGCAGTACTAGCCGCCGTGCTCGCCGCCACACCCCCATCCTCCTGGCAACGGGACCCCCGGAAGCTCGGCCTCCCCAGCACCTGCTGGAAAACAAGGAGCAGGGGGGATGAGGACGGAGCCAGCGGGAAGGATCGGGAGGAGAGCCCCCGGGATGGGCCGGGCCAGGGCGCCTCCCTCGCCCGCCGCAGCCGCCCCAGAGCACTTACAGGGACGCGCTGTGAGGACAAGCAGCTGTGCTTCTGGCTTTCGCTTCCAGGTGACAGCCCTCCTGGGACAGTGAGCCCAGGTCATCGCCACTCTCCGGCCACCGTTCCAAGTCACACTGGCTTCCCTTCAACCTGCCAAAGCAAAGAAGCGTTACTGCCAGGGTCCCCGCGCCGGCTCGCATCTGCCCTGCCCCACCTCCCCCGAAACCATCCACAGCTCCTAGGAGGGTCTCAAGCTAGTCAGCGGGGCCATCCCGGCAGAGGCCCCGCCACAGGCTGGCGTGCCCAGGGTGGGCCTGCGCCTTCCACAGGGGCCAGGCCACGTTCCACCCTTAAGCAGAGCCAGCTACCCGGTTGGGATGGAGCTGCTTAGAGAACAGTGCGGGCTCTGGGAAAAACTCATGGCGGCAACAGACATCAGAGAAAGCTAGTCAGGAGCCTGAGTAAGGAGGTCTGGAAAAGACTGTCAACTGATGAACAAAAATTCCAAAAGGCAGGGCATTCGGTGGCCTCCAATCCTGCTTATGGACCGAACCTACTCCTGAGGTGACTGCCCAGCCGCGCGCCTGGCTGCAGGCGGGGGCGGGCCCATGGCCAAGGTCTGACTTTAGTGCTAGCTTGATTAAAAAAATAAAAACAAAAAAAGAAAAAAAAAAAGGAAAAAAATGGAAAAGGCCAAACAGTCAAAGGAACATTCCCCAGGTACATAACTTTACTTTCCAGTGAGCTCTTGGCACGAGGAGGGATGCGGGCGCGAGCAGGAGTTACCTCGGATTACGGGGCTACTTCCACATATGAGCTAGCCAAGGGAGCAGCTTGCGTCTCAGAGGGTTCTGTTGGGCGCACAACACTTCTGTCCTCCGAGGGGCTGCAGCTTCCATAGGCTAGCGGTGAGAGCTCAGAACTTGTAAAGCAACAGCAGACCTAGCTAACGAGCCGGTCAGTCTGTGGTCGCCCAGTGACGCTGCCTGCTGTCCTCTCTGGCCTACCTCTCCGCTACAGCGTCCGGGTCGGCGTCGCGTGCCCGAGGGTCCACCGTCCCTGCTGAACTGCCCACCCCGTCACCCGCCTTCTCGCCTCCACCGGGACCGATGGCAGTCGGCTGTCACAAGGGGCCCGGCAAGCGTCCGTCTGTCCTGCCTTCCCTGTCTAGCTCTCCAGGGGCCTCAGGCAGGACTGGCAGACCACCTCCTCAGACTGCTCTCTGCTCAGTTCCAACTGCCTGGAACCCGTAGCAGGGAGTGTGTTGTGCAATGAAAGGGAAATTGTCAGAGCAAAGTTCATTTCAGACGGTCTTTTAATCGGCTTCGTAAAGCCAAAGAAAACTGCGTACAAGAATTCCTTAACCACTTCAAATACAACATCAATGGGATATGCATACGTCTTCCAGTAAAAAAGGACAATATAAATAAACATTTTCAAGAACCTCTCGAGGGACGTCTGCGATCTACTGCGGGTCGTACATAGCACGGAAGGGCCGAACGGGCCAGGCCCCGGGCAGCCAGAGCGCCTCTGTGGCTGCCGCAGGACGGGTCCTACCACGCGACACTCAGAAACGTTACACAGAGTTGGAAAAAGCCACAGCGTGCTCAGCTTCCGACAAAAAGCGGATTCAGAGTCCGTTCAATCTTAAAGAGAAGTGACCGGGGCACCCAACTTCAGGGGCCTGACCCCGCTAAAAAGAGGAACAAAAACGGCAACACAACCCCCAATGGTTTCCTAAAAAACTTATGGCTCCTGGTAGAAACAACAAAGGAAAACCTGAAGTGCTTTTCAAAACGTTTTTAAAACCCTTAAAAACGGACAGCGCTTCCTTAAAAAGAAAAGTCTAGTAATGAGGCCATCTGGGGGTCAGAAGCAGTCAGGCTGTGTTTGACAAGATCAGAACCGATAAGACTACAAAAGTGGGGTACAAGGAGGTGTGTTCACTACACATCAACGATTCAGCGAAGCTCCCAAAATCTTTAAATCTACAGCCATTGGAAGGACGATCTTGAGCAGGAAGGATATTTACTCGTTGTGTGTAGCTGAGAACAAGAAGCAGGTACAGTGTAAAGGAACTGAAGCACGCGACAAGATGTAGCATTCCACTCCCGGGTCCGGACCTGGAGGGCTCGGCCCTGCGGCCTCGGGAGTCACCAACCCCCCCCACGGCTGAGGGCAGGCCGGCAGGGCCGGGCGGCCGCACATGCACGGATGCTGCCTTGCTCGGGGCCCTCACTCTCCCTTTCCTTCTCAAGTCAGTCTGGTTCTGCCTTTCCGTTGTGGAACAGAGGTGGCTGCTGGCACAGAGACCCAGAAGGCAGTCTCGTCCCTTATGGGCAAGCACAGTGACCAAGTCTGAGTGTCGCTCGCAGAGGGCACCAAGGCTTACTGAGCTCCCACTGCAGGCCCCGGCAGCGTGGTGCCCTCGGAGCCTGACTTACCGTAACTGTCGTAGCTGTCTCTGTAGGACCCGCCCGAGCTCCGGTCTCCGTAGCCGCCACCTTGACTCCGGCTGCAAGAAAGACACTTCAGGCTACTCACGCCCCCCGCAGCGGCAGCTCAGCTGCCCCACTCTGCCCCAGCATCCACAGAGAAGCCTCCCACACCCCCTGGGCAGGACCTCAACTGTCACCTGCTGTAATAGTCTCTGGAGCCTCCATAGCCCCCACTCCTGGACTCGAACCTGCTCCCCCCGTAGCCTCGGTCCCCTCCTCCTGCAGACAGGGACAAGGAAGCAGTGAGCACCATCGCCCAGCAGCAGCAGCATCCCCACCGTGTTCCCGAGGGCCTCAGGCCCTGAGCATTTAGCGCTCACCTCTGGAGAAGCCACGGCCCCGGCCTCGACCCCCTCGGAAGAAGCCCCGGCCCCCAGCGGAGCCACCTCGATACCCACGGGATCGGTTGTCAGACGACTTGCCAGCCTGGTCTACTCGGATCTGTCGCCCGTCCACAGACTGGAAGCGGGAGATGTGCACAGGTTAGCGTCCATGCTTCCCCACTCGCTCTGCAAACCGGGACCTCCTGCACCCCCAGAGCAGCAGCCCCTCACCTTCCCGTTCATGGCCATCATGGCGTCCTTAGCGTCATCGATGTTCTCGAAGGTGACAAACCCAAAGCCTCGCGATCGCTGGGTCTCCCTGTCTTTCACGACCACCACTGTCCAGGAGAGATGTGGAGTCTGCACTCAGCCCTCCCCAGGCAGCCCTGCCCGGCCGGCCACCAGTCCAGCGCCGGCCTCACCTTCAGAGATCTGTCCGTACTTGGAGAAGACCTGCTCCAGCGACTGCTCGTTGGTATCAAAGCTCAGCCCTCCGACGAAAAGCTTGCCTTCGTCTGATGCCATGGCGGCCTGCAGCAAACGCTGTTGAAACACGGAGATCCTCCGGGGGCGGCCCCGCTCCCCCCGCCCCACTTCACACACACGGCACTGGCCCGCGGGCCAGACGCTGCGAGGCTGTGTGCCCACCTCTGAGGCACACCGATGGCTGCCAAGGGCCAGGGGCCCCGGCACCTACTCTGCGCACAGCCCCGCCCCACCCCCCGCGGGCTCCCGGGGGCGGGGCTGCACCCCGGCTGCCCCACTGTCCAGCCCAAGGGCCGCAGGGGACGTGGAAGGCCGGACACCCCGGGGAGGCGTCGGCCTCCATCGTGACCACCTGAGCGCACGCCGGGTTTCGCCCTCGGGGCGCAGGGACCATCGGGACGGGGAGTGGCAAAGTGCTTGGTCCACTGTGGGGCGCCTGTGAGGGGCGGGGGCGGGGCGCCTGTGAGGGGCGGGGCCTCCACGTGGAGCCTGACACACGGGGCTGAGGCCGACAGAGACCGACTGACTCCGGCCTGGGAGAAGCCCCGCCGAGCAGCTCCGGAGACGCGGGCCGCGCCTCTCGGGCCCTAGCTCGGGGAACTGGGCGGGCGCCGGGGCTGCGCGACACTCGCGCGACGCCCAACGAGAAACCGGGAGCGGCGGCGGCCCGGGCCACGCAGCGTGGCCCCGCCCACCGCCGCGCGCATGCGCCCCGCGCACGCCCTGCGCCACTCCATCCGGGCACCCGGCACTCCCGCCATTTCGCTGGGCGCAGCCTCGCGCTCGCGGCCGCCATTTTGCGGTGGCGTCCCGCTCGCGGAGGGCCAAGCCCGAGAGAAGGACGCCCTCCGGCCACAGCTTGGCCCGGTGTCCCGCTGCCCATCACCGCCGGCGGGGCGGACTCCACCCCGGGCCCGCCCAGGCGCCGCCCCCGCCCAGGGGCGTGCCGCCGCCGTCCCGCCTCCTCCGGCCGGCCGCAGGCCGCTCGCCGCCCCGGGCCCGCGGAGCCGGCGCCGCCAGGGCCCTCACCACTGAGTCGGGAAGGTCCCTGACGCAGGCGGGAACAAGGCGCAGCACAACGAGCCAAGCCTCCTAACGCGCGACTGAGGGGGGGGCGCCGAGCGCCCGGCCTTAAGTACGCCGCCGCGGGTCCCCGCCCCCCCCGCCCCGCGTCAGCCAATCCGAGGGCTCGGGGGCCGCAGCCGCACCTCATATTCATGAGACGGGGGCTGGGCTTGTCCCGGCTCCACCCCCTCCCGTGCGCGCGGGCTCCGGGCTCGATAATTGGCGAGGACGCGCCTTGCCCGCTGTCCCCCGCCTGCGACCCGGAGGCGGGGCCGGCGCGCGGCGGGGCGGGGCTGACCTACTTCCGCATGCCCGCCCCCATCCCACCTCCCGGCTGGTGGCGGGGAACAAAGGGGTCTCGGGAGGCCAAGGGCCCAAACCTCCAGGGCATCTCCTGGTGTGGCTCGAACTCAGACTGGCGCTCTGCTCCGGCCGTCGCCGCCAGTGCAACCTTGGCCAAGTCCCTATCCCCACCAGTGCCCCAACTGTCAGCGCACCTGAACCCGGACGTCATTCTGATATCCATGCCAAGGTCACCCGACACGTTGGTACTCCCAGGACCCCTGGCTCCCGAATACACCATTTCAGGTACTCGGCCCCGTCGCCGCCCCTAAACCCCAACACTGAGACAACCCTTGTGTGTGGATCCCAATATTCGCCCAGATCCCATTTCCTCCTACTTCGCGCCTTTGGGGCGCCCCAATTTCACACAACCTGCTTTGCCTACAAACCTCCTCCAGCACCCACACCTAACTTCCACGCCAACCCTGACGTCTGCTTGGCGTGGAGCCCAGTGTCTAGACGGACACTTTTGTGTGTTTCAGCTCTAGATGACAGGCTGACCCCATCTGGGCACCCAACCCACCCCTGGGGCCAACACTGCACCCAACATTGGTCTCGACCCTCGGCCTCCCCTCCAGCCTGCGCTCCAGTTTCCTGCCAGCCCATAGAGCAGACTCATTACCCACCATGGGGTGAGCAGTGCTCTCTTCCTCCCCTGTGCCTTTCTCCTCTCTGGGGGTTACAAGATCTCTGCTATCAGGAGAACCAGCTTTGAGGGAACCTCACCTGCAAGATTGTTCTTGGGGAGTCCTAAGCCTCCTTTATGGGAACTCCTTTGTGGCCACCATTTGCCCCCTGTGCAGGCTTTGGCTTGCGTTGTTTCCGGCGCCCCTGGACCCCTCCATGGGATGGAAAAAACTAGGGCAGAACCCTGCCTGCCCAAGCCCCGCTCTAGAAAGTCTTCAGAGGGTAGACCCCGTGCAGACGAGTTGGGGGTATTTGGGGACAGAGCCCCCTCGTTGTTGTCCACCGCAGAGTAGTCCCAGCCTCACTGCAGGCCTTCTCAGACTTGATCCCATTCTCAGGCAGTTCTAGCTAACCAAGCAAGGGACACAGGCAAGGACATGGTCTCCCGTGACAAGATCACTGGGCCCCTTCCTCTGTTCAGGAGCCTCCTCCCGCAGAGAAGCTCCTGACTCATAGCCACCCCTCTGCACCTCGCTGCCCCCTGCCACAGCCCTGCCTTACGACTGACTGCCCGTCAGAGGCAGCCCCAGAGGCAGCCCGCTGCTGCGTCAGCCTCTCACGCAGGGTGGTTATTAAAAGGAGCAAAAAGAGACACCAGCTCCCAGCTCCCTCCGCATCCCAGCCTGCCTGGGGTGTGTGTGGGGGGGTGAGCTGGGGCCAGGTCAGCCCAGCCCCGCAGCACTTCACCGCCACCCTTTCTGATTGGGCTGATGGGCTCTCCTAGCAAAGTCAGGTTAAGGGCTGCTGCTCCTGGCTCCAGCCCAGGCCGGGTGTCCCCGCAGCCAGGTGGCCCGGAATCATTCCCGCCCTAGGACCCGCCCCCACTGTGCTGCAGTTCTGAGTCCGCCTTCCCCTGGTTTTATCAAGTCCGTCCGCCCTTCCTTCCTTCCTTCCTTCTTTCTGCCACCACACGGCTATTAAACGTTTACTACGAGCCTGCTACTGCCCACCGGCCTCCATGCATCCCCACTGCGGACTATCCTGGGTTCCCATCACAGAAAGGATCCATGCCTGGGGACGCCTGTTGCCAGGTGCGCCTGCTCTGGGCATTGCGTGGAGACCGCGTGCTTGCGTCTCAGGAGTGGTGCCTGTCTCCGTCCCTCCTGCGTCCCTGTGGTTTCCTGCATCTGCGTGTCCGTGGCGGGGGGCTCTCAAGGGTCTGGGACCACTTTCCTCGCTGTCTCGACTGCTGCGCCACGCTCTCCTCACGGACACGAGGGGGCGCTGCGGCCTCGCTGTCACCCCAGTGAGGGGCTCCGGGTCCCGCCGTGAGCTCCAGCGTGGGATGGGGTCCTCGTCCCTCCCACAGGCCTGACCCCGCGCCTCTGCCAGTGGGCTGGGAGGGGTGGGTGGCGGCGGGTGGGAGGATGGGGCTCAAAATAGCCGCGGGCACGGGAGAGGCTGCTATTCGCGGCCTGGACGCGCAGTGCTCGCCGCCTGCCCGGCGGGACAGGGATTAGACCCGGAGGTCCCCGTCGGCGAATCTACAAATCGCCTCTCCGCGGAGGGGGCGCCCGCCTTCGGGACCACTTCCCCCACCGCGGTCCGGCCCCTCCCGCCCTGGGCTCCCCAAGGGCGGACGTCGCCTTGGAAACGAGGGCGGGGCCCCCTCGCTCCCGCGGCGCCCCCTCCGCCTTCCCACCGGGCCGGGCCTCCGGACGCCCGGTCCTCCCCCGACCCTGGCTAATGACCAGGCGGGAGGCGGTAATGAGCGTCTGGGTCCGGGACGGGCGTTGGCCGGGATGAAAGGCGCGCGTGGGGGGGAGGGACCCTCAGGCCGCGTAATTATCGCCCCCTCCCGGTCGGCCAGGCGGGGGCCGGGACAGTGCACCTGGCAGCCTCCCGGCGGGGGCACACAGGTGGGACCGTCCTGGCAGAGACTCGCTGGCCCGCCTAGCCCAAACCCGCAGGGCCCAGAGCCAGGGTGGGGGAAGCGGAGACTGGATGAGTGTGCGCGTTGCCAGGTGTGGTGCACATGTGTGCCGGTGAGCTGGGGAGTCGTGGGCAGACACGGGGACGGCAGGGGGCCGTGCCTGCGTGGACGCGAAAGCAGGGCTGTGCGCGCGCGCATGCGGACATGGAAGTGTGCGCATGCTGCTCCCGTGCCCAAGAACACGAGGGGGTTGTACTCGGATTCCTGAGCGCGTGCATAAGGGAGACTGGTGTGGGATCAGTTGCCGACAGGTCTGCGTGTGTGCGACTCGTGGGACTCACAGATCATCTTTGCCGTCGCTGGGGGTGTGACCCATGTCCCTGGGGCGGGCTGGAGTGCTGTGTGCCAGCAGTGGCCAGGGGCTCCTAGGGCAGAGGACAGCTGCAGGGGACCAGATGCCAGCAGAGAGTTAAACTGCCACCCACTCCTACCTGCAGGAGGAGGTGGGGGCCTCCGTGGTCTCCAGGAGGCCCCAGGTGGCTGCCAACTGTGAACACAGGAAACTCAGCTGTTTGCCACCCTGGGGAGCTAGAAGGGGCTGCCCTTGGCCTCAGTTTCCCTCCTGTTCGTAGGAAGGGGTCTCTGCAGTGGAGAGTGTGCAGGACGGGGGGCTCCGCTAGATGACTCAAGGTCCAGGAACGTTGAGGCTGCCACTCTCCTGTTCCTGCTCAGGCCCCCATCCCGGGCAAAGGCCAGGCACCGTGTGGCTTGTGTTGGTGAGCACAGCCCGGGGCGGGGCCCGGAGACACACCGGGCCACCTGTGCGAGGGCAAGGCCTGTGGATGTCTCACACCTGGCCCTCGGGTCTGCACGTTTGCTCTTTTTGTACTCAGGATGCCCAGAGGCCCAGACGGTGACCCCGTCCTTTCTGCGGAGGGGCCCGGAGGCGTGCGTGCGGTGCAAGCCCCAGATGGACAAGCGCACATCAAGTCCATCGAACATTCGCCAGATGTCTGGGAAACGCCAGACCTTGGGCACAAAGACCCTGTGTGCTCACGAAAACCCTGAGGCTCGCCTTGGTGGGGGCAGGGGACACAACCCACTGGATTTTGAGGCTGGGGAGGGGCCGAGGTCCACCCCTCCTCAGCCCCGGGGGGGGGGGGTAGGAGGGGCTGTCCCCCACAGGTGTCCTAGCCACTCCCTTCACCTTGGCCCCTCAGTCAGAGGTCACCCCCACACAGGCTCCGTGAGGGCACAAGGAGGGGCAGGAAGACCCCTTCTGGGGCTTGGGGCTCCACAGTGACGCTGGCGTGGCTAGACGGCCGGAGACAGAGAGTGGCCCCTCCTGTGGCGGTTGCCGGGGGGCGGGGGGGGGGGTTTCGGGGAAAGGCAGCCCCCAGTGTCTGTGTCCCACCACCGCCGGGCTCTTCCCTGAAGGTCAGCGATGCCCGGGCGCCGGGCTGGGCAGGCTGCTGTCACCAAGCCCCTCACGGGGCCTCAGGTGCCCATCTGGGGAGTCTGTGCAGCAGCAGGAGTTCCCGGGGTCGGTGAGGGTGAACAGGGACGAGAGCCCCCCCCAGGCACTTGGGGTTCTCTGCTCTTTCTTCTGGCGCAGGCACACAGGAAATGGTCTGACACTCACACCTCCTTCTTCCAGGTCCCAGCAGGGAGGGACGGAGGGAGAGCGCGCCCCCAGCTGCCCCGACCCAGGTCGCAGGTCTCTGCCCCTCCAGTGGGCCTAAAGCCACGAGGGTTGGTGGGCAGCGGGCGGCTGCAGCGATAGGCTGTGTTCTGGGGAGGGCGCTGCGGTGGGTGCCTAGTCTTGAGGGCCCAAGGGACTGCTCCTGCCGGGTGTGACTTTCAATTTTGCGGTTTTCTTAAGGGAGGGCTTGGTCCAGGGTGAGAATGGGGGTGCCATTGTTTTGAAAATCATATTGACTGAGTTTGTGGTGGCCCGAAAGCGTGAGCAGGGGTCCGTGTGTGTGTGTGGGGGGGGGGGGGGGGCTGTTCACTGCAGAGCCGGGAGCCTGGCACTCAGGTGGGGATCAGTATCGTCCCCCTAACTGTTGAGGCGTTCGCTCCCCCAGCGTGGGCAGAGGGCGGGCTGGTGGCCACCCGGGCCCTGTGTGGGAGGTGGGGTTGCGCTCAGTCTGGGGGGTGCTCAGGCGGTCTGCTCGAAGCCAGCTGTGTAGAGTCCCCCTCCCCCTGCCTGCGGGCAGCCCCGCCCACATTCCGGAGGAGTCAGGGGGTGCCCCCTACAGCCCCTGCCCGCACCCCAACCTCTGACCCAGCCGGAGCCCACTCCCTCCAGCCCGGGCACCAGCGCAGCAGCAGCAGCTGGCTCCAGGGAGGGGCGGCCCCGCGGGGGTGGAGGCTGGAATGTGTGCCGGGGGTGAGGGAGGGCCCCCCCTCCAGAGCGGGGGCGGAAGTGGGGGAGGAGTCGGTGGGACGGAGGCGGAGAGCGACACCGGGGAAGGCCAACAGAGGGGAAGAGAGCCAGCCGGAGGCAGGAGAGGCAGAGCAGGAAGGAGACGGGGGGGGGGGGGGGCGGGGGTACACGCAGAGGGGAGAAGGAGAGGTGGCAAGCCAGTGACAGGGACCCAGAGGGAGGGCCGCCACAGGGGCAGGGCCCCAGTGACAGTAGCCCCGCCCCCACACCGGGGCTGGGCGGCTCACCTGTCCCAGATCACGCCAGAGACTGCCTGGCTCCGGCCCTCCCAGGGCTGGGCAGCCGTGGGTGGGGCTGGAGTCGAGACTCCTGGGTTGGGCCCCAGCACCCTTGGCTGTGGCTCGGTAACTCCCATTCCCAAGGAGCCCGGAGAGGAAGGCAGGTCCCACTGGGCCTGGTGGGGGCGGCTGTGCCCTGGGCACCTGCCTGATGCTGGGGCTGCGGGCGCTGGCTCCGGCAGGGCACCGCTCACTCCTGTCTCCCCGGATGGCTGCTCGCCAGCGGCCGGCTCCTCCCCAAGCCTGATCCTGGCCTTTGGCATTTCAAAACCATGGGGCTAGCCCCAATTATCCATTTGGTCGCCCCCAGGGGCCTCTGGCCTGGAGCAGAAAGCAGTGACCCCAGTGACCTTCTCCTGCTTGCCCACGGCTGTCTCATCATCCAGGAGCACTGCCCACCGGGAACCGAGCCGCCAGTCCAGACTCCACACCAGACCCCACGGCCCGCCCGACCCTCGACAGAGTCTTGCGCCAGCCCGGCCGGGAGCTAACCTTGGGCCAGAAGTTCCCCACCTGGTGGAGCCCGCTCCCGTTCCCACTGACCGCCGCCTTCTCCGGGTGGACTCCTGGTTCCAGCAAAACGTGCTCCCGCCAGCCTCCCACAGCCCCCTTGCCGGCCGCCTCGGGACCACGCCTGGCCCTCCTCAGGCCTCTCCTCTAAGCCCAGGCCCAGCCATCCAGCCGCCTGGATGTCCTGGGCCCTTCCCCCTGGGGGCCCCTCTCAATCCCCAGCCACAGACTTGGGGAATCACGCCCTTCGGGTCCCCGCCTCGGTGTTTTCCTCCCACCTTGTGTTTCCTCTCCCCCAACTAACTTCGCAGCTGTTACCAATACACCTGCTTGCGCGTCTCCCGGTCGTCGCGCGCGCGGTCTCCCACCTAGGGGCACCCCTTCCCTCTTCCAACGCCTGGCAAACTCCTATTCCTTTGGCAAAGCCTCAGGTCAGGGGCGCTAGCCCCGCCCGGGGGCCGCGTGCGCCCCCAATCCCGAGGTCGCGTCACCGAGCCGAGGAGGAGGGGTCAGCACACAATGCCGGGACGCGGAAGGAGGGCTGCGAGCGAACGCGCCGGTGCGGGGGTCCACGTGCGGCGCCCTCCGCTACGCCCCCTCTTCCGTCCGCGCGCGGCCGAGCCGTCAGACCCTCGGCGCGCCTCCCGCCCCCAAGTTGCAGACGCGCGACCGCAGGAGGGGGCCGGCCCGCCTCCGCGCCGCGCTTGCGCACTCGGCCGGCCCGGGCGCGGGCCCACCTTCCGGCGCGGACATCACGCTGCCATTGGTGAGCGCGGAGGAGCGAACGGCGGGGCCACCAATGAGGCGTCCCACGGGGTGGATGGGCGGGGCCCGAGCCCCCCGACGCGCGGACGGGGGCGAGCGGGGCTCTCTCCTCGCGGTGACGTCAGGCCCGATTCGCGGCGCGTTGCCGTGGAAACCGCGATTCCATTCCTGCGGGTTTCCGGGGGCCACCCCCTCCCATTCAGTTTTTTCCTCAATGGGAGGAGGGGGCGGCGCAGGGCAGACACCACCTCCTGCGATCTCCGCAGCCCCAGCCCTCGCTGGGCCTCAGTTTACCTTACTTTCACGTGGCCTAGCCTGCAGCCCCTCTGGCCGCAGCTCTCTTTGGCCGGGCACCTCCCCCTGGCTCGGTGTGCGCCAGCCAAGGGGGGAGGAGGCCAACGGCCCTCAGCCCCCACCGGGGTGTTGTCCTCCTAGGACCCCAGGGCAGGGCCCTGACCCTTGGACTCCCGGGCTGGGCTCCAGGCAGCGCCCTGAGGGGTGGGTTCCCGGGCAGCAGGGCAAGGCCCCCCGCCCTGCAGCGTGCACACATAGGCTGTGATGCAGCTGGTGATTCAGCGGGAGCCTCGGTTGACACCTCCTTACACCCCCCACCGAGCCCTGTGGAGTCACCTGGGTACAGCCCTCAGCCCTGACCCCCAGGGGCAACTGCGTGGGCGGAAGGTTCCACCTGAGCTGTCCCACCCACACCTCCGACCTGTGGCCGTTGACTCTGAGGTCTGGAGGGATCAGCCTGTCGTGTGGCACCCTACCTTCCTGCCGTGGGCTTGCGATGATTTGGGGGTGACTGGGCAGGGAGAGGGGCAGAAGGGCCTTCCAGAGATGCTCCCAGGGCACTCCTGGGACAGGACCTGTGTCCCTTAACCCTGGGGTCCCTGGAGCTGGGGCTGGGAGGGCAAGGGCTTCGGCCCCCCCCAATCTGCTCAGGAGTGGGCGGTCACCAGTTTGGCAGACACCCCAATCCTCTAGGGCAACTGACGTTTCTCCCTGGGCTTGGGGTTTTCTTACCTATTAGATGGGACTAGAATTAGTTGTAACTTCTAAGCGGCAGAGTTTGTTAACTGAGGAAGTACAAGTGAGAGGCTGCTGGCACTGCCCTCTCTCTGCCCAACCCAACTGGATGACAGGGGGACCCCAGCAGCCCTACCCCTGGCCCGGCCCCCGGGGAGATGCCAATGGAGGAAGTCCCCAGGCAGAGCAAGGACGGCCCGGAGAAGGGTGTTGCTGCATAGGGCATGGCCGGGACAAAGGCCTGGAGGCTTGAGGCCTGAACAGCAGGGCTGGGGAATGCTGGAATGCAAGGCCAGGGTGAGGCCAGAGGGGTCAGAGTTCACCCGAGGCTGGGACGGCCAGGCCAGAGGCCTTGAACATAAGCCTCGGGCCCTGGGGAATCACTGATTTCCACTAGAGAGCTGCTGGAGGCCCCGCACCCACGAGAAGGCTCAGGCCAGGGCCCCACCCCGGCAGCACCTCCTGCCTGGCCCTGGAGGTCGGAGCAGGTTCCCTGTCAGTGGCTCGGGAAACCGAGGGCCGGAATGTGTGGTCAGGTAGCCCTGGTGACAGTTCCAGGGGTCAGTCCCCAGCCCACTTCCCAGAGCCGGGAACGGAGGCCCCACCCAGGGCCCGCTGTAAGCAGGCAGCCTGGTGCCCACACCCTGCAGGACTTCCGGCCTGGGTACCGGGAAGTGGCTGGCCCCTCCCTCCCCTGCTGGGGCAACTTCCTGCCCACCCTCACCCCACGCCGGGGAGGGAACGTGGGAACCGTTCTGGGACGCAAGCCCCACCCACTCTCAGGCTCCCCCTACCTGGGGTGCTGGGAGAAGCCCGCAACTCGCCGGCCCCTCCCCAGAGACTCCTACCTCGGCGCCACAACCAGGCTCGACCCCACGTGTCGTATCAGGATGACCAAGACCCCCAGCCCCAAAAGCGGGCAGCACATTCACTCGTTTCATTTTGTTTATTACTTGAAATCACGGTGTTTGTATAGGTTTATCTTTCCCAATTGTTTTCATACAGGAAACTCACGCAAGGTGCTGGGACACCCCACAGCCCGACCCCCGAGGTCGGGTAATGCTTTCTTGGGGAGCCCTGTTGAGGGCAGAGGGGGCGGGCTGGTTCTTGCCTGGGGCCTCCACCCTCAGACCCGCGGAGGCACAGGTGTTATTTAAAAATCGTTAAAAAAAAAACCAAAACAAAACAAAAAAAAAAACACGAAAAAAACCAGAACACATTTAAATAGGTATCCAAGACAGTTCTTCAAAAACAAACCCACTCCTTTTTTTTCTTTTTCTTTTTTTTGGAAAATGAAAACCAACAAAAAACAAACCCGTGACCCCTACCCTCTGACCCCTCCCTACCCACCCCCCCACAAAAAAGTTTACAGAGCTACAGTTAACGCATGATGTTCACATCTGAAACCATTAACTTTAAACACATAATGGGGGGGTTCACCTACGATAGGATGAAGGGAACAGGCCAGGGTGGGGGTGTCTGGAGGACAGAAAGGTGGGGCAAGGACAAGACTTAGGGGGCGGGCCCGATCATCTCCGTTATCAGTAAAAAATAAGTGAATGAAAAAAAACTCCACCCCCATTGAAATGGCCCCAGTAGAGGGCTTGCCCCTCTGCCCCAGGGGAAAGCTGGGGGTAAGGGCACGAGTGGGGAGGGTCCAATTTAGACCAGCAGCGAACCCCCCCCAAGGGGGTTAATGCTACACAGCGTCACCCCTACCAGGGGCTTCACAGCTCAGCACCCCCACCCCTCCTGGCTGCCGGGGGCCCTCCAGACACAGCCCACAGGCCCACATCTCTCGGGCTGGGCCAGGAAGGAGGGCTGGGGGTGATTTCCCCTGTCCCCCCAACCACTTCTCTCCCGAGTTTTCAAGAGACTCCCAACCACTATTGGCTCAGAAAATTAATAGTCTATAAATACCCCAAGCTCAGAACAAAAAGGGGGTGGGGCAGGAGGAAATGGCACAGTGCGTGGACACGGAGGGTGGCGGCTGGTCTGTCCCCCTCCCTCCCTTTCCTATTAGGAGAGGGCCCCACACCCCCACCTGAGCCCGGAGGCAGGCTGGGGTCAGCCTACTGAAGCGCCTTTTTTTTTTCCTGGAAAAAGAGACCAAGAGAAAAAAGCACAGATGTGGAGGAGGCCAGGCCGCGGGGGCGGCGCAGTTTGTCTCTGGTGGCCACGGGGCCTGCTGGCCGCCCTGAAGGCCGGGGTGCAGCCGCAGCGGGCCCTCCCTCCTTGGCCCTGCCCGTCTGTAAAGTGCATCATGAGGCATCTACGTTTTTGACTTAAACCTGAAGGGGATGGGGGCGGCTTCCTTGGCTCGTCCCACTCTCGACCATCTGGAGTGACTGCTACATATCCGAAGCTTGGGAAGTAGGCGGGGACGGGCCCGGCTAGGGCGGGAGCCGCCTCGGGAGGGCCAGGCGGGGAAGTGTGAGCTGAACCAAGGAGAGGGGAACCAAGTCCATGGAGAGTTCGGAAAACCATGGTTAAGAATGGAAATGAAAACAAAACAAAACAAAAAAAACCAACAACAAAACCAAAAAACCAGAAGGAAGCTGGCGGGGAGGGTGGGGCCTCCCACTGCCCTGACCCCCAACTGCCTGCCCTCCCGCGCGCAGACCGTGCCGGGGACTCTCGGCCCAGGGTGGTCGGGCGAGGGACGTGGTTCCTAGGCCACCACGAACTCTGACTTAATGTCAGGGTTGACTTCCGGCTTCCAAACAGAGTCCTCGAAGTCGAGGCCCAAGCCGGAGGCCTCGCTGGGCCCGCCGCCTCCCCCGCTGCTGCTGGTGTCGCTGCGGCCGGCCTTGCGGCTTGGCGGCCAGTGGTAGGGGCCCCGGGCGTCCCGCCGGGCCTTCCTGCGGAGCCGTTTCTGCTGGAGCAGGAGCTGGAGACGCTCCACCTTGCAGCGGGTGGCCCGGTTTTCCGTCTGCCGCAGCCGGTCCCCTGAAAGGAGGCAGTGACCGTGACCCCTGTGGCCCGTGGGAGAGGCCAGACACCTCCCCACCCCCACAGCCCCAGGCACAACCCAGCCTTCCAGACTCCAGGCCTCTGGCCCCCCCCGGCCCCCGAGAGGCGGGCTGACGCGGGCACTCAGCACACTGGTCAGGTGGGATGTGGGCCCTCAGGCTCATGCCTTGGTTTCCCCTTCATGACCTGGGGGCCCGCCAGGCAGAACTGTGACACTGCTCCGCGGAACTCAGATTTCCCCGGCCGGCTGGGGCTCTGGGGGACGCCAGCCACCCTCAGAGCAGCTCTAGGCACCCCCTTCACCAGACTCGGCCATTCACAGGGGCCCCACCTGCCATCTGGACAAGGTGGGGGGGGCGCGAGAAGGAAGTGCCCCCCTCGGGAGAGGACAAGGCCACTTTGTGCCCCCAACACACATGCTCCCTTCTCTCCGCTCTCGTGCGGAGCCGGGCGAGCAGCAGCTGCCGCCCCCCGAACCCCACCCCCTCCCGCCCCGCGGCTCAGCTGCTCTGAGCCGCGCACAGAGAGGCCTTGAACAGCCCAGGGACGGGCGGGGCGCACTGGACACTCACCCAGGGGTTTGCACAAGCGGGCCTGGCTCAGGGAGGCCGGGGCCGCGGCCGCCAGCTTCTCGCAGGAGGTAGTTTTGGGGGTGAGGTCCGGGGCAGGTGAGGCGGGCGCGCACTGCGCGTGGCAGCGCAGCTGGGCCAAGGACGGGGGCATGCCCTGGTAGTGCCGCGTGGCACTCAGAAGGTCGTTGAGGATCTGCAGGATGGTGCCGATGTCACGCCGCGGCCTCCCACTGCTGTCCTGGCAGTTGGGGTGCAGTGTGCCTGCAGGAGGCGGGGGGCTGCTGGTGAGTGCGGGCCGGACACGCGGCCTCCAAAACGCATGCGCAAACAGGTGCTGCCCCCCCCCCCCCCGTGGGAGTGAGCACAAGGGGACTTGCGCCCCTCGTGGGGGCCCACAGCCTCCCCCATGGTCGGCTCGGGCCAGGAGAGTGAGGGCGCCGACGGTGAGAATGTACCCCACCCCCGCCGGCGGCCTCCGGGGGTCCGCGCAGGCGTACCGCGACACCTACCAGAGAAGGTCCCTGAGAAGACCCCCGGGGCGTGGTTCACGAAGCTCTCGATGACGGCGCCGGGCTTGCGGGAGCGGGAGGTTGGGCTCCCCCCGGGGGTGGAAGTGGGGCTGCCGCCAGCACTGGCGGGGGACGCACAGTCCATCTGCGGGTGGGGAGAGGGAGGCGTGTCACCTGCGGGGGGCCAGAGGCTGGGGGCGGCCTTTCGCACAAAGCGCACACCTGGGGCCCTGACCCCCCTCTTCCCCAGGCTCACCTCAGGGCAGGCGGTGGAAGCGGAGTGGGATCGGAAGGAGCCGGCGGTGACAGGCGAGGGGGACGCGGGGGCAGGGCTGCTGCCCATCGGGGGGACTCGGGCAGCGCCGGCCACGGGCCGGCAGGGGGACGACACGGGGGCGGCCATGCTGGGGTCTCCGCGGGCGGCAGCGGCGGCGGCGGCGGCCAGCACGTGGCGGTGCTGGAGCGGGGCGTGCTGGGCGGCCAGCTGCAGCTGCACGAACATCATGTGGTCGCCCACGCGCAGCGCCAGGGTCAGCGGCGAGCGGCCCGACAGGAAGTCACTGACCTGTAGACAGGGGCACGTCAGCGCCAGGGCCCCAAGCCTGCTGCGCCCCCAGCCCGGCCCGGCCCGGCCCCCCGCGCTGCGTGACCTGGGGCCTCTCGCCGCCCCTCTCTGGGCTCTGGGGTCCCTGTCGGTGCCACGGACGCTTAAATAAAATGAATCGGTATTTCCGGAAGACGCTTCCGCCAGCCCGGCCCGGCCTGGGCGCCACTGGGGGCTGTGGGGACAGAGGCGCGTCAGATGGGGGGGCCTGACCCTCCCTGGCCAGCTTGGTTCTTTCAAGGGGAAACTGAGGCCAGAGGGGGCAAGGCCCAGTCAGCAGTCGCTGCCCTGGAATAACCCCACCCTCCCGGCCCCCCATCCTCTGCCTGTGAATAGGAGAAGGGAGCTGATCTCAGACCCCCTCCCAGTTAAGCCACCCAGGCAGCAAGTGGGCGGGAATTCCTGGACAAATTCTTCTTCCTAACCTTTGCTTTCTCAAGATAAATATTTATCTGTCCTGGGTGGGGCTGAGGGGGAGGCCTCGCTGCTGGAGGGGGCCCTGATGGTTCTCTGAGGCCTGAATCCCAGGAGACCTCCACGCAGCCCCAACACAAACCCTCAGATCTGGCGGGTGGTGGTGGGGTGCATCTGAGACCTAGTGCAGCCTGGGCCCCTCCTCTGGAGCCTGGCCAGTGCTAAGCTTTCCCCAGGGGCCAGGATGGTGGTGGGGAGGGGGGGTGGAGGTTTCTGAGAAGTGACAGAGGCCGGGATGACTCAGAACCACCGCCTCCCAGCCCTCCGCTGGCAGCGGCTGGCGTAACCTCCTCTGCTTGGGGGCCGTGGGGAGGCGGCAAGGAAGGCGGGCAGTGTGCAGCCCCCCACCCTGAAGCCTGGTCTTCAGGGCACCCCCAGCCCCAGAGACTCCCCTTGCAGGAAGGGCCTGGGGTGGCTCCCCAGGAGCAGCTGGGGAGTCCCCCCACCCCTCCGCCCTGCAACTTCCTCCCTGGGGAGGGCCAACAGGCGGGCATGACTCGGTGCCAGGCGGGGAAACAGCCCTGGGAGCCCAGTCACTCCGCCCAGCGCCCCCCCTCCCTCCTGACGCAGGCACCCTGGGGCGGATGTGAACCAAAGACACCCCTGGCCCCCCTGCCGACCGCAGGCCCCCAGCAGCAGAGAGCTCAGTTCACATCTTCACCAGGAAATCCAGTGCAGCACCCCCCAGCTCCCGGGACCCCAGGTCTGCCCTCCAGCCCACCGGCCCTCCTGACGGCGGACCACCCAGCGCCAGCGCCCCTCTTCCTCCTCGCTAGCTAGCTGGTGAGGACAGGATGCTACACGCCGGGGAGGGGGCGAGGGCCTCGGGGCAGGAGGAAGGGAAGCCGCTGAGCAGGTTTCCTGCGGCCAGCCCAGCCCAGCCCACCCCCTAGCCGGGGCGGGCAGCAGCCTGCTTCCCCCACCCTGGCAGCAGGCGGATAGCTGAGGCCTGTGTCACCCTCCTGGGAGGAGGGCCCCGCCGCCAGAAAAATGAGGAAAGGAGGAGGTAAAAAAAAAAAAAATAAATAAATAAAGGCTGCAACAAAACCGGGAACCCGGCTGTGGGCCAGTCCCTGCCTTCCTCCTCAGCTCCTGGCCAGTTGCTAAATATTTTCCTAACATCCTGTCTAGGCTATGGCCCTGGGGCTGGGTGCCCCCTCCCCCTTTTGGGGCAGAGAACAAAGGCCAAAGGGAGAAGGGGGAGGGGTGACTCCCCACCCCTTACAATGGGGGTCAAAGAAGGCGGAAGGAGTGTCACCCAGGCTGGCCCCTCCAGTCCCCCTCCCACCCACCCACAGAAATTACAAAAAAAAAAAAAAAAAAAGGTCGCCCTGGGGAAACCGCAGTGGCTACGGAGGGGGTGCTCCTCAGTATGGGGCTGGGGCCCTGGGCCCAAGGTCACCGCGGCAGGCAGGCTTGTGAAAGCCCAGCCCCCTCCCCCATGGCAGCCACCGTGGGAGAGAAGGCCCTCAAGGTCAGGTGGTGAGTGCGCCGGGGGAGGAGGAAGAGGAAGCTGGGTGACCTGGCCAAACTGGCAGGAAGACTGGGTGGCCGTCCCCTCCCTCCCTGCGGGTCTCCTGGGAGCACAAACACCCCCTCCCGGGCCCTCCCCCTGGTCTGGGGGGACCCGAGCGGGTCTTACCTGTGTCTCGGTCAGGCTCTCCAGGGCCTGCATCACAGACTGCTCTGGCCTTGAGGCCTGGGACTGAAACAGAGGAGAAGCCGCTCTGAGCGAGCGCCCTGCTCACAGGGCCCGGGCGCCAGGGCGGGGGAGCTGCTTGCCCGCACGGGCTGCCCTAGCAGGGTGTGTGCTGGGAACCCGGCTCTCAGGGGAAGGGGCTGCCCGCCTGCGCCAGAGCCTCTGGGGCACTCTGCCCCAGCCATTTACCATGAGGCCCGCCTCCACGGTGGGCACCAGCGTCAGCTTGCTGCCATCCCCCACGCCGAGCTCCTGCAGCTTCCCCGAACTGAGCCGGCTGGGGGGAGGAAGGAAGAGGGTGAGGCCAAGGAGACACGGCAGCGAGGCGGAAGCAAGGCCAGGGGGGAGGGCTGTGTTCCTGGGGGAGATATGGGAGCCTTACCCACCCCTATCCGTTCCCGGCTTCCCAACCAGAGGGGTGTGTGTGTGTAGGGGGAGTGTCAAACACCTGGCACGGAAGGCCCCCCCATGCAAGTGGCTCAAACCTCCTTCTTAGAAGCCCCAACTCTGGACGGGGGTACCACCTCTGCACCTCAACAAAGCACTTTTTCATCCCCCGGGCGCCAGTGCACCCTTGCGGTCCTCTGCCACCCTCCCCTCACCCCACGGCCGGCCCCTGCCTGTAATTCACCAACTCCGGCCCCGAGCTTCTCTCTGTGGGAGCCACAGAGCTTAGCCTTTAGGGTCTTTTGCGGGGCCGGGCTCCCCCTCCTCCCTCCCTCCCCGGCGCAGGCCGCTGCGGCTCAGACAAAGGAGACCCTCCCCCACCCGCCCCTCCCCCACTGGGGCCCCTCCGCTGGGGATGGACACTGCGTGTCCCCGGAGGCCCGCGGAGGGAGTGCTCCCCGGCCTGGAGGCGATTTAAATACCAGGGGGGAGGGGGAGAGTGCGGGAGTGCTTGGTGGTTAGAACAAAGGGGGGTAGAAAGGCACAAGTAGGGGAAGAAAACAGCCAGACGTAGAGGGGGGCACCGAGCAGATGCGGAAGCCAGCGGGAACGCAGACAGAGAAGGAGGCGGCCGCGCCCCCCACCCCCGGTGCCGGGACCCCCACGCTGACCCGGGACTCCTGCCTTCCCAGGAGGGGAGGGGGCCGCCCTCGCAGCCGCCTTTGTGCAGCGACCCCGGGCGGGGGAGGGGGCCGAGAAAGGCAAGGCCGAGCAGAGGGCGCCCGAGAGCGCGCGGCGCGCCCCCGCCCCCCGTCTGGCCGCCCCCTTCCTTCCCCGTGCGGCGCGCTCTTTGTTCCCGCCTGGGGGCCGGGGCCCGAGGGGGTGGCGGGTCCGGGGGCGGCGCGCGGTACCTACGTGTCTTTGTGGAGCAGCGCCAGGCGCTCCTTGGGCACTTTGAGCCGCTGAGACAGCCGCTTGCGCAGCCCCTCCACCGTTTCGTCCGGGGGCACCGACAGCTCATAGCGGGTGCCCGTCGTGCTGTGGATGGCCAGACTCATGGGCGCCGCCTCGGCCGCCGGGCCTACCTCGCAGGCGCCGCCCGGGGCCCCGCGCCGGCAGCTCCGGGCGCCGCCGGGCTGCGGCTCCATCCCCGGCCCGCGCTGGAGGGCTGGGGTCTTCGGGGCGCCGCCAATCCTCGCCGCGCCTCCAGGCAGTGCGGGGGGGGGAGGGGGGAATCCCCGAGCCGGGGGTCCTCGGGTTTCCTAGGGGAAGCGCACGTCCCCTTCGATAAAGTCCCAGGAGCGGTAGGTGAATCAAGAATCAAAAATCCGAGCGGCGCTTCGGGGTCGCGCTGGCTCGTTGGGGCGCCTTCCGCGGGTGGGGGGACTGCACTCGCGGCTCCTTTCAAGGACGCTGGGCGTGGGGGAGGGTCCCGAGGAGGGGCGCCGCTTAGGCGGTCGTGCTCGGTGCCGTCCGCCGCTCGGGCCGCGCTTCCCCGCGCGTCCCCTCCCTTAGCAACAGCCGTCCCCGCCGCCGCCGCCGCCGCCGCCGCCGCTTGAAAGATCTGGGGGTGAAAGTAACAAGAAAAAAAAGTTATAATGTATCAACGTTCCAAGGGGCGGGACTGCCGCCCCCTCCCATTCACTACTTACTCCGCCGGCCCTGAGTCGGCCAATCGCCGCGCGCCGAACGCCCAGTCGGCCGCGCGGGCGGGCCAATGGCAAGCGCCGCGGCGCTGCCCCACGTGGCCGCTCGGGCCCGCCCCCTCGCCCCGCCCCCGGCCTGGCGGCCAAGGGGAGCTCGGCGGGGGCGGGGCTGGCGCCGCTCCGGCCCGCCCCCGCGCTCCACCCGCCCGCGCCGGGGGCCATTCATACGGCCCGCAACAAAGGGCAGGCTGCCCGAGAGAGATCGGCTTGAGGGGGGTGCGGCGGCGCCGGGTCCTGGTCTCGGGCGGCGCGGCGTGGGGGCGGGCACTATCCCCAGGCCGGGAGGGGCAGGAAGCCGGGGGACCTCCTCCCGCGTCTGTCCGGGAAGCCGTCGTGAGCGGAAGCGGGAGGCGATCCCCGCGCTTCGTGGCCCGGCGGCTCTCAGGAGGCTCGGCCGGCGGGCGTCCCCCACCCGCGGGGCGTGAGGTCCCGGCGAGGAGCGGGGCTGCGGGCGGGGCCTGCACCGCGGTGACGTGGGCCGGTGCCGAGAGGGCCCCTCCCGCGCCGATACCACCTAGCGTCCCACCCCTGTCCCGCGGGCCCGGCCCGCTTCCCGAGTCGCGCCCGCCCGAGCCGTGACGTGACGCGGCGTCCCCGGCTGCGCCCGCGCGCGCCGCTTGGGGCTGCGGTGAGTCAGCAGCGCCGGCGCGCCCCCTGCCGGCCCCGCCCGGGAGCGCTGCCTGAAGTCCTGAGGAGGGGGCGAAGCAGCTGCCCCATGCCCGGAGAGAGGCCTATGGGACTGCTGGCGAGGTGGGAACCTCCGCTAGGGGTCTGGCGCCTCTAAGGCGGGAGGCCGGGGCCGCACAACTGGAGAAACTGAGGCAGAACAGCAACTTGCTCAAGGTCACTCGTGGGGTAGGAAGAGTGCCCGGGAGGCGGGGCGGGGGCTGAGGTCTTGCCTGGGCGGTGCTGCTTGCGCCGGGCCCCTCCCATCCCACGACCCGAGGGGATCGCCAGGGCTAGAGACACCCCGACCCCTGCCTGCCCCCAAAACAAAGAAAAGTGGGTCACCTTTAAAAGCCTAGAGTGGGGACCCTCCTACTCGTCCGGCGAGATCCCACCCGCACTCACCGGACGCGGCCAGCCCGAGGTCTCTACAGTCCTGAATGTACCCACGTCCGGGCACAGCGCGCGGTGGCGGGGCAGGTCTGGGGCCGAGCGGGCGGCCCCCAAGCCTTTATCCGCACCGCCTTCCCTCGGGGTGGAGTTTGGGCGGGCAGGGGGCGGAGGGCCGGGCGGCCGGTGACGCAGGCGGGCCCCCGCCCCTGCCTGCAGGCCCGGGCCCTGGGGCGCCTTGGGTTCTCGGCCACCCACCCCGAAGCTTCGCCTCGTATATTGGGGTCGCTCCATAAATGCTGCTCAACCCAAGGTCACGAACGGCAGCGCCGATGGATCGGATCCCCAGGACGGGGTTTCGGGGTGCCCAGGTTGGCTCCCGCCCCGCCCCCTTTCCTGCCGTTCCAGGCCCGGTGCTTCCGCCTGGGGGCGCCCGCGTGGGGGAGCTCAAGGGAGGGGGTGCCTGAGTCAGCGGCCACTCCAGGAAAACAGGCCGGAGTCACCTGCCTGTTGTGGGGGTGCCCCAGCCACCCGCCCCGGCAGCCTGGCCTCCCGCATCCCTTCACGGTGACCTCAGAAGGCATTTCTGGAGCGATGAACCTGCGCCAGGCCAGCCCCGTGCAGTCACCGCCCGCCGCGCTCTGACCTCCGGGAGCGTTTCTGCGGCTCTCCGGCTCTCCGGGCCGCACAGGAAGAGGAGAATCAGGCGCGGCTCAGTGTGGAGCCCCGGGGCGGGCAGGATCACCCTACCCATTTCGCAGACCGGTAAACTGACACCGCAGCGGCAGGGGAATGGGGCAGGTCTTTCTCCCAGCATGGGGCTCTGGGTCAGCAACTTTTTGAGGATGACCCTGAGTGGTGTGGGGCACTCTCAGTCCTGCTGCTCCCTCCGCCCAAAGGAGGGGAACCTCATGACCTACTCCCCTGCCCCTTGTCCATTTATCTGGTTTCCCACTTTATCTGGCCTGACCACCTCCACCCCCACCCTAGTCGTGGGCACCCCTCCCAGGGCTGTGCTCCTTCCAGGTCTCCATCCTGCTCCCACCCAAAGCTCCTGCAGCCTCTGACCCACCCCCTCCCGCCCTCACCGTCACCCCCACACCGGGAGGCTCCCAGCCCCATGGGGTCAGGAAGCCTCTGGGAGGGGATCACTGGGGGCTGGGACGGAGGGAGGGATGGAGCCCGGAGAGGAGGCCGGGGGAGCTGTGCGCCCTGAAGCCGAGCATCTGGGTGCTGGTCAGGGATTCGTGGCCATAGCAGACGGGGCCGTGTGATCTCCAGGGCTGTGAGACCCTGCCCTTCAGGTTACCAGGGGAGCAGCTGGTCCTCCCGGAACTGGGGCACCCGAGGGCTCATGCGCATTTAGGGGTGAGACAGCTTGTCAGAAAGGGACCCTGGCCCCGGGCAGGCTCTACAGATGCAATGTTAGAAACACTAAGCCAGTCCGCTTCCTACTTTTTCTCCTGTTTAGAGCCCCCCATGCTCTAGTCAGCCCCTGGGTGTGAGCACACACGCAGTCCAAGGGGACCCCTTTCCTCAAAGAGGAACAAACCCTTGTGCGAGCCTGCTCTCGAGGAAAGGGCTGTGCTGTGACCTCCGGCTCCCGGCCCTGTGACCCGCCCCACCCTGGGTGCCTCCAGCCGAGCACGAGGCTCCGCCGACCCAGGCTGTCCCCGCAGACCCGCATCAGGCACGGGCATCCCTAGCACTCCAAGCCTCACGCCTCCCCCAGGGGCCTGCTCTGTGCCGGGGAATCTCAGCCACGTCCAGAGCGTGCCCCCAGCCGCAGGCTGCGTGCCTCAGGGACCGGGTGTGGCTGGAGGGGCCGCCGGTGTGGGGGCCGGCCCAGCGGCTCGGTTCATAGCGCTGCTGTCGCGTTCCCTCAACCACCACTTGGGACCCTACCCTGTCCTTGCTCTTTTTCACAGCTCCTGAGGCCTGCCCAGGAGCTCCAGACCCCAGGCTCCAGACCATGGAGCGGGGGGAGTGGGCTGCAGCTGCGAGCCCATGGCTGCCACAATGCTCTCTGGCCGAGGGGTTCCTAGGAAGAGGAGGGCTAACTGCTTGGGCCTCCCAGCCTGAGCAGGGGGGCCCAGGGAGAAAGCCTCCACAAGCAAGGCTCCCACCACGTGGAACGCCAATGAAGCCCTGGGACAGTCACTCGCACGGGACTGTGACACACGAGTGCACAGCCCATCTGTGCTGACAACATGCCCGGGGGTTGGGGGGGACCTCCCTGTCACCTCCAGGCTGCCGGTGACACAAGGGAAGGCCCAGGCTCTCCCGCACACTCACCAGCCTGGAATCCCCTGGCAGCCCTGCTCCAGCCCAGGGCTGAGGAGACCCCTCCCCGAAGTCTCCTGCCGGCCACCAGGAGCCAGCTTCTGGCAGCCCCCTTCGCCGTGCTGGCAACAGGGGAGAAATGGAGCGGCACAAAAGCTGCCCAGGGCCAGGGCTGCCCCCGCCCGGCAGCCCCACCCCATCTGGGGCCAGCCCAGGGGCCTGGATGGCGCAGAGGTGCCAACACCACCGGGGACGAGGCGCACGGCCAGCCCGGCCACCCACAGGCCGGCTGAGCAGAGGGCCGGGCCTCTGTGGGAGCAGGCAGGACCCGCCTCTTCCCAGCGTGGCTGGGGCGGGCCGGGGAGCCCACAGGGCAGACGGCACAGCCTGAAACCTGGCAGAGCCCCAGGTGGCCGTCCAGCAGCCCAGGCCGGGCCCGGAGCAGCAGCCACGCCCCCGCCTGCTGTCCCCCCAGGCCCGGCCAGCAGCTTGGGCCAATCCCCACCCTCCTGGGCCCATGGCAGACAACCCGCCCACCACCTACCCTGGTTTTACAGGCCATGCCCCTGCACACCCCCAGCCCCTAGTTTACTACAGACCCCCAAGGACCTCTTGGGCCCCAGCTTCCAAACCCTGGAGGTTAAGGCTGGTGTTTAATGCCTTATCCCTGTGCAGGGACACACGGAGCTTGGGACAAAGACCAGGCAAGGTCCTGAAAACCCAATCCCAGGCAGCACACAAAAGCAGCATACACGAGTCGGGTCCCTGGCTTTTAATGGGGGCTCACGCTGGGGGCAGCTGTCCCACAGAAGTGGCTGGGAGCTGAAATCTCCACGGCAGGGGCTGCGGGCTCCGAGGGATGGTGGGTGGCACATGAGATTGGGGGGAGGGAGCTGGAAGGTGGCAAGAGAGCCCACAGCGGGGAGGACACAGGCCCCCCCGAATCGCAGAGCACGTCTCTGGGCTCACCCCCAGCCACCAGGCCTGCCAACCCTGGCAAGGAGCCGGTTTCCTGGGGTTGCCCCGGGCGTGCTCTTGGCAGAAAGCTAAAACCGTGCTGCCCCCTGGCGGCCTTCTCTGGCGAGACCGCTCCCTCCGCAGGAGAATCCCTTCCAGGTGGCCGGCCGGCCTTCCTCTCCCCGCTCCCCGCCCCCCCCACCGCCACACTGGACCCTGGGAGCTGGTTCAGCCTGCCCCGCACATCCCCTGCCCAGTTCTGGGCCTCGGTCTCCCTGCTGGTCAGGGCCACGCACCGCCTACTCGAGAGCCTTCACCAGGGCCTCGTTGGCCTCGATGCGGATTTGGATCTCAGCCCTGGAGGCCTCGTCCGCTGCCCCTGACAGCTCCGACTGCGCCTTCTCCAAGTTGACCTTGGCTGCCTGCAGGAAGTGGGGAGTGGGTGAGAGCCCAGCAGCGAGCCCAGCCTGGTGCCGGCCCCTCCAGCAAACTCAAGTTCCCTTCCCCGAAGCCCGCCATCTCTAGCACTCCTTGGTGCAACCGTCTCCCCTGGGACACTCACCCCGACATCCAGCATGTCCAGCGTCACGGCCTCTTCGGCCAGCAGCTGCACTGAGGAATCCGCGTTCACAGTGATGGAGCCACTGCTCACTACAGGAAAAGGAAGGCGTGACACTTCCATCCCCAACCCAGAAAAGTGACCCCACAGAGTGGCCCCGGAATCTAGCACAGGAAACAGGCAGCTGGAAAGAATGGCAGACGCACATGGGGCCCAGGGGCACCCACTGGAGGCTGGATGCAGAGGACACAACCTTCACCCACCAGCCCATCTGCTGAGCGAGGAATAGGGATGGCCGGGAGCTGGGTTCGAATCCCGGGCACCTCAGAGCTGTGCTGGTGGGAGCACTTCTGGGGATACAGGCGCCTGTACCTCCTCTTCCACGGCCCCTTCCACACAGGACTTGACTTCTTTCAGGACCCTGCCCCCCACCCCACCTCCCTACAAGCTCCTTAACCGCCAGCCTGCCCTGCGGCCTTTACTTTTACCAAGCGTGCGACCGGACGCTGGACCGGGCCTGACAAAGTACGCGGCCCCTACCCAGCAGCCGTTTCCCACCAGACTCACCAAAGTATTTGGAGGTGGTGCCGTCCTCAGCATGGACAACCACCAGCCCCGGCCGCAGGACCTGCAGCGTGGGCACGTGGGCCGCAAGGATGCCAAAGGCTCCGGTCTGCGTGGGGACATCCACCTGCCGGACGTTGGCCCCGCTGAAAAACACCTGGAAAGAACACATGGAGTGCGTCACCGCAGGCCGAAGTCCCCACCAGCGCTCGGGACTGGCTCCCCTGCAGGACAACGGCCAAAAGCAGGAAGGAACACTGAAAGGGAACACACAAAGACGGCCACGCTGGGGCCGAGACCAGTTTTGGTCCCCCGCAGCCTCTCAGGGCCGGCCTCTAGCGCAGAGCCCGTCCGCACAGAAACGCTGCGGAAGCACGAAAGGCACACCGACCCGGGATGGGCACCCGAGAGACCAAGTACCCGACGCCCTGGGACATGCGGGACAGGGCGGGGGGCGGGGAGGTCCAGTCCTTGGGCGTTGGGATTCCCGAGGCAACTTTATAGCGCTCGGATTGCAGACCACAAAGAAGAGCGTAGGCTCCGGTCGGCAGAGCGGGGCAGCGACTCCGGGGTTGCGGGCTCGGAACCCGGACCCACTGAGACGGAAGGGGCGTGGGTCCGCGATCCCAAAGGGAGTGCCTCGGAGACCCGGAGGCTGGGGAGCCCGGATTCCGGACGACACCGGGAAGGGACCCAGGAAGCGGAACAAATGGGGATCGACACCCGGGGTCTCCGGGTGGGGGTCTCCGACTGCGGACCACTCCGGGTCCGGACTGGAGATGACGACCAAGGCGGGGTTCCGAGCCAGACCGGCATCCGAACCTGCGTCGGTGAGGCGAACGTGAAGGACATCTGTCCCGGGCCGGCAGCCGGGGCCGGAGCAGCGGCGGCCTCCGCGTAGGCGCGGGCCTGGCGTACGAGGGAACGCAGGCCCGGACGGCGGAGGACTGCAGCGGGTAGCATGGCGACGGCAGCCAGGGGACTCCGGCGGAACGCGGGCAGCCTGGAGGACGAGGAGGACGACGCGCGAGGACCTCTGGGAAGAGGAGTCCAGGCAAAGGCGCACGCGCACACTACGACTCCCAGCGAGCCCCGCACATGGACGACGCATTGCGCCTCGCGCGCAGCATGCTGGGAGTTGTAGTTTCCTTCCAGTCCCAGCGGCCAGCCGGGTGGTAAGATGAGGTATGTGTCAAAAGCCTCCGCGGAGTAGCGATCACTTGAATTCAAAATTTTGGAGGCGCTCATTGGATGCCAGGCGCTAGAGCCATCAAGGAGAATACCAAGATTCCGGCTTTAGTTTGGGGCAGTCAGGACATTTAACAAACATTCAATGTAACGAATACGCAAATCATATGCCATGTTAGAATTTAAGAAGTACTTAAAGAGAAAAGAAAAGCAGAGTTGGGGGCCAGAATGGGGTAGGCTGCGACTGCTAGAGACGTAGACATTCTGGGAAGGGCATCCTAGGAGGAGGAGCTAGCGTGCATTAGCGCCGGGCGCTGGGGGCGCGGCTCGGATGCAATCCACTAGGGCGCCGGCAGAGGGCACTCCGCGACCGGAGATGCACGCGCCGCGGCCCCGCCTGGCCCCCGCCCCCGCTTACGGCTGACGCACAGACGCGTGCGAGGGCGGCCCGGGGCTCCGCTGACGTCACCTCGGCGCGCGCAGCCTCGCTCGCGGCGTTGTCGTCACCACTCCGCCCCCGCGCTCACGCAGGTGGCGCCCCGGGCCAGGTCCGCAGGCCCACATCTTGGTCTTCGGCAAAACGCGGAGTGTGGGTTGGACGGGGTTGGGGCCCCGCACCCGGGAGGGCCTTTGCTGAGGAGCCGAGGGGTGCAAGCCATAGGGGCCCGGGGTCCGGGCACGTGCGATGCGACGCGGTGTTGCCCCGGTGGCTCCCCAGCCCGAGCGTCTGCCTGCGCCCTGGCTCCCTGCCTTCTAGCAAATGGGCCGCCTGTGGCCAACACAGGAAGGATGCGGGCCTAGTGCCCAGACCCCCGCCCCTCTGGGCCGGCGCTGTGACGGGCAGTTGGGGCATCCTGGCCCAGGGTGTGTATCCGCAGAGGGAAGCTCCGGTCGCATTTCTAGGGGTGCGTCCTGTGCGCAGTCCCAACCTTTCCCAGAGCCCCGGACCCCACATGGAGGCGAGCCTAATCTACCCGGTCTGTCTGCTTCTCGGCCCCACCCACTGGACAATTTCTCTCCCATTCCTACTCCAGGGTGGCCAATGGGTAAAGGCAGCACCTGTTACTCAGGCCCCAAAGCTAGGGTTACCCTGGAGATCTCCAGGGGACCCCCGTGGGCATGGCTGGTCCACTTGGTGGGGCCACTAATCACCGGTTTGCCCAGCCCCAGCCCTGTCTGCGAGGCAGGTGAGTTCACACACAGCCAAAGGCACCATGTAGTTCTCTTCCCGGGAACCACAGGACGGCTTCCCATGGTCCCTGCAACACAGCCGTTGATCTACAAACGTACTTCCTTACCTCAGGTCCTTTGCACATTCAGCTCCTGCTCACTTGGGCCAGCACTTTCCTGGGTATGCATCCACTTAACAAGCAGATTCTTGTCTTCCATGTGCCAGACACGTGCTATGCCTGGGAACCCAGCTCCTGACTTGGAACTCACCCTGCAGTGAGGGAATGAGTGAGGAGGACACAACACACTGGAGCAAATAAAATAACAGGGACATGCAGGGCCAAGGAAAGGGGCAGGGTGGGAACTGCTGTTACCAACGGTAGCCAACAGGAGATGCATGGACACTTGGCCATTTAGGAAAGAGTCGAAGGAGGCCAGGGAATGATTCTTGAAGCTGGGCAGGGAAAGAGCCTGCGAGGCTGGGCACCTACCAGTGCAAAGGCTCTGGGGTTGAAGTGGTAGTGTCAGTTTTCACTGGAGGGGAGAGGGTTGACACAGTGTTGAGCATAGGGCCGGGGGCTTGGGCTAGGACCCAGACCACGCCGCTGCAGGTTGGTGTCCTAAGCATCCAGAAGGACAAGGCAAGATTCTCTGAGATGGAGAATGAGGAGCAGCTTTGGGGGTCACCAGGCATGGAGTCTCCGCTGGAGGAATTCTGATGTGACTCGGGGCTGGGCAGGCCATGGTGGCGCTCAGCACAGGTCATATCTATTATCGCTGCTCGTCGTTTGTCCCAACAAGACGGAGCGCCTGGTGAACCTGACAGTGGCGCGTATTAGGGAAGAAAGGTGGGGGGGGCATGTGTCTAACCCCAACCCCCAGACTGTGCATCTTGGGGACCTCCAGGTCAGGGGAAGCGAAGGAGGGGAAACCGATGGACCGGACTCCGTTCCTTCATTCCGCGTCCCTGGGAAGGGTCCGGAGCTGCGTCGCCAGGGAGGGGTTGGAGACTCAGTCGCCGCGGGGAGAGCCGCTCAGCGTGGGGAGGGGGCGTCCGGGAGCGCAGGCTCCGCCCCGCACTCCCGCCGGAAGGGAAGGGGAGGCGGTGGCCGGCGCGCAGCGAGCCAGACGCCGCGGCGAGCGCGGCGGGGGCGTTCGGCCCAGGACCGGGTGGCACCCAGCGGGTCGGAGCGGGCTCGCCGCCAACGCGGTCACGTGCGCGGTCCCTCCTCTTGCGCCTGCCTCCCCCGCGCGCCGCGCTCTCCATTCATAAATTCTCCGCCTGCTCCGCGGCCACCGGGCACCGGAGCCCGCCGGGAACGCCGCGCAGCCGCCCGCCCTCGCCCGATGGGCCGCGCGCCCCGGCGCTGAGGTAGGCGCGGCGGGCCCGGGGATACGCCACGGCGGGCGGGGGCAGGCCGAGGCCGCCGGCCCATGGGATCGCCGCCGGCTCCGGACCACCGGCCCTTTCGGCGACGCGGCGAGGCCGGAGGGTGGGAGGGAGTGGGGGGAGCCGGGGCGGTCGTGGGGGCCAGTCCGCGGGCCTCTGCATCCTCCGTTAGCGGCCTGGAGA
Organism: Nasua narica; assembly: GCA_028533885.1. Taxonomy (NCBI): domain Eukaryota; kingdom Metazoa; phylum Chordata; class Mammalia; order Carnivora; family Procyonidae; genus Nasua; species Nasua narica. The sequence continues at coordinate 582,753 of CM052799.1, read as the reverse complement.
GGGACATTCCCCGCCCTTCCCCGGCCTCAGTTTCCCCTGAGATGCATTGAGGGTGATGGCGTCTCCGTCTCCTGGATTAGCCCGAAGCGGAGATGTGCCCGGAGTCCGGCTCTCCGCCCCTCCTTGAGGGCTCGCCATCCCGCCCCCGGGGCCGGCTGGGGGCGCGGGGATGGGCGCGGTGGCGAGCGAGCTCGGGAAGGACCTCAGGGGCGGGCCCTTGGGGAACGTCCGCCCTCGGGTCTGGACCCCGCCTACCCCTAGGAGTCCCCATCTCTGCCCCCTCGGCTTCCTGCCATCGTTTCTGGTCTCCTGTCACGGTCCCTGCGCTTCTGCCCCCCTCCCCCAGCCGGAACTCATTTCCCGACCTACATTCTGCGCGCCCTATCCCCCTGAGGATACCGGGCAGCCGCTGTGGTTCTCGGGCCGGAGCGCGGAGAACACCTGGCTTTCGCCAGGGCTCCCCACCCCCCGTTCTCGGGGCCTGTTTCCCCCGCTGTCGAGTGGGGTTAAAGCCCCAAGGGGTTGGGGACGCGGGAGCCTGCACAGGCTCCCCCTTTCCTCTGGGGAAAGACCGAGCGCGCGCCCTGCCTGCTCAGGGCTGCGGGTCATCCCGGCCCAGACTCTGCCGGGATTCCGGAGTGCAGTCCCCGGCCCTTCCCACCGGGAGGAGCTGGCGCAGGGGAGGGCGGTCAGGTGTAATGTCCAGGCAGCCCCTTTCCCGAGGGCTGAGCTCCCCTCCCCCGGCCTCCGTTTACCCCGAGCCCGAAGCCAACGTGGAGGCCGGCCTGCTTGGCCAGAGGAGCTGCTCGCGGAGGCGCAGGGCCCTGCGCTGGGCACTGGCTGGGAGGCGGCTGCAGCAGCCATCTTGCCGCCCAGGACCGGCTCAAGCCGCCCTGCAGGAGGCCTCCCTCCCCCGCGCCCCCTCCTCTCCCCAAAGCGCCCTGGCAACAACCCCCCTCCTCCCCGCTCGGCCTGCTCGCTCAGTCGCCATGGGAACCAGATTCTTCAGGGCTGGGAACAGATGCGCCTTCTTTGGCCTTTTCGCTCCCGCTAGCACTGGGCGGAGGGGGACAACCACCTTCCGGAGCTGTGACTTGTCACTGAACTCAGTCCCTGTGTCCCCTCCACGATCTTGGTGCCACTCCCCGTAGAACCAGTCTCTGGGGGCTGCGGCAGCCCCCTCCTCTCCCCTGATGCAGCTGGCAGGGCCCCTGCGGTCTCCCGGCAGTGAGCTGACAGCCTCAGTGTCCCTGTCTCCCCTAGGAGTGCTTCCCCTTTTCTGGGCAGGGTTCCCAGCCTGCTGCTACCTTGCTGGGCCGGCCCCACCGGCTGGGGAGGTGGTGGAGAGCATACACCTCCCCCGTTTTAAACATGGGGACACGGAGGTCCCGGCGTTGATCTAAGCGGGGTGGGGGCTGCCTCGGGGCTCTCCTCCACCTCCTCGTGAGTCACTGCCCCACGTGGACTCCTACTCCCTGGGAGCTAGGAGAGGGAGGGGACAGAGGAGATGGTCTGAGCAGGCCCTGCCCCCCCAGGCCCCTCCTCCTAGCTTCAAAATGCAGCCCACGCCCACCATGGCCACTGCCGCCAGCACCGCTGCCACGGTCGCCCCGACCTCGAGGTGGGACAACGCCACCGGCAGCCCCACCGTGAGTGAGGGGGATGGAGAGGGGTGGCTGGGCCGGGCGGGCCTCCAAAGGCCACGCCCAGCGGTCCTGACCCCTGCTGGCCCACAGGCGGAGCCTGACCCCATCCTGGACAACTACGTGCTGCTGGTGGCGGTCATGTCGCTCTTCGTTGGTGGCACGCTAGTGGTGCTGTCCGGCGTGCTGCTCGTGTGCAGGCGCTGCTGGGAGGCCCACCCGCGCTTCAACAGGTGCGCAGCCCACCCACCCCAGCGGCCCCCCGGGGGCCCCTGCGGGCCTGGAGCCGGGGACCGTGCGCGCGCGCGTGCCGGCAGCAGGCGTGTATGTGAGCCCGTGTGGTGTTGGGGGCCTGCTTCTGAGTGCCTGGGGAGCACGGTGTGCCTGCACCGGGGCTTGGCCCAGGGAGCTCGGGTCCCGGCAGGTGGGCTCTCCGACCCACCTTGCTGTCCTGCGGTCTCTCCCCAGGGCGACGGAGGAAGCGGAGAAGACCACCACCACCTACCTGGACAATGGCGCTCACCCGGCCCAAGGTGCGGCGCCCCGCCAGGCCCGCCCCCTGCCCACCTGCCCGCCCTCCCGCCCGCCCCCTCGGGCCGCCTGACCGGCTGTGTCTGTCTGTCTCCCCCACCAGACTGGGCGCAGCTCGATTCCGACTCATCTCTGTTTCCTTAGAGCCCGCGCGTAGGTGCTCACAGGCGCGTGCTGAGCGAGTGAGTGTGTGAGCGGATGTGTGAGTGCCCGCCCCGCCCCCGGGCCCGCCCCCGGCCCCGCCCCGGCCGGCCGGCCGGCCACCCAGCGCCAGGCGCGGCCCGCCCGGGGCCCACCCTCTCGGCTCTCCTCGCAGACCCTGACTTCAGGGGGGAGGACCCTGAAGGCCAGGACGCGGAGACGGAGCGCTTCCTGTCCACCAGCTCCACCGGCCGCCGGGTGTCCTTCAATGAGGCAGCTCTATTTGAGCAGAGCCGGAAATCGCAGGACAAGGGCCGCAGGTAAGGGGTAGCAGGGCAGGAGGGGACCCTGTCCCCAAGGGAGGTCCCAGAGCCTGTTGCCCTGTGACCGGGTTCCCTGGGGGGGCGGATGCTGGGCGCTGGCCTTGCTCTACCCGCGGGTGGGCGGTGGAGCCAGGGACGGCAGGTGTGGACTTGGGGGTTCGCGCTTTCCAAGGGGGGGCGGAGCACGGGGGCTGGCTGGCACAGTGACGGGCAGCCATGCCGGGCGCAGGTACACCCTGACGGAGGGGGACTTCCACCACCTGAAGAATGCCCGCCTCACCCACCTGCACCTGCCGCCCCTCAAGATCGTCACAATCCACGAGTGTGACCTGGGCGAAGCCAGCGCAGCCACCCCTCCCCACGCCGCCGCCCCCAAGGCCAACCTCGCCATCTTCCAGGTGAGTGTGCGGGGGGCAGCCAGCCTGGGGCCCAGTGGACAGGACAGCTCCCCTGCAGGCGGCCCCTTTCTCGCTCTCTGGGCTGGGCCCCTCATCTCAGGACAGGGAGGGGGGCCTGGCTGGGGTGCACAGTGGGCTGTGGGTCCAGCAGTCCCCCTGACCCACCCGTACTCTTTGACCTGTTACTGCTTCCTCCCCTAGCCCCCGGGGAAGGCCCTCACCGGCCGCTCCGTGGGCCCCAGCTCCGCCCTGCCAGGTGACCCCTACAACTCAGCCGTGGGCCCTGCTGACTTCGAGATCAGCCCCTTGGCATCCAGCGACTCCGGGGAAGGCACCTGGGTGAGGGCCCCCGAGCGGCCCCTCCCCTCCCTGCCCCACTCCAGGACAGAGGTCAGCCTGTGGCCTCCCCCACCCTCACTCCCCGTGCTCCTGCCCGAGCCCCTGCGTGGGAGGAAGAGGGATAGGTAGTACGTAGAGTACACGGTCACCCCACACGCGCACAGAGCATTCCAGCAGCGAGAGAGAGCAGGGGCAGGGCCCAGCCCGAGCCAGGACTGCGTGCACTCTCGGACACTCCCCCTCAGCGACCCCTTTGTCCAGGGCTGGGAAGAACAGAGCTGGCCAGCCCCTGGCTGAACCCGAGCTCAGCGTAGCTTCCAGCCAGCCCCGGAGCGCTCTTTGCCACTCCTCTGCGTTCCGGGTGGGGCGCGTCGGCACCATCTACGAGGGCTGCCCATGAGAGTGCAGAGCTGGGGCCCAGGCCGGGGCCAGCATGCGCGGCAGCAAGGAGAGGGCCTTGTGCCTGAGAGCACTCTTCTTTCCTTCCAGTTGGATGCAGGCACCAGGAGCAGCAAGCCCGTCGGGCCAGGGCCCACAACAGGCTGCAGGGAGGCTGGGCGCGGGGAGGCAGCCCCTGGCTCTGGGACCGGACCCGTCCTACAGTTCCTTACCCGCCTGCGGCGCCACGCCAGCCTGGACGGGGCCAGCCCTTACTTCAAGGTCAAGAAATGGAAGCTGGACCCCAGCCAACGGGCATCCAGTCTGGACACTAGAGGTGAGCTGTGGCCCTTGGCAGAAACCAGGGCCCAGGGGGAAGAGCTCTAGCTGCTGCCCAGGCAGCCTTCCAGAAGGGGGTTCCACACCCGAGGAGGAGGGGTCAGCGTTTTCACGGGCCCTGGGCTCCAGCAGCACCCGTCTGCCGGCGGGCGTCTTGCCCAAGGGCTCCCAGCTGGCTGGGTCGCACGCTGGGACCCGCTAAAGCAGGCGGTTGGCAGACCGCAGCTGCAGCTGGTGACCTTCCGTAAGGCACGAGACGCTGGTGCTTTTGGATCTGTGCTCAGTCGGTCTGGTGTGGCAGCGTGGAAACAGCTGTAGACTGCGCGTGAATGAGTGTAGCTCGGTGCCAATAAAACTTTATTTACGACAATAACTTGCAGGCCCATTTGGCCCCTGGGCTGGACCATCCGCGGCCCTGAACTATCGAGAGTAGCCCTTCAATCCTGCAGACCCCGGTCATGGAGAGCCCCGGGTACAGGGCTTCCTCATCCTCAGTCCAAAGCAGGGGGGTGGGGTGGGGGTGGGGGTGGGCATCGGTGGCTCTACCGACCCCCGCCCGGGGGGGGCTCAGCCAGGGCAGCACAGGCTGCGGGACTGCCTGCCGCCCTGTGGGGGTGGGTCCCAGCGCCGGGACAGGTGGGGAGACGGCACGAGCCCCCTTGCTGGGGCCTGGCTCCAGCTAGGGCAGGGAGGGGACGGCCTACCCCACTGCCTTGGGGAGCGGAGATGAGTCCCTGCTTCCTGAGGGTGATCAAAGTTGAACGTAGGTGCGGCAGTGCCCAGAACCTGTCTCTGGCTCAGTGGCCTCTCCACACCTGAGGCTTTCCCCCCCAAGCTTCTCCCAGGCCCTCCAGGGGGCCCATGGACGGAGGCAGAGCTGAAGAAGAAGGACCCCTCGCCCCCCACCAGCCTTCCCTCATTCTCCCCCCGAGCTCCAGCTCCCGCGACTTTACCACAGCCGGGCCTGCCCGCTGCCCGCTGTCCAGTGTGGGTCTTGGCTCCGGCCGCCTCCGTCTGGCCAGAGCTGCTCTGGGTACTGTTACGTCCTCGACACCCCAACTCACACCTGCCCGGGCTCTTCGTTCTTTGTGCCTCAGTTTCCCCCATGCAGAGCGGGATGTGCCCTCCCCCGGGCTCACGCGCCTCCCTCCGTACAGGCTCCCCGAAGCGGCACCACTTCCAGCGGCAGCGGGCAGCCAGCGAGAGCACAGAGCAGGAAGAAGGGGACGCCCCCCACATGGACTTCATCCAGTACATCGCCAGTGCAGGCGCCGCTGTGGCCTTCCCGCCCCCCCGCCCCTTTCGGGCCAGCCCCACCAGCCCGTCCCCCACCCTCGGCAGGTATTTTTCAGTAGATAGCAGTGCTAGGGGTGGGCCTGTGGGCCCCTGCCCCTTCCAGTCCCCGCCCCCTCATCCTGGGGAGGGCTCTCCCCACCCTGCAGACACGGGGTCCCATGTCTCCGGTTCCACCATCCCTCTTGGAGGCTGCCTCACTGGGGCTCCCTCTCCAGCATGTATCCCAAGAGGGAAATAGGGGGAGACGGGGTAAGGGCACAGGGCCAGGTGGGGCCCTGGACGGTGGCCCCAGGGTCCCCAAGACGTCATGCCTGCCCGGTCAGGGCTGCCAGGAGTATTGCCTGCTTGGATGTTATAGCCCCAGCGGGGTCCGTGGCCTGATGGGCTCTGCTGCGGCCTGGTGCTCCCTCCTGCCCGTCCGTGCTCCGGAGGGCTGCGCGGCCCCTTCTCAGAAACTGACCCCTTCTGCCAGCAGCACCCCCCCACCGCCCCCGTGGATGCGGGTAGTGGGGTGGTGAGGCTCCAGGGTAGAGGCTGAGAGGGACTACCCCGGGTCCAGTCCATCCCCAGCCAGTCCCCTCCCACGGAGAAGTTAGGAAGAAGGCAGCCGCACAGGACAGTGTTCCCTCTCTCTAGGTGAGGAGCAAGCCCCCTGGGCTGCCAGCAGGCGCTTGGGTCAGACACTGCAAAAAGTGACCGGGTTGAAAGCAGGTGCAAGGAAGGCTCAGATTTGCCCAGAAAATATACCCTGCAACAGGGACTGGCAGTATTTTTCCAAAAAATTCGTTTTCTGCAGAGCCCGTCCAAGCCTAGGGGGTCCCCACCCATGCCGCCCTTCCGGACCCAGAGTCAGGGGGGCTGGGGAGAAAATGCAGGGGCGCGCACAGCCTTCTTGACCGCTGCGGCCTGGCTTGCAGGCTAGAGGCAGCCGAGGAGGTGGGCGCCCCGGGAGGAGCAAGCCCCGAGTCCCCCCCAGAGCGCAGCGGCGGCGCGGGGCTTGAGCAGCTGCAGCAGCAGGAATCTGATGGCGAGCGGGACTCGGGGCCAGAGCAGGCGCAGACCAGCTACCGGGATATCTGGAGCCTGCGTGCCTCCCTCGAGCTGCACGCCGCGGCTGCCTCGGACCACAGCAGCAGTGGCAACGACCGCGACTCGGTGCGCAGCGGCGACAGCTCGGGCTCAGGCTCCGGGACCACCGTGCCCACCTTCCCACCGCCCTCGCCGCCGCCCACACCACGGCCCGCGGACAGCGATGCGGGAGGCCCGAGAAAGCTGCTACAGATGGACAGCGGCTACGCCAGCATCGAGGGCCGCGGCGCGGGCGACGACGGGCTCCCCAGCGCGTCCGAGAAGCGCTCTTCCTTCACCAGCGCCGGCCGCACGGCCACTGTGGGCAGCAGCTTCGAGGGGGCGCTGGCGCCCACGGAGGCGCCCGCCCGGCCCCGCAGCCCCCGCGCCTGGCCCCGCCGCGCCCCGCGCCGTGACTACAGCATCGACGAGAAGACAGACGCACTCTTCCACGAGTTCCTGCGCCACGACCCGCACTTCGACGACGCGCTGCCCTGCGCCACCCGCCACCGTGCGCGCGCACACCCGCACCCCCACGCGCGCAAGCAGTGGCAGCAGCGCGGCCGGCAGCACAGCGATCCCGGCGCACGCGCCGCTGCCCCCGCCCAGCCTGCGCTCCCGTTCGGCCCCGACTCCCGCCCCACACGAGCGCCTCTGCGCCGCGGCGACAGTGTCGACTGCCCGTCGGAGGGCCGCGCGGGCGAGGACCCGACTGCGCCCGCCATCCCGGTCATCGAGGAGGAGCCCGGCGGCGGCAGCTGCCCCTCCTCGGGCCTATGCGTCGGGCCCCCGGGGACGCTGCTGGACAAGCTGGCGGCTGGCATCGACGACAGACTGTTCCCGCCGCGCCTCGCCCAGCCCATCGCCGCGGCTCCCGCGCTGGCCGCCGCCGCGCCGACGTCTCCCGACCACAGCCCGGCCTAAGCCCCGCGTCCCGCACCCACCTCCTCAGCTCCTCCGGCGCCGCTCGGGACCCCCGCCCCCGCCGCCGCGGGACCCGCCTGGGGCGCCACGCCTCCCGCGTTGGGGCCGTGCACGCCCTGCAGCCGCCCCCCAGGTGCGCGCATGCTCACGTCCTCGAGCTGCCGCCGGCGCGCACGCGCACAGCCGCCGCCGGGCACTGAGCCGGGTCCCTCGGCGGCTCCTCGAAGTGCGGGGCTGGACTGGAGGGAGCGGGCCGGTTCTCGTCTTCATCTGCCTTTGGCCCCCAGACCCCAGCCTCTGTCTTGGGCACAGAGCGCCGGGAGGCACAGGCCCAGGCCCAGCACCTTGGAGGGTCCGTGGGGAGGAGCCGAGTGGGGCGCATGCGCAGGGTGCCCCTAGCGGGCCAATGGAGCCTCGAGGGGGCCAGGTCGCACGCGCCGGAGTGTGCCGCGGGGCGCATGCGCCGAGCCGTCGGGACGGACTGCGGGGGCGCGGAAGCCGGGGTGGGTGGAGGCCGCGGCAGCCAAAGCCCTGAGCGGTTTACCTCACCGCGGCTGTGCTCGCGGCCCTCCGCGCCCCCTGAGCAATAAACCACGGCCCGCCGCAGCCCCCTGCCGTCTGCCCCGCGCCCCCGTCCCCAGCATGTGAGCGGGCTGCCCGCCCGCCCCGCTGTCGCACCGTCCAAAGAGCTGCCACGACTCAAGTCTGGAGACACACGAAACCCAAACGGCCAAGGTTTCAAGTTTCCCAAGCTTTATTTATTGCCAAAAGTTGGGGCAGCCCTCGCCTGCGGCCGGGTTGCCCCGCCCCGCCCCTCGGAGCTTCGTGCCGTCTGTGTGCCATCCAGTGATGGTGTCTCTTGTGTTTGTTTTCTGGTTGATTATAAATATTTACTGCACACGCTTGCTTAGTCCAGGTTTTCTCTGGGGATCCAGGAGCACAGAGACCTTGGAAAGAGGGTCGGGGTCCTGCCGTCAGGGAGCTCCCCGGCTGCGGCACTGTGGTGGGTCCTGGGGCTGCGCAGAGGGCCCTGCAGGGCTTTGGGGACACCAGCCACCACCGCGAGGACGGATGTCCTGCATGGCCAAAGGCTGACGCCCAGGTCCCACCACCCGCCTGCCCGCTGAGCTGGGAGGTCCACCGAGGGGGCTCGGCCTCAGATCCCCTACCGGCAGGGCGTGATGCCGCCCAACAATTCCCAAACACCCTCCACAACCACAGCTCAAATCCACCTGCTTTATTTTTTCTTAAAAAAAAAAAAAAAAAAGGAAAAGGAACCAACCAAACAACAACAGGGCAGCCGCCTGGCTCCCCTGAGCTCTGGGCATGCATCTTGGCGGACAGGCCTGACCTCCCCACCGGCTCCTGCCGCGGCGCGGGCTCGGGCACACCACCAGGCGTGGGAGGCGCTACCGCGGAGCCGAGTGAAAGGAAGTCGGGGGCGGGGCGAGAACCAGTAGTCTGAACATAAAGTGCATGGCAAGGGCTTTCCACGGCCCCCGAGCCGACGCGCTCCCTGCCCCTCGCCCGGGGGAAGGGGCTCGGCACAGGGCTGCAAAGTCACCAAGAGGTCGTGTCCGCTGGGCGTGAGGGGAAGGCCAGACCCCAGTCCCTGCTGTCCCCCGGCCACAGCCCTCCAGGACCCCGCGCTCCCCGGGAGCAGTCGGCGGGGAGGGTGTGGTGGTGGCCTTCCCGGGCAGCAGACACGGGCCGTGGCACCTGGCTGGGACTCCGTGAGGCAGGCTGCAGACAAGAACACACAGGTCACTCCTGGGCCAGCAAACAGGCTCTGCGTCCCAGGAGGCAGGCCACACCCTGGGGTCCGCTGATAGGGTGGGCAAACCGAGGCCTGCTCCTACAGGGCCGCAGATGGCCGGAGAGACCGGGAAATGTGCCGCCTGCAGGGGTTACCCTGTAGCTCATGCGCTGCCCAATGCAGTTAAGCACCAGCCTGCAGAGGACGCCGGGCTCCCCGCCCGCTGCGCAGGTTACGCGGCTGACAGATGAGCAGCGCCGGGCCACTGGGGGGGGCCGGCTCCCCAGGAGAGGGCACCCCACCTGCCACCCGAGCAGGATCTCCAGCACCCCTGGGGCCTGATTTCCGACCACACACACTTGCGCTGGGGCCGGCATGGCCGGGAAGAGGAAGCAGAGGGCAGCCGTGCAGCCACCAGATGGCAGCCCGGGCGGCGCTGAAGCCGTCCCACCCTCCCCACCCACCTGCCCACACATGCCTCGTGTGCCGCCGGGCCGAGTCCAGCATCGGCTGCGGCTGGCGGGACAGCCTGCCAGCGGGGGGACCCCTCCTGCCAACGAGAGGGGCTGCCCGACCCCACCCAACTGGCCAGGGTCCTGTGGGCCCGCGCTGACGCAACAGGAAGGCAGGACTGGCCCCAAGCAGCAGTGGCCGCAGCTGTGCACCGGGCCCCGTGCGGCCAGTGCCCACGCACGGTCCCCACCCGCTCCCACAGGTCCGCACGGTGGCCCACCTGGGGGAGGCCGCCCTCACTGCTGCTTGCAGGCTGACAGCCGGCGGATCTTGCTGCTGGCCGAGCAGGCCTTGCGGGCGGGGTTGGCGGCGGCGCTGGCCCGGCGCTCCACCTTGGATCTGGTGCCCAGCTGCGCCGACTCCGTGCCGTTCACACACACCACCCTGGGTAGGCCCCGGCTCTGCCCGTTCTGGCCAGCCTCCTCCTCTGGGACCTGTCCTAGGAGGGAGAGGGCGAGTGTGGGCTGACGGGGGCCCGAGACCAACACCCCTGCCCCCCCAGCCCCCGGGCCCAGGCTCCTTCACCACCCGCCCCACCTGTCCCGCCCAGGTCCTGCCTGCGGGGCCGCTCGTCCAGCGAGAACAGCGGCCTCAGAGTCGGCCGGCCAAGGGGGGGGCCCAGCCCACGCTCACCTGCCTGCTCCTGTGTGAGCCGGGTTTGTGCACTCAGGGGGCCGGGCCTGCCCCGCTCACCCTCCACCCAGCACAAGCTGAAGGACCGGGAGCCCGGGGCCCTATGCTGGAGGGCAGACCTCACTGGGCCCTGTGGGGCTGGGGAGGGGCTGGGCTCAGGCCAGGCGGGCAGCGCTCCCCCTTCCTCGAGGCCAGCCTCAGCTGCCCACGCCGGGCACAGGATGAAGCGATCGGAGCCGGCCGCGCCCCTACCCGCTACCAGGCAGCATCGGCCCTGCTGACATCCGGGGGCCACAGGCCCGGGGCCGCTCGGCTACCTGCACACCCGGGCTCTGGGGCGTGGCGGGGGAGGGCACGCAGGCGTCCGCCGGCCTGCTGGGGCCCGCGCAGCTCACCCAGTGCACGAGGAAAACCGGCCTCTTGCCCCCAGCCCTCCCTCCTGGGGCACGGGTGGGAGCTGCCTCAGCGGCCTCTAGTCCACGTCCTCACTAGCACAGAGCTCCTCTAGGCCAACGGTCCCCAGTATCTGACTCGGCACCTTCCGGAACTTGCCGTGAGCCACCCCTATGCCCACAGAAAGCAGCCTAGATCAGAGCTCCTCACTGCTGACGGGTTCCTGCCGGGAGAGATCTGGGGGGATCAGGCGCCCTGCTCTGATGGAGCACCCCCCACGGGCACCGAGTCCCGCAGCTCCGGGCACAGCCACCGCAGCTGGGGAAGGGCAGGGTGGGGGACAGCACAGGATCTGGCCTCCTCGTCCTCCAAGGGCTGGAGCATCGCCCACAACCACCCTCCTCCGGCCCAAAGCCCAGCACCCAGCTTGCAGGGCGGGGGGCAGACCCTCACAGTGGGACCGCCATGGCGCCGCGGCTGCAGCCGGCTCACTGCCGACCCACGAGGGCTCAGGGGAGGCACCGCCTGTCCCAGAACAGAGCTCTCTGCTCTCCGCGCCACAAACGGATGCTCTCCGGCACCCAGCTGCAGCCGGACGAGCCCTCCCCGGCCACGACGCGCAGCTCCTGGCCTCTCGCAGGGTCCTCACTCCGCCTGGCGGGGACGGCACCCGGCCTGCCAGCGAGGGTCACCCTGAGGCCTGACAAGACAACCCGGTACCTCCTTCCTCCCACACAGGAGACAGACGTCCGCAAGGCCACGGACGCCAGGCACACATGGTCTCCCGGGACTCTACGGGGACCCTGCTGAGCCGAAGCCAGAGCCCCTTGGGTCCGGCCTAGAACAGGCACCACAGAGCCCCAAGCACGACCCCGCCCCAGCTCTGCGAGAAAAACACCTTTGGGCCACAGCGCTATGCCCAGTGGGGTGTCCCCAGAGGCCCCACCCACATGGGCCACCTCCGCACATCAAGCTTTTCTAAAATAAAAACCTAACGTTTGGCAGATGAGCCAGGGAAAAGGGAGACAAGCATCACCCAGAGACGCACAGCGGGGCAAACCTTTATGACAGGAACCTGTGAAACTGGCCCCCGAACACAGCAGCGAACCCGGGGGGCGACACAGCTGCCCCGGCCGCCCTCGGCCTCCTGCGCAGGGCCAGGGAGGGTCGGTGAGCGGGTGCCGAGGCCTGGCCTCTCCGGCACCGGGTGGGGGGGGCGGGGGCACCGTGGGGGAGGGGCGGGGGCGGCACTACACTAAGGCTTCGAGCTCCTCGGGGCCCCCGGCCTCAGCTTCCTCTCCAGAAAGGTCTGAGCACTGGCTCTTCTGCGTGCCTCTGTCCTCTCTAAGCCCTGCCTCAGACGCCTCCTCGCCACCTGGGGAAGCAAGGCGACATATGTCAGGGCGGGCGGCCAGGCATCAGGAGGGCCACCGGACCCTCTCGGGCCCGTCCGGGGGGCTTCCCCCCTCTCACCGCCTGGCAGGACATGCCGCGCACTCCGCAGAAGGCAGGAGGGCGCCCCGGGGGGCCTCTGCCTTCCAGGACCCCCACCCGCTTCTGTGGGTGGAGGTCGGGTTGGGGGCACTGGGGGACGTGCGCTCTGCCACGGAGGCCGGTGACACAGAGGCCGGGCCGGGAAGCGGTGGCGGCGGTGGCGGCCGGACTCACCGGGCACCGTGAAGTCCTGAGTGTAGATGATGTCGTCCTCAATGTCGAACAGGTCCCCGTCCCCGCTGTCGTCGGCACAGCCGTGCAGGTCCTCCAGGTATGGCACCACCGTCATGCCGCGCCAGCGGTCCTTGCAGTCCGAGCTCGGCGGGATGGGCACCGGCTCCTCCGCCGGCGGGTGCTTCTTCCGGAACCAGCTGTGGGGTCCACGAGTCAGGGTAGCCTGGAGGCTCGCCCAGCTCCCTACACAGGTCTCGCCCTCAGGACAGAGGCGCCGGTCAACCTCAGGGCCCACCCCGAAAATCTGTCCGGGGAGGGGCAGGACGGGCAGAAGCCTGCAGGCTGGGAACACCCCTGTAACCCCAGACCCCCACCCAACCGCACCATGCATGTCCCTGCACCCCCAGAGCCTGCCCGTTTACGCCCTCCCCGGGGGCCCTGACCCCTGCGGCGGGGCCACACAGGGCCGCTCACCTGTGCTGTCTGATCTGCTGAATGGAGAACCTCCTGGCCGGCTCGTACTCCAGCATCCCTGGCAGAAGAGCGGCGGGCGAGCATCGGGCGGGGGCAGTCAGTGCTGGGCGCTGGGCGCTGGGCTCGCAGCCCCGCCCTTGCCCCGAGGACACGCCCAGGAGGCGGGGACGCTGGCGTGTGGGAGTGGAGCTCCAGCTCCCAATGGTCCCGAATCCCCCCGCCCCGCCCCCACTGCGGTCCCCCCCCCCCCGCCCCGGGCCTGGCCTCCACCCACAGAGCCGACCCCCCCCGCGCCCCCCCCTCCCCGGGCTGGGGCAGAGGCGCAGAGTCCGCACTGCGTGAGCGCAAGGCAAGGCGGCCCCAGGAGGGGCCGGCAGAGTGCAGCAGGGCCACAGGCAGCACAATCGGTCGGGAAGACAGCCGAAGGGCGAGTGCTTTTCCCACGGACACCAGTGGTGCCAGGAAGAGGGCAGTCCTATCCCAGGGACGCACAGCCTGTGCACACACTGGAGGACGACAGAGCCCGCGGACCTGTTCTCTGCCGCCTCGCTCACGCAAGGGCCCGGTGCCCGGGGCAGGGCCCGCCCCAGAGCCCCGGCTTCTGCTTCCGGCTCCCCAGGGCAGGCAGGTGGAGCTTCCTGAGTCAGGCGGAGAAGGGATGGAGGGCCCAGTTCTGAGAGCTCAGCAGGGCCCCCGCATGGAGAGCAGCCTTGTTCTCAGGAAACGGACAGCGACTTGGAGAGCTGGGGGCTCAGAAAGCTGAAGGTCTGAGTGGGGCCCAAGAGGAGAGAAGACCATGGTTCCAGGCCCCCGTGCTCAGGGTGCAGGCAAAGAGGACCGCCCCAGGCCTCAAGGCTCTAGGAGCCACCGGGAGCCACCCCACTGGTCGCTACCTGAAGAGCCTCCTGGACCACACTCCCCCAGCACAAAGGCCCTGAGGCAGGCCTGACTGCTGGGGGATGTGCAGACAAGAAGCCCCGGCCACTTCGGCCTTAGGTCAAATGAGGTGGAGGAGGTAAGGGGGGCTGCCCTGCCTGGATCTGAGGACAGGGACCCTGACGCCCTCGGCCATCTAGGTCATCGGCCATCCCGAGCACCTGTACCCCGAGCAAACAAAGGCTCATTGAGAGACTACAGCAGCCAGCCCTCGTAGCCATCTCTGCAGTGACCCCCAAGGCAGCGGCCCTCGGCGGGGAGGTCAGAGGGCGGTGCTCCAGGCACACTCGAGGACAGAGACAGCTGACCTCACAACCCTTCCACAGAGAGTGCCCGAGAACTTCCAAGAACTTGGAAGAAGGCCAGTTCTGAGCAGCGGGAGAGCTGCACCCACCCAGCCATCTTTCAGGGTCCGGGGAGAAATGGGGGTGCTGCCAATGTGCCCGGGGGTGGGGTCCAGCTGCTGCAGGCCAGCGTGGCCTCTACTTCACTTGCACCAAAATTTAAAAACCAGCCTACCCTGCCTCTGTTACTAGAAAACTCTCGAGCGCTTTCCGGCTCACGGGAATCTACTGTTCCCATGGGGCCTAGAAAGGGACTGAGGCTCCACGGGAACTGAACACAGAGGCCTGGAACCCGAGGCAGCTTCTCAGTGGGGGCTCTCAGGAACCGGTGGGGGCGATGCTCTGCCAAGCAGGCTCCAGCCGCGGCGCCCCCCTCCCCCCCAAGCTGCTGCACGGGGCGCCCGGCCCAGCCAGCCCCAGCCGCGGCCGACAGCGCCACCTGCTGCACGGCCTGGGATCCGCCGCAGGAAGAGACCCAGGGACTCAGGTGGGGGAGGTCACAAGATGATGGAACAAAAGGCCCAAAGCAGCCGCTCTCCACTAACTGGGCCCACTCCCCTGGAGGGGCCGCACAGAGGGGACCCAGCTGAGGTGAATGGTCGGCACAGCACCCCAAGGACCCCATCGCCCCCTGGCAGCCCACTCCCGACCCCTCCAGCCCCCAGGTGCCGTCCCGAGGGCCTCACCTCTCAGCAAGTCCGACAGTGGGGGGCCACAGTCACCCGGGATCGTGTAATCTCCCTTCCCGATGTTCTCGAACAGCTTGTAAATGTTGTCGCCCTCGAACGGGTACAAGCCCGTCGTGATGTTGTAGCTTCGCCCCCGACGGGATGGAGAGAGGCCAGTCAGTCGGGGCTTCCCCTGCGGCCCCGGCCAGGAACCAGCCGGGCACGGGAGCCTCGAACCACCCTCGCCTCATGCTGGGTCACAGGACCTTCCCGGGACAGACGGTGGTGGGGGCTACACCACTCTGAAGACACCCAAACCCACCGCACCGTGCCTCTTAAAATGGCGGATCTCGCGGTATGTGAATTATCTCTCAATAACCTAAAACGGAGGCGCCTGGGCGGTTCAGTCGGTTATGCGTCCAACATCTGACCTCACCCTCAGGTGTCGATCTCAAGAGTTGTTGAGACCCCAAAATGCCCAGCGCAAAACCTACAGCCAACCAACCAACCCAATAAAAAGAAAACAGACCCCCGCGCCGGCTAGCAGCTGCCCCGTGGGGGGTGGGCAGGAGAGAAGGCTCTGGGCTGCGCTGGTCAGAGCTGGGCGCAGCCGGTACATCTCCGCAACACACACCCCACTCAGGAGTGACGGGGGCCCCGCCAGGCCCTGCAGCCCACTCAGCACAGCTCACGCACATGTGCTCAGGGTGCCCGGGAGAGCAGCACCCGGCTGGGGGGCGCCTAGCGGCTGGCTGGACAGCACTCCAACCTGCCCCGGAAAGCCGCGGGAAGACGGCGAGGACGCACCGTCAGCACCTGAGGAGGACGGCCAGTCTGCGTGTGCGCCCCCACACCAGCCCTCTGACCCTGACGACCCCACAAGGCGGGAGGCAGTCCCACCTGCTCCTACCCACAGGGGGCCCCCCACTCCTGGCTCCACGGCCGCTCTGGCCACCCAAGTGCACCTGGGAACGGTGTCTGGGGAACCCGCTAAGAGGGACAGGTCTAGAAGCCTAGAGCCCAAACAGGGTGCCTGAATCCTTGGTGGGCAAAGGAGGAATCCCCGGAGGAGGGGGACACTTACAGAGTGACCCCAGCTGACCAGATGTCCACCTTAAAGCCAGAGAACGTGTCCAGGCCATTGGCGATCTCAGGGGGCTGGAATGCTGGGGAGCCCTGGCTCGTCCGACACGTGTCATCCTCGGCAAAGGGGTGCAGGGCCTGCAGCAACAGCAGCCAGCCCTCAGGGAGCGGCCCTCGGGGAGCGGCCCGCAGGGGCCCCCACGCCCCGCTGCGCCACAGGACGGGCAGCTACCTCGGCCACACCCAGGTCGGAGATCTTGAGCGTGCCGCTGGTGGTGAGCAGCAGGTTGCCCGGCTTGATGTCCTTGTGCACGATGCCCTGGCTGTGCAGGTACTCCAGGCCGTCCACCAGCTGGCAGAAGTACCTGTGGGGGGACCTCCGTAACCGGCTGGCCCAGAGTTCCCAACTCGTGCAAGCGGCCCCTGGGGAGAGCCCAGCGGACCGAAGACAGCAGACTGCGGCTTGGCAGTCCCTGCAGCCGGGCCAATGGGAAGGACAGGACAGGCGGCCTGGCCAGGTGACCGCTGGTCCACAAGGCCCATGGAGCCCTCCAAGCCAGGCCTCCTGGGGAGGGCAGAGGGCTCCTGGCGCCTAGCTGTGCCCCCAGCCAGCCAGCCCTTCTTCCTGCGCCCCACAAGCCCAAAGACCGTACTGTGTCCTCCACAATCACTTCGGCCTCAATGTGACCATGTCACCTCCCTGGTACTGCCCCTGGGGCCAGGGACGTGTGACCCCCCCAGGACGTGTCAGGGACCGAGGGGTCTCTGAGCCCGAGGCAGTGGGCGTAGGGGGGGCGGGGTTGCAGAGGGGGCTGCTCTCCCAGCGGCTGGGTGAGCATGCTGCACACCGAACCCCCAAAGCTGAGGCTGAACACACAGGGGCGTTCATCTCACAGACCACAACGCTCGTCTGCGAGGCGCCAGAGTGGCGCAGTCGGTTACTGTCCGAGTTTCGGCTCCAGCCGTGGCGGCAGGGGCGTGAGAGGAGCCCCCGCTGCGGGCCCCGGCGCCGAGTCGACTTGAGAGTCTCGCCCTCCGCCCCCGCCCCCCCCCACCCCGCGCATGCGCTCTCCACCCCCCAGCCGCCTCGCGCTCTCTCTCTAAAAAGAGAGGAGCCCCTCGCTTGGAGCCAGGCAGGACCCGAGCCGGCAGGCACGCCGCAGCGGGCACTCACCCGTGGGCCTGGCACACGGGGAAGCGCTTCTCGGGCACGCTGTCCAGCATCTCCTGCATGCCGCACACGCAGTACTCCATCACCATATACGTGCGGCGCTAAGGAACCTCGCGGCCAGAGAGCCCCGCCCGGCAGGGCCGCCCGGGGGAGAAGACCCCACCGCATCTGAGGGCTGCATTAACGAAGATAAGCAGGAGCCCCCAAAGACAGCAAGAAAAACCGCAGGAATTACAGCTCCTGGAGGCCAACTCTGCCCTTCCACTGACCCTCCCAGGTCCCCGTGTAGAGGCCTGTGGCCGCCCGGCCTGGGTTCAGCGCCCCAGACCCACAAGAAGCCCTCCCCAGGCATTCCACGGCCTGAGGCGCTCCAGCCCCGCCCGCGGCCGGCCGGAGGTGAGGACGCAAAGCCTGCAGGACCCGAGGGAGGGGCGGGTGGGGGAGGGCCCGCAGGCTGATGGGAAACTCAGGGGGCTGAGGGGCTCCGAGCGGGAGGACGGGCCTTGGTGCCAGGGGGGCGAAGGCCTAAGGGTGGCCGGGCCGCACCAGATGGGCTGAGTGTCTCGGGCCAGCCGGAGAGAAGGGAAAAGCCCCGCTGTGTCTCCGGCAGAGGTGGCCCTGAGAGCAAGCTGGAGAGGAGCGGCGGGCTGGGCACCTAATCGCCCCGTGCCCAGCACTTCTGTGGGAAGATGGCGGGCCCCTGAGAAGACCTAGGGCCCCCCGCACGCCTGCTCTGCAGACCTGGACCTGCCCAGAGCCACACCGGCCTGAGGAGACGGAGCCCATCCTCAGAGGCGAAAGGGCAAAGGCTGAGGACACTCCCAAAGAAGCATTCCTGCAGAATGACACACTCCTACGCCACGTTCTGCCCCAGAGGGGCCCTGATGCCACAGACAAGGAGAGCACTGGCCACGAGGCCCCCCAGACCCAGCTCTGCCACCCCCGGGCAAAGGGCAAAGGGCGGGCTCGCCCCAGCAGCCGCGCAAGTAGAGGAGGGCTGAGACACTATGGGGACCTGGCAGGCGACCCAAGGGGCTTACAGTCCACACCCTGTGGCACCAGCTAGACAAGGCCGGCTGCTGACCGGGGTTGGCGCTGCCTTGGGAGCTCCCAGCCGGAATCACAGAGGGGCGGGTTCGGGGTCAGGAGGAGCGCCCTGAGCCCACCGCCCACCCTGCCCAGCGCCGTGGCCACAAGGATATATTTTCTGCTTTTCTTCATTGTACAACACGTCCACCAGCTGGATGACATTTTTGTGCCGTAACCTCCTCAGAAGTTGGATCTCCCTAAAGACAGAGAACAGAGGCATCAGCGGAGCCGCCAGTGAGCGCGGCCGGTGCCGGCTCGTTCAGAGCGCCTGCTCCGTGTGCTTGGGAAAACGGCGACTCGCCCCCCGGGGCCATGCGGGGGACACGGCGGCACTCCCATCTGGTGACACCAACAGGGCCCCGAGTCCGGGGCTTCGGCAGCAGCGGTGCGATCAGGATGCTTTCTGGGCCCCCGGAGGGAACGGCCTTTCTTTCCGAGAGACCGCGGCGGCGCGGGCACCCGCGAGGTGAGGAGCCGGGGCCCAGCTCCCAGTCCGCCCGGCACCCCCTCTCTGAGGACCAAACCCCAGGCGCCGCGCCACAGCCGGCCCGGCTCCAGGAGGGCTCCCTTCTTCTCTCTGGCGCCCCGCAGCCCCGCAGGAAGGATGGAGAACCCTTCCCACAAGAGCCCTGGGGACCTCAGCTGCTCCGTTCCCGGCGCGGGGAGAGAGAGGCCCCACCGGCCCCACCAGAAGGGACGCCGTGGCACAGCCATCCGCCCGGCACCCACCTCGCCCCCGGGCCCGTGCCCAGCGCCGTCTGCTCTGCAGATGGCCTTCTGACGCTTCCCCTGTCCAGAGTCCGAGCCGGCGGTGGGGGGAGGGTACGGTCGAGTGACCAGCCGGACCAGCGATTCCATGCAGGTCCGCGCCCGTGATAACCGGAGCACGTCCGCGCCGAAAGCCGTGGGAGCGCAGGCGGCAGCACAAGCCGCGGGGACCCAACGTGGGAACAGCTCACATGTCCATCGGCAGGTGGGTGGACACACACAGCGTGGGCCCCACAGACGGCGGTCCCCAGCTGCAGGCAGGAGTGAGGCCCCCCATGCGCGGCCCCGGGGACGGACCCGAGCCCACGACACGCAGGCAGGGGACCAGACACAGACGGCCCCGCAGGGTGAGTCCAGGCGGGGGACACGCCCAGACCAGGCTCCTCCGCGGACAGGGAGGGGGCTCGCGGGGGCCGGGGGCGAAGATGGGGGATGACAGCTGATGGGGATGGGGGTGCCTTTGGGGAGATGGAACGTTCTGGAATAAGATAAAGGTGATCCCTAGGAATACACTAAGTGCCACCACACCGTAGGATTGTGAATAACATCCCAATGAAGTTTTTTTAAAAGTCCTCACCTGGAAGCCCAAACACGGGACCTGAGAACAGCTAGGAAGGGGAGGCCCGTCCTCAGGGACTCAGGTCACATCTGTCCCGCTGTCCAGGCTCTGGGAGAAGGTTGCCTCTTCCAGGAGGCCCTTCCTGACAGCCACCTGCTCCCGTGCACGAATCCTGGGCCCGACCCCACTCGCCCTTCCGGGCGCGGCCCTCTGTCTGGCCACAAAGCCCGCAGCCAACCAGCAGCTCCCACCATGCAGCCGCCGGGGCCCCAGAAAGGGCGTCCGTGCACGGCGCCCACCCCACACTGGAGACCCCAGGCCCAGAGCCCAGGAGGCCATCAACTGGCAGAACAAAGCACAGCCTTGAGGCCACTTTCCTGGTCCCACCCCCACCGGAGGGTTCTGGGTGCGACAAGAATCCTACCCTGGTCTTCCCTGATGTTTAGGGGCCCCGACCATCGGGCTCCCGAGGGCCCGGGACGCTGCACCCGCTTCGCGACAGGCACCGAGTGGGGGTGACTCACAGACGCTGGGGTCCCCGTGGTTTGTACCCTCTGACCCCCGGCGGTTTACTCCGGTGTCCAGCGTGAGCA
Source organism: Nasua narica (assembly GCA_028533885.1). NCBI lineage: Eukaryota > Metazoa > Chordata > Mammalia > Carnivora > Procyonidae > Nasua > Nasua narica. The sequence goes on along the minus strand of CM052799.1, from coordinate 562,725 downwards.
GAGATCAGACTCAATCTTTTTTCCAAGTAATTAATGCAGAGTTTGTCCCCCTCGGCCCAGCTGACATTCTGGGCAGGTCACTCTCTATGGGGCGTCCCGGGCACCGTGTGGGGGGCAATTGGCAGCATCCCGGCCCCCAGCCCCTGGTGACGGGACCATCCCCAGTTCCACCAACCACAAACGTCTCGGGACATTGCCCACTGTCCCCGGGGGCAGGACGGTGTCGGGTGAGAGCTCCGCTGTAAAGGACCCAGAAAGACGGTCCCTGACGGGCTGGTGCAGACCCTCAAGCCCTGGAAGCCAGGCCCCACCTCCCCCCCACCATCCCCCACCCAAGCCGGCCCGTAGCCCGGGGCTCACAGACGCTCCCCCCACCGGCTCATTCCGTTTCCCTCTGACCGAAGCACGGTGGCAGCAATGCCCACTTCCTCGGCCTGGCGCACGTCAGGGTCGCCGCCACGTGCTGCCCGGCTCGTCTCAGAGACCACTGTCCGGCACATGCTGTCCACCCAGGAGACAGACACCCCCCGAGCCACCTGGCCAGCAGCCAGGCCCAGGAGGCAGCTGCGGGGGCGCCTGTCCAGGGGCTGCAGCCAGGGTGGAGTTGGCCGAAGGCCCGGGAGTGGCCCAGCCCCAGACGAGAGGGGCATCCACGCAGGACGCCAGCTAGCTAGGAAGGCCTGCGGGGCCCGTGGGGGCGGAGGGGTCCGCCATGGAGACAGACCCCAGCTCCTCCAAGCTCCAGCTTCCTGGGACTGTGCACAGGACCGGGGAGCTCTGAATGAGGTTCCCGGACACACGAGGCCCGCTCAGGTCGGCTACGGGAGCCGGGGGGCTTCCTCCAGCTGTCCACACCCACCTCCCAGCCCGGAGACTCCCTCAGGGCACTTGTCTCCATCCAGAGAGATCCCTTCAGGCACTTGCAGCACAAACTGAAGCCTGTGCTGACGGCCCCCGCCCGGCCAGCTCAGTCAATTACGAAAATAAAAATAAAAACCCCTGTGTTGGGACAAGGCGGCCTTTCGTCTATACGGCGGAATGGCAGCCACCTGTGGGGGGAGGCGCCGGGGAGGCGGGACTGGAGAGTTCGCCCCGGGGCCCTGCTGAGTGACCCCACTGCTGGGCCCTGCACGCGGCCAGGGCAGCAGCGCACCGCCGCTCCGGGAGCAAGCAGCGGGCCCCCAGAGAGCGCACCCGAGGGCCTTCCTGGGAAGAGGGCGAGCTGCCGCTGTGCATTCTCGTGCATTCTCTTCTCCGGGCTCGAGGCAGCCCAGGCCGCGCTTCCCCTCCTCCCACGGCCGTCAGGAGGAGGCCACCCCCAAATCGGCGGCCGTCTTCTGGGACAAGTCCATGTCACGAGCTCCAAACCGGAGCCGACGGCAGCACCCGCTCCCCCCAACAGAACAGCCCAACACTCCTCGTCCGTCGCCCGTAAAGGCCGTTCTTCAAACAAAAAAAAGGCCGTGCACGGCCAGAACCCGGCTGTGGGCTGACCCCCCACGGGTGCCGCCCCGCTCACCTGTGCGCTCAGCTCCCTGGGCTCCAAGCATCGCGCGGGAGCACGAAGCCCCCCGCGCCAGGGGCCAGCGGACACGGCAACAGACTCCCACGAAGGGGCCGTGGGAGACCATGCGGGAGGGGGCGCGCCGAGGCCTTTCTATCACCTCTGATTTTCAACGTCTCCTCCAAGTTACAGCTCGGGTCCAAAACCAAAAAAAAACTATGTTTAAAGAAAAAGGTAGGGGCGCCTGGGTGGCTCAGGGGGTTGAAGCCTCTGCCTTCGGCTCAGGTCATGATCTCAGGGTCCTGGGATCGAGCCCTGCGTCAGGCTCTCTGCTCAGTGGGGAGCCTGCTTCCCCCCCCCTTTCTCTGCCTGCTTCTCTGCCTACTTGTGATCTCTCTCTGTCAAATAAAAAAATAAAATCTTAAAAAAAAAAACCACACACAAAAAAAAAAGAAAAAGGCAAAGCGAGGAGCTCAGCCAGGATGCAGGAAGTGAAGGCAGAGGAAATGGTGCCTTCCGCCCCCCAGGGCTCCAAGCTGTGGTCACTAGCACCCCACCCCCCGCTGCCGCCTGGAACCCGCCCGGAGTTGGGGCCTAACCCAAGCAGGCTGCTTACTAGTTCACCTGCTGACTAACCAGAAGGAAAACTGAATGAGGCCCATAAAGCCATTCAAGCTCACAGAGAAATACCAAGTAGCTGCCTCCACGGACAGGCCAGCCCCAAACAAAACACACAGCGATGGGGACAGGCCCATGGCCACGGCCCTGAGAAGCATCGGCCCACCACATCCCAGAGTGAGACCGAGCCGCCCAGCAAACTCCCCACGTCACTCCCCTCCCGAAGGAGAAGGGTCCTCTGCGTGCCCAAGAGCCGCGCCAGGGGCCAGTGGCTGCTCTGGGGGAGGCACACTGAGCAAGATCCCCCTGGCCTCTCAACCCCTCTGCTGATGCTGGACCCTCAAAGGTCCAGAGAGGAGACGAAAACAAGGGAAATTGCTGAAAAGTGCAACCTGACACAGATACTCGTCCACACACGTCCAGCAGTACGACTCATAAAAGGCAGAGTGGACACAACCCGAAGACCCTGGGGGTAAATGGACAAACAGGATGTGTCCCCACACACAGGGGCATCCCACGGCCGGGAGCTGGAGCGAGGCCCCGCGCGTGGCCCCGGGGACGGACCCGAGCCCACGACGCGCACGGAGGGGACCAGACACAGACGGCCCCGCGGGGTGGGAGTCCACGCGGGGGACACGCCCGGACCACGCCCTCCTCTGGACGGGGAGGGGGCTCGCGGGGGCTGGAGCTGGGGGGATGGGATGGGGTTTCCTTTTGGGGAGCTGACACGTTGTACAGTTAGGTAGTGTTGAGTTTCACAATCTGGTTAAGGGCACTGAAATGCATCTTAACACCACGAAGTGTGGTGTGCGGGTTACGTATTGATACAGCTGTTGCAAGAATAAGCTACAGTTCAGCCTCATGGCAGATCCGGGATAAAGGGCAGCTTCCGCAGCGTTCCACACGCTCCCAGGACCGGCACACGTCCCTACGGCCCCCAGAGCCCAGGATGGCCGGGAGCTCCCACGTTTCAGAATCAACGTGCCCCCCCCCCCCGCCCCGAGGGAAAGACCAGACACCAAGGAGGCTGCCAGGACCTTCACGGTGGGTGAGGGGCCTGTCCCTCTCCCCTCCGGCGGCCGGCCAGCCGGCCCGGGCTCACCATGCAGCCCTTCCCAACACGGGGAGGGGGACGGACAGATGCCACAGAGGCCACCTGAGACAAGAACGAAAGCCAACAAAGTCCAGAGCTCTGATTCGGGACACAGTAAAACCCCAACTACTCACTACCCAGATCCAACTATCCGCCAATTGCTGCAAGGCGGTCCCCGCCTCCCTGAGGCCCCAGCCGGCCACCAGCACCTGCTCACAGAGCTGCCGCCCATCTGCCGGGGACTGGAAGGATCGGTGCCCCTGGGGGTCACTCGGGACGCAGAAGCCAGCTGGACGACACTGGTCTGGGGAGGCTGGGGGACCAGCAGTGTGGACGCAGCTTATCGAATATACACACACTTCCTCTGACCCAAAACTCCACTCGCGGGGACATGCCCTTCAAACACCCTTGCCTTTCTTATGGGACTGTGACACAGAATAATTCTCCACCTTAGCGGACAGGGCCACCAGCACAGGGCGGGTCAGAGTCGGCCATGGAGCCCCGCCACCGCCAACAAGGCCGCCACGGAGACCCAACCCGGAAGCCTGACCTCAGAAGAGCAGACTGGTGCAGGCGGAAGGACAGGGCTCCGAGGACCGCGGCCTTGCGGCCCACAGTCACTGCCCCCATGCCCACTGCTTGGGGAGCAGCAAGCAATGTTCACACCTCTAAACAGTTGATGGAAGAAAACCCCAAAGAACGTCTTGGGATGAAAGGGCTCTGAAAAGTGCATCGCGGCATCTGTGCGTTGGTGAGGACAGCCACTCGGCCGGCACCTGCTGCCCTCGGCCGCCCTCTTGCCGGTCCCGCAGGGATGCCCTTGCGCGCGGCCTCCCCTGCCTCTCCCTGCACAAGACCCTGCCGGCAGGAACCAGGGCTGTGGGCCACCCTCACTGCCCCCAGAGGAGGGAGAGAGGGAGACTCCACATGCGTCCTCTTCCCAACTTTCGCAGGGTCAGCGCATGTCATTCTACAGCCTGTTAGGAAAACAAGTACAACTGATTATCTAAAAATGACACGGGATAAAAATAATAAAAATGATAGTGGTATATAAAAAGTGCTTGGACAGATTTAAAAACCAAAAAAGATTTGAAGGAAACATGGCCAGATGGGTCAGTTCTGAGATCATGAACGATTCTCGAAGCTTTCTGAAAATTCTTGCTCTATAATGAGAAGCTACTAGTTTTAAGAGGCATGAGAGGAAGAGGATCAGGCACGGGCGCTTGGCAGTTCCCGGGAGGAAACCACACGAAAGGGGGACGCCCTGAGCAACCCCCCACTCTGGCCACAGACATCATTCTTTAAGAAAAAAGCTTCTGATCCAAGCCGGGACTCCTAACGCTTGTCTGGAAGGTTCCGGACACTTCACTTGGAAAAAGCTACTGGAGTTTATTATGCCTCTCAGAGACAAAGAAGCCTTTTTTCCCTGCAGCCGGCTGGCAGCAAGGCTGTCCAGGGCGCCCAGACCTCCCCTTGCAAGGACACCCCTTTCTTTCCTGGGAGAGCCAGGCCCGGAGCTGATGAAACGGGCACAGGGCCCTGCAGCGGGGACACCTTATGCTCACTGCCAAGCCAGCTGGGGACTCCCAACACTCAGCCTCCCGGGCCTCGGTTTCCCCTCAGGTTCTTCTGACACACACTGCAGGACCGAGCTCCTTGCAGCCCCAACACTGCACCCCCAGAATCTCCACAAGCTCCTGGGGCCCTGGCTGACCGCTCGGGAAGGCAGAGACTGGGTTGCCAGTGCTCATCAACCCTCCGGTCGGCTTCCGGTCATCTGTGTCTCCCATGGAGCACGAGGGAACTCCTGGAGGTGGCAACCCGTCCTCTAACTTGACCTTGTCAAACGCACACCGCGTCTCATGAATGAGCACCCCGCGACAGGTGCAGTGAGCCTCGGCAGAGGTGGCACCTGCCCACCCCGACAGCACCCGTCCCTCGCAGCAGGGGCCCGGAGAGTTCTGGGACCCACTCAACTCTGCAGCCACCCGGTGCCCCAGCTCAGCCAGCAGGGCGGGCCTGGCTGCCTCTAACCGCACATCAGTTGTGCTGGAACCCAGCCCGGGCCCTTGAACGGGACTTGGGGACTCCGGGAACCTCGGGGTGCTGCTCCCAGGAGGCTGGGGCCTGGGCCCGCCGGACCGCCTCCACCAGCCGGTTCCACCACGCAGACGAAACCAGCAGCCTGCTGCCCAGGCGTATCACGCATGAGACCTGAGCAGGGTCGGGGGACAAAGATGGACCCGGAGATCAGGAGAGAGCTGTTTCCAGAGGCAGGCCCAGGAAGACAGGACGCAGGAGCTCACAGTCCCCCCCCAACCCGCAGCCCCCAGCTGCTTCTGGCTTAATGAGAAAACAGGACTTCGAAGCCAGCAGTCTCGGGGGAATCCCTGACTCGGAGGTGAGGGGTCGCGCGGACCGCGGAGGGCACTGGCCCGCCCCTGCCTCAGCCTCCCCCAGTGCACAGGGGCCCCTGCCCAGTCCCACCTCACAGGTAAGAGACGGGCCCCCGGGGCCCCCGGCCATCCCTGCTTCGCGTCCACAGGCGGGGGCAGGAAAACGGTCAAGAGGCCTCAGAATAGCGCCCCCCTCACCTTCGGAAGGCGCCGGCAGGCAGCTGCCCTGACGCCCGGGCGCCAGCACCAGAGCCAGCCCCGGGCCGGTGCTCCCTCCAACCGTGGCGTCACCGCGCCCAGACCCACGTGGGTCTAGAGCAAGTGCAGGCTGGGCCAGGAAGGGGCAGTTGGAGGCGGAGAGGGGAGCAGCACTTTCCAGGATGGGCCTGGAGGTAGGGGCAACGCCGGGACGTGCAGGGTCGTCCGTCAGTCCTGCCGCCTGCAGCCTGGCCCGTTAGATAAACCCCTTCTTGGAAACTGGAGGCTAGGAGGGGCATGAGCCCTGGCGGGGCGGGGTCCCAGTGGGTGGCAGCCATAAGGAGGGGCGCCTCTGCCTGAAACCTGCGAGAGAGCGATGGAGACAGGGCTCCCACCGTCCTCGGGGGCTGGGGAGACCCCTGCAGGCGGACGCCAACACCTATGCGATGCCTCGGAGCTGACCCACGCCTGAAGAAGTTTGGGTAAAAAGTTGGCCAGGACACAGGCTGTGTCTCCCAGGGGGGGTCAAGCCACCTGGGCCTGCAGCCGCGGATGTGTCTAGTGTCCCATCCCCAGTGAGCGAGAAAGGGCTAAGTTACCCCCTGCTGACCGATAAGCCAGTGCAAACAATTATTTTTGGCAATGGCAGGGCTCCCCTCCAACAGGGTAAACAAATCACATTTCGCAGGACCTAGTAACAGCTGCCCGTTGCCCAGAAAGCCTGCTGGTGGCAGCCAGGGCCATTCAGGAACGTAAGTCCTCGGGGCCAAATAAACACTGGCTGGTTCCACTGGGCACCGAGATTCTTCGAACAGCGGGGAGGGTGAAGGGGGATGGGGTGCACCCCCCTCCCTGGGGAAAAGGCCTGCACGCCAGCAACTGAAGGAAAGGGACACCCAGCTGCAACGAGGCAGCCGGACTCGGACTCGGCACAGTCCTTCAGCGGTTTCCAACACTTGCCCTGGCGAGCACCGCACTGGAGCTGACTGGTCACCTCCAAACTCTCAGGAAAGGGGGAAGGAAGGAAGGAAGGACGGAAGGAAGGAAGGAAGGGGACCAACCTTGCTGGCTGGCCACACACTGATCCAGGAAGCCCACACTTACTTCTTGACGTTCGCCTCCCCATTGGGGATCCTTCGCAACTTCTTCTTCTTGAGGATTTTGACAGCTCTCCTGCACAGCGTCTCGGAGTCCAGCACCTCCTTCACTTTGCCGTAGGACCCCTCCCCCAGCAGGTCTCCCATCAAGTACTTGCCGATGAGCTTGGCCCGCTTGCGCCGGGGCTGGTAGATGACTTCAGTGGAGTCGATGCGGTGGATGAATGTGTCCATCCCCACGGACATCAGCTCCCCCTCTGTAAACATGCCCAGCTGCTGCGGGTCGGCCACATCCATCCTGGACCCAGCGCCTCCGACTCCCGCCGGCGGTCCTTTATCTCCCTTATCTATTGCCCCTGGTGCGCGCGGTACTTCCTTTTGTCCCCCTAAAATTCCCTTCTCAAAAAAAAAAAAAAAAAAACCACCAAAAAAACAAAACCAAAAAAACAAAAGTCAACAAAAACGCAAAACAAAAAAAAAAGAAGAAAAGAAAAAAAAGAAAAAGAAAGGAAAAAAAAAAGGAGGAAACCCTACTTCGAAAAGAAACGATTGTACTCGTCGTGAGTTCAGGAGGCGCGCCTGGCCCAGAACCCCGGCACCCGAGGGCACGGAGGGTCGCAAGTCTGGGTGCCTGCCCGCCTCGCAGCTTCGAGTCGGGCCGGCGCGTCCACGGGGGCCCTCAGCAGGCCGGTGGGGCTTCCAAGTGCTAGGTCATCCTCCAGGGACTTTAGACCCTCGGACAAACAGCGGTGCGGCCAGAGCGAGTCTTCTCGGCGCCGGGCATTACCAGCGGGCCGTGGCGCGCGCCCAGACAGGGCCCCGCGGCGGCCGGTCGGCCCCAGGGCCCCGGGCTGCGCAGCCGAGCTTCGCCGGGCGCCGGGCGCGCTGCTGGGGGCGGCTCCCGGCTGGGCCCGCCGTCCTGGGGGCCCGAGGCAGCGGCAGGTGCCTATCCGGACCGCGCGGGGGGCACCGACGTCCGCCCCCGCCAGCCCCGGGCGCGCGTCGGGGGGCCGGGGGGCTGCCCGGGGCCCTTCCGCCGCGGGGAGCAACTTCCGTCGGAGCCGGCCGCCGCCGGGGCGCCCCCACACCTGCCTGGGACCCCGCAGCGGCCGCCCCCCGCCCCAAACGGCAGCCCGCGCTCGCTCTCGGCCGCGAACGCCGTGGGCCGCGGGCCGCGGGGCGCGGGGACCCGCAGGGCTCCGGGCGGCTGAGGCGGCGCAGGCCGAAGGCCCGGGCCGGGGGTTCCCGAGGCCGCCGGGGCCCGGACGGCGCGCGCCCCCGCCGCAGCCGCCGCACGTGTGGAGCAGGCGGGGCGGCGCGGGGGCCCAGCCCATGCAAGGCGGCGCGGAGCCGGCCGGCGCCCGCCGCCGCTGCCTCCCGCGCCCCGCCTCAGTCGCGGATACCCCGGGCCGCCTCCCCCTTCCGCGCCCGACACGCCGCCGCCATCTTGTTTACCTCCCGCCCCCGCCCTGCGCCGCCGCGCCGCCGCACGCCCGCCGCGGGACCCGCCGGCCCCGCCCCCCACCGCCGACGTGCCCGCCCGTTGGGTGAGCCGGAAGGCCCCGCCCCCGAGGCCCGCCCCACCGCCAATGCCGATTGGGCCGTTTGGACCCAGGCGGGCGCCCAAGCGGGGATTGGTTCACTCTAGGCCCCGCCCCGGGGGTGGCTCCAGCTCGGCTCATTGGCCCGCGGAGGCGCCCGTCACGGGTGGGGGGGGTTGGCGGGAAGCGGGCGCGGGGAGATGAGCTTGCGGTGTTGACCTCGAAGGGGCTCGAGGCTGGGGTCGGAGGTCGTGAGCGACAACGGCCACCTGGGAACGGCTGCGGGGCGGGCAGAGCCCTCGTGGGCCGGGGGCCTCGGCTCGGGTACCCCGGGGGCGCCTGCTGGGGCCCCTGAGCCCAGGCCCCTTCCAGGCCAGGTCAAATGTCAGGAAGAAGCCCGAAGTCAGGGGCGCCTGGCTGACCAGGCGCCGGAGGCAGAGTCTGGATGTCGGGGTCGGGAGCCCGAAACACCCCCGCGCTGGGCATGGAGATGACTTCCAAGATAGATAAATAAAAAAGTCGCCCGGAGTGGCCAGTTGCAGGCCAAAGGCCTTGGCGGAGTCTCCCGGACGAGAACTCGCAGGGCAGCTGGCGCGGCGCCCGCCAGCTGCTCTGGGTCAGGTCCGGGGGGTGAACGAAATTTGCCCTCGGGCTCCTACTATCTGCTCGGGAGCCCTCGGTCATTTTGCCGCAACAAACTGCTAGTCCTGGGAGAAGCTCCTGATTCGCTCCAGCCCCAAAGTGGGAGCTTTTGGGGCGCACACTGTGAGACTCGGGCTCCAGGCCGGGGGTTCTGAGCCCAAGACCTGTGAGCTCCCTGACAGCATGTGCACTGCGTATGCCCCCATGAGTTTCATCACGTTCTCAAATGACCGGGAGGGGCCGGTTGGTGTAGTTTGGGAGGCAGGGAGGCCACCCCAGTGGGACCCGCAGCCCCCAAACTCCTGTTGAGAAAGAGATCCTAAGATTGGAGCAGAAGTCAAGGGAGTAGAATAGAAAAAGAACCGGGAGAATCTGCGAAACTGAAAGATTGTTCTTTGAAGTGATCTTGAAAAAAGGACAGAACTCTGACCAGAGAGACCAAGAAAGAAAGATGACCAATGCCAGGAATGAAAGAAAGACCATCACTACAGACCCCAGAGCTATTAAAAAGGATTACATACTAGAAACAACTCTGTGCCCATAAATTCAACTCTAGGGCCGTAAATGGAACACGACTTTGAAAGACACCAAAATGAAAACTTACTCGAGAGGAAACAGATAATCAGCATAGCCTTGTATCAAAGAAAAACCCATAATGAAAAAATTTTTCAATGAAGACAATGAAGGCCTAGACCCTTTGGTGGCAAATTTCCACCAAACATTTCAGAAAGAGGCATCACTGGTTCCAGACCATCTCGCCCATAAAACAGAACAGGAGGGGCTGGTGCCCGACTGACATTCTTTTGGTATCTTCAATTGTTGTGGCTGCTGACTTACACCCCAAATTCTTGAAATCTCGGTGTCTGTAGGCTTCAAGTTCTTTACAAGCCCCCCCCCGCCGTCCTGATGGACAGACCCCCTAGAAGGGACTCAGGACAGTTTGCTGACCATTGTAGAAAGAGTCATTGAAGGCACCGTGTCGGCTCAGCAGCCCTCTAGCTCATTCCCTAAAACACAGCCCCAATCGGTGTGATTTCATCTTCCAGACTTGTCACCATGAGAAATTGACTCATGTCCTTCTTTACCCCTTTCTCTTCTGTCTCTGGCACTAGACGAGGAGCTCTCTGGGACCAGGGCTGGATCTGTCTTGGTCACTGCTGTGTCCTCGGCAATGAGAGCTGTGCCGTCTGTGACAGTATCACTGGCCATGTGCGTTCACTAAGCTCTTGTGACCTGGTTGCCCAAACCGAGATGCCTGGGTGACTACACACAATTTCCAAGGCTTTGCATGAAAAGGTACGAATGTATACAGTATCTTGTTAATAATTTACATTGATTGCACAATGAAATGACAATCTTGGATATGCTAGATGAAAAGAAACATGTTATTAAAATGGACCACTTCACAGCCATGGGCATGGCTGTGACAAAAACAATGGGCAATAGTAAGTGTTGAACGTGGGGAAACTGGAAATCTGGTACAAATGGTGTAGCCACTTTGGAAAAAAAGCCAAAAGGTTAAATACAGTGTTTCCATGTCGCCAGGCTTCCAATCCTGGGCGTGGGCCCACTGTCCACACAGAAACTCATACACTGTGCCTTCCCGACAGCAAATGTCCACCCACAGGTGAGTGGATACGCACAGCAGGTCCCCAACAGGCGGGAACATCCCCTGGCCATGAGCAGGAGCAAGGCGCCCCTCACCCCTGCACAGCCCCGGGGACGGACCTGAGCACACGACGCGCAGGGAGGGGACCAGACACAGACGGCCCCCCGGGGTGGGAGTCCACGCGGGGGACACGCCCAGACCAGGCTCCTCCATGGACCGGAAGGGGGCTCGTGGGGGCCGGGAGCTGGGAAGGTGGGGAGTGACGGCTGATGGGGACATGGGTGCTTTGGGGGGTGATGGAATGTTCTATCCCAGTGAACTGACTGTGGCTTGCAGAGAGGTGCACCCAGGTCCACGGTGGAGCTGGGACTCCTGGTTATGGGGGTGGGGAGGCAGTCTACAGTGGGGGACCCCTGGTTATACGTGCAAGCTCTAGGCTGTAGGTGGGGGCCCAGGTTACAGGCACAGGCCCTAAGTTTCAGGCGGGGGACCCGTTTCAGGTACCCAGCCTCAGATTACAAATGGAGTCGTCCGGGTACAGACAGTGGCCCCAGCTTCTGGGTGAGGGCTCCAGCTTATGAATGGTAACCCCAGGTAACAGGCGGGGGCCCACCAGCCCCTCCAGGGCTTAGGCCTGGCCTCCGCCCTCATCTCCCCACACTGTGTGCCCACACCTCTCTTTCTCCTGCCCGCCCCCTGGCCCCCCCACAGACACTTGTGCCCGGCTGACCCCTTACCCGTCCCCCTGACCCTCTCGTGTCCCCCAGCTCTGATGCCAAGACTACCTTTATCCCCTCCTCCAAACCAAGGACAGAGGAAGCCGATGGTCCTTCTGACCAGTCTCCTGGCTGGCTCCTCCATCCCAGATTTCCTTGTGCTCAGTGGGTCTCGTCCATGTGGGAGTTCTTGACCCCAGGCCCACGCCTCTGCACGGACACAGCTCAGCCCATGCCCGCCGAGTAGGGGCCCCCGGAGCCGGAGGAGTCCTTCCAAAGGGAGGTTAGCCCCACTGGGAATGCTGCCAGGGTTCCAGGTTAGGATGTGGCTGGAAGGGGCAGGGTGTGCGGGCGCCTCCGTGGCCGCCAGGGGGCAGGCAGGGATCGCAGCGGGGCTCCCGCCTGGGGTGGAGGGGGGGGTGCGTGTGTGCGAGTGCGGTGCGTGGGGGGAGGGGTGGGGAAGAGAGTGTGTGTCTCTGCCCGTGAATGGAATGCTCAGGACCACTCAGGATCCCTCAGGGCGGGGACGCTCTGGGTCATTGCCATGTCCCCCCCTTGTCAGATCTTGTCACACATGGGTCACAGGCGGGGCAGGGATGCCCAGCGTCACACAGGCTTCCCTGTAAACAAGGTCCCTCTGGCTTTCCCAGCTCTGAGGACACTGCGGGGGCTGGAGGGCCATCCTGTTTGGGGGTCCTGGGCACTGCGGGAGCTGAGCAGCACCCCAGCCCCCATTCATGCAATGCCAGGAGTGCCCCCCAGTCCTGAAGACCACAGTGCCCCCAGACAAGCCCTGGTGTCCCCAGGGGTAGAAGTGTCCCCAGGTGGGGATCTGCTGTCCACACTGAGGTGTCTGTGGAAGACAGGCTACACTAGCTAGGATTTTGCTTCAAAATGTTCCCAGGCAGAATGTACCCGCTGAAGGATTTGGGAGAAAATGTCCTGATACGGCCCCTCGTGTTTTTATGTTTAAGTAAGGTTTATTGGGTTGAAAGATGGTCCCTGAAAGAGATGTCCCCGTCCAGATTCCCAGAGTCTGAATGTTTGGAAATAGGGTTTTTGCTGCTGTCACCAAGTTACAGATCTTGAGGTGAGATCATCCTGGGTGACAGGTTGGGCCCTAAATCTAATGACAATCGTCTTTATAAGGCACGCACAGGAGAAATCTGACGGAGAAGACCAGGTTCGGATGGAGGAGGAGATGGACAGACCCCTGGGAGCGCCTGGAGCCCCCAGAGGCTACACAAGGCAGCAAGGACCCCCAGAGCCAGGCGGCCGGCCACACCTGGCTCTCTGACTTGGGCTCCAGATCTGGGAGACGATGACATTCTACTGTTTCAAGTCACCCAGCATGTGGCCATTAGTTACAGGTGTCCTAGGACACAAACTCAGAGGCTTATGCAGAATTACTTATTGCAGAGTAATTCACCCCGTTGAGTAGACACTTCTCTGAACATTGACAAAAGCCTGTAGCCGTGTGATCACCATCGTAATGAAGAAATAAAATCTTGGGGTACCTGGGGGGCTCCGCCGATTAAGCGTCCAAGTCTTGGTTTTAGCTCAGTTTGTGATCTCAGGGTCGTGGGATCGAGCCCCGTGTTGGGCTCCACGTTCAGCGTGGAGTCTGCTTATCTCTCTCCCTGCCTGGCACCCTGCTTGTGCGCGCGCGCTCTCTCTCGCGCTCTCTCTCTCTCTCTTATAAATTTTGTTTTAAATTTTAAAAAGAAAAGAAACTCTTTTCTTCACTCCCAAAGGCCCCTCACACTCATTCTGTGTGTTCCCAGCCCTTCCCGGGAAGGGGTCTGGGTCTGTCCCTTACAGCTGGGTCTTTTCCGGAGGTCGTGCAGACGGAATCACGCGGCAAGGGGCCCGGCTCCCTCGTGCGGCAGAGTTCCTGGGACAGTCATCCCTGTCCCTGTGCGCCTTAGAGATCTGCTCTGCGTTTCGCTCCCCGACATTCCACTGTGTGGACGTTGCTCGGTTTTCTGGTCCCCCTGCCGATCGAGAGACATTTGGGGTGTTTGCTGGTTTTGGCGACTGTGAGTCGTGCTGCCGTGAACACGGGTGTGCAGATTTTTGCGTGGACAGACATTTCCACTCTCTTGGGTGATACCCGGGAGCGGGGCGGCTGGGTCTCACATCTTGAGGGACCCCCAGCCTGGCTTCCCAGGTGGCCGCGTCTCCCCCGCCATGTTTGAGGGTTCCGGCTGGCCTGCGTCGCGCCCACATTTCGTCTTGTCCATCGGGGGGGTTTTTGGCCATTCAACACACACACACGCACACACGCACACACACGCACACACACACACCCTGAATTGTCCCTGAAAAGAAGAAAGGAAGGATGTTTGCATATATGAGAAATAGAGTAAAATGTTAACTGTAAGAACTAGGTATTGAGTTTTTGCCACAAAATCGTTTCAAGTCTTCTTTGCATTTGGAGACGTTCCCAAGATGGCCAGTCCAATGGGAGCCGAGAGGGCGCTGGCAGGGGTCCTTGGGGAGCTGTCCCCACCCAGCCTAGGGCTCACGGGGATGACTCTCGACTTGAATGGGGGCTTCAGGTCAACACTTACCAGAAGCTGCTGTTTGGGAGGCGGAGCCTGGTCAGCAGCCCCCGCCCCTGGGACCAGCGGCCTGTCACTCAGAAGGGGCCTGGGACTCAGAGACACGTGAAGGCCAGCCAGCCAGACATGCAGGCCAGTGCGGCACTGAGATTCCAGAATGTTACTGGGTGTAAGTCCCCATTCTACAGTTGGGGAGCGCAGGGAAGGCCTGATTGCCGGGGGCTCAGGGATGAAGCACCCACCAGTACTCTACAGCTTCATAATCCTTTCATCATCTCCTGTAACCAGGCGCATGTGCTTTCGGCCCCAGGGCCTTGGCACGGGCTGTTCCCACAGTTTGGGACATGCTTCCCCCAAGGGCCAGGTTGCAGCTGAATCGTCCCCGCCTCAGAAGCATCCCCCAGACCCTCCTGGCGAAGTTCTCCCCACCCCAACACACACATCACCCCATCAACTCGGGGCGCCTATCAAATATGATTGTACGAGGTGGCGCCATGGTTCTGACCCCCGAGGACCGCCTCGTCCTCCCTGCCTCCCGGCCCTGCCTCCAGGGCACGGTTGACATATGCGCACCCAAAGCTCACTTCTGACGGGCCTGGAGGCCAAGGTCCTTCCTCATTCATCCTCAGTCAGCAGAGGAGACTCCCGGGCGTGGAGAGACGCCCACGTCATCGTCCAGGGACACAGGGCTGCGCACAGCTGGGGTCGGCTAACCCGTTCCCCGAAGGGCCAGAGGCCCCACATTTGCAGTTTTGCGGGCCGAGCAGACTCTGTCACAGCTGTCCTACTCTGCCTGCTGGGTCACGTGTCACAGACGTAGCCGCCGGTGGCGTGTGAACAAGCACACGCAGTTGTGCCGGGAGAATCTTATTAACGGACACTGAGGTTTCGTATCATTTCATGCGTCACAAAATAATTCTCCTAATTTTTTCAACCACTTAGAAACATCAAAGTCTTGGTGGAGACTCCATCAGGAGAGCGTGGGACTCTTGATCTCAGGGTCGTGAGTTCAAGGCTCACGTTGAGTGTAGAGCTCGCTTTATTTTTTTTTTAAGATTTATTTATTTAAGATTTATTTATTTATCATAACCCACCTGCCTGGGTGGCTCAGGGAGTTAAAGCCTCTGCCTCTGGCTCAGGTCATGATCTCGGGGTCCTGGGATCAAGCCCCGCATCGGGCTCTCTGGTCAGCAGGGAGCCTGCTTCCCCCTCGCTCTTTGCCTGCCTCTCTGGTGGCTTGTGATCTCTCTCTCTGTCAAATAAATAAATAAAATCTTTAAAAAATAAAAAAAATAAAAAATAACAAAACAAGAGGCACCTGGGGGGCTCAGTCAGATGGGCGTGTGCCTCCAGCTCAGGTCATGGTCTCAGGGTCCTGGGATCGAGCCCCGCCATTGGGCTCCCTGATCAGCAGGGAGCCTGCTTCTCCCTCTCCCTCTGCCCCTTCCCCCTGCTTATGCTCCATTTCCCTGTCAAATAAAATCTTTATTTTATTTTTTTTTTAAAGATTTTATTTATTTATTTGAGACAGAGAGAGAGAGAAATCGAAAGTAGGCAGAGACGCAGGCAGAAAGGGGGGGGGAGGCAGGCTCCCTGCTGAGCAGAGAGCCCGATGCGGGACTTGATCTCAGGACTCTGAGATCATGACCTGAGCTGAAGGCGGAGGCTTTAACCCACTGAGCCACCCAGGCGCCCCAAAATCTTTATTTTTTATTTTGAAAGATTTTATTTACTTATTGGACAGAGAGACAGCAAGAGAAGGAGCACGAGCAGGAGGAGGGGGAGCGGGAGAAGCAGGCTCCCCGCCGAGCAGGGAGCCCGATGCCGGGCTCCATCCCAGGACCCCAGGATCGTGACCTGAGCCGGAGGCAGATACTCAACAACTGAGCCCCCAGGAGCCCCTGTCAAACGAAATCTTAAAAAAAGAACCACATGGAAGTCTGTTCCAGGTGCGGGGCAGGGTAGGGAAGGGAGGGCGACAGGCCGGACTCGGCCTGCAGGGCCCCCGGGCGTCTCGCCCACGGTTTGAGCTGCCCCCAGAGGCCCAAGGAAGGAGCCGGGAGGTGCCAGACAGAGGAATTTGGGTGACCCTCGGAAGATCCTGGATTTGCCAAGCTAGAAAGCAGAAGGATCAATGGGTCTCGTGGGGGGTGACTCTGCCCTCCCCAGGGGACACCTGTGCTTGTCACCTGGTGGGGACACGGAGGCATGTCCTCTCTGGCATGGAGGGGGTGCGGGCCAAGGGTGCCACTCAGCCCCTCCCCACCAGCACCCAGGACAGTTGCTCGATGCAAAGAACCATCTGGCCCCAAATGTCAGCCAGGCCGACGGGGAGAACCCTGAGTTAGATCTATCCCTGGACCTTTCGGTTCCATGTGCAAAAAAATTCCCATTTACACACACAAAAAAGCTGGTTTCAGTTGCAGTTTCGGTCACTTGCAAGCAGAAGATTCTAACCGATCTGGGAGAGAAGAATCACACAGGGGGTTTCGGACCCGGACATGCGGACAGTGGCCTGGGTGGGCTTCACCCCCAGGAGCAGAGCGCCCCGCGGAGCAGCAACAGTGGGGGGAGGGACGGGGGGGCTCCTGTTGTGCCCAGCAGCCTCCACCTCCCTGAGAACCTCCCCCTGTAGGGTGGGACACTTGTCATCCATATGCTAGTGACCGATCTCCTCGGTTCAAGATTTCTCTAGTTCTCCTCAATGTCCCTTTTCTGCCCCAGGACCCCATTGGGATCCCACACGACCTTCAGCTGTCATGTCTCCTTAGGCCCCTCCAGGAGGTGACAGTTTACTAGACTCCCTGGATTTTGAGGACTGCACCGTGTTGATGTTGGGGATTTCATCAAACGTCCCCTGATTGGGGTTTGTGCGGTGTGATTCTCCGGGTTAGACCAGGGAACGGGTTTCGGAGGAAGACCACAGAGGCGAGGGGCCCCTGCTGTCCACAGGGCTGAGGGTCAACGGCCACGGAACCGTGTGAGCACAGGCGTGTCCGTCAGAGCCAGAGCCCCGAGCGGACCCACCAGCAGATCTGTGACTCGAGGGTACAAGGCCAACCCTGCTGTGACGTCTGTCATCCGCTGTCATCTGCTGACGGTCAGCGGCCATGCTCTGTTTTTAAGTGGTTGTCTTGTTTTTTGTTTGTTTGTTTTTTAAAGTAAACTCTACGCATAGTGAGGGGCTGGAACTCATGGCCCCGAGGTCAAGAGTCGCACGCTCCGTGGACTGAGCTGGCCGGGAGCTCCTTGATGGTCTTTTACTTCTGGTGAAATTCACATAAAATCCGGCATTTTAAACCGGACGGTTCCGCCGCACTGAGCACCGGACGGTTCCGCCGCACTGAGCGCACGCACAGAGCCCCGCAGCCCCACCTCCCTGGTTTCAGAACATTTCATCATCCTGGGAACATCAAGTCCCGGTCAGCCATCACCCCCATCCTCTCCCCCTCCCCAGCCCCCAGCCCCCGCCAGCCCCCCTCCCCTCCATGGCGGAGGAGCCTGGTCTGGGGGTGTCCCCCGCGTGGACTCCCACCCCACGGGGCCAACTGTGTCTGGTCCCCGCCTTGCGCGTCGTGGGCTTAGGTCCGTGCCCAGGGCCGCGCATGGGGGCCTCGCTCCTGCTCGTGGCCGTGGGAGGGGACGGTCCTGCACGTGGGGGACGCATGTGTAACCTCTCGCCTGTTGTGCTTCTTGGCTCTTAGGAACCATGCCGCCATGAAGTGCTTTGCTTTAAATGTTGTTGCTATGAAGTCCTCACCGTACCCCATGCCCTGCTCAAGCATCTCTCCCCAAATTCTCACAAAAACTCTCCCTTGGAGGGGGTACTATGATTATCCCCATTTCGTAGATGGGGAAACTGAGGCACAGGGAGGTTCAATAACTTGCCTGGGGTCACACAGCCACTAGGTGGCAGAGCCAAGATTTGAACCAAGGAAGTCTCAACTCTGGGGCTCTACAGCTAAAACCCCCCACCGCTCTGGTGCCTGCCCCCCACATTCTCACTTGTTAGAACCCAGACTGCCCTGAAGATTCCAATGGCACATCTGACTTAGGGCTGGGGATTCTGGCTTCATCCTAAACCCGCGGGGATGGAGGGTGCTGAGGTCCCATGAAGTTCTCCAAATGCCCCTGACATCACTTGTCCCTTGGGAGTCTGGGCTCCGGGGTGTCTGTGGGACCTGGATGTGAGTCAGCCTGGCCCCCGGCGGCCTTGGAGTTTCCTTTCAGGGCAGGGCAGATCCAAGTGAAGGTTCCCGAAGGCCCAGCACAGGGGGGACATCAGTGCCCAGGGCCAGCTGCTAAGCCGGGAGGATGGCCAGGGTGGCGGCGGGGCGGGACTTTCATCTCACAGGGCAGGGGTCCTAGTGTCCCTACTGTGGCCTGGGAGCCCCAGGGGCCTGCCCCACTCTCTGCTCCCCAGAAGTGCCGGACAAGTGCATCGCCGACGTCCCCCTGCCCGCCGCAGTCCACTTCCCTCCCGCACTCACCTGCAGCCCCTCCCCCCCATGCCCCGGCCAGCTTGCCCACGTGTAGCCCCGCCCATTTCCCTCCCGCACTCACCTGCAGCCCCTCCCCCACCGGGCCCCTGCCGCGCTCCCCCTGGTCCCTTGGCCCCCAGAAGAACGCCAAGCCCGGTCCCCCCTGACTTGGGGTTGGGGGTGAGTACGGGGGGTGGGTGGGTGGCATTCGAGGACCCTCACCCACCCCACTGCCAACTCTCATCCGGCTCAAGCCTGGCTCACTACAGGCCCTTGACAGAAAGAAATTCAAAGTCTGGCTCCTTTGTTTGGCTTCGGGGCAGCACCTCAGCGTCCTTAGACCTCCGACTTGCTGCCAGACGAGCCCTGGTCCCACCCTGACCAGACCATTCTGCTCCTTTGCTCCGCAACCTTCAGTGGCTTCCTACCGCCCCTGGGATAAAGGCCGTGCCCTAGCCTGCAGGCCCCCGTAGCCCCGACCGGGTCACAGTGCCCTTGCCACCTGAACCCCTGTGCGTGCTGGGCCCTCTCCCTGACAGTCCGTCCCCCTGGGGGTGGACAGCTGATGCACCTTCTCCTTCCTGTCTGTGCCACAACCTGACGACAGGGATGACGCTGAACCCCTGCAGCCCGCGTGTCCCAGCCCCAGTGCAGAGGTGGGAAATCCTGTCTGGGGCGGATCTCAAACCCACTGGATGGGTTTGCTGTTCCCGGCAGTGCCCTGGCTCAGAGGCAGCCCTGGTTGGGCCAGGCAAGAGCCTATTCTGGGCTCGGGCAGGGCCAGGAGGGAGACAAGGGAGCCAGGGGGCCCTGGGGCTAGCCAGCCAGAGCTGCCTGAGGACACGTGGGGGCAGGCGGCGGGTGGGCCCGGCCAGAGGGAGGTGGCTGGACAGGGTGGGGTCAGCCTGGGAAGGCAGCTGGGCTAGCAGGGGGCAAAGATAAGAGGGTAGGACAGATGGAAGGACATGGGGACAGAGACAGAAAGTGATGGGGCAGGAGGGGTACAGACGTGGCTCCTGCCCCTGCCTCAGTTTCCTCTTCTTCTCCATGGGAAGGGCTGGAGAGGGAGAGAGAAGAGGGGCAAGGGAGGAGGGATGGGGAGAGGGGAGGCAGGAGCAGAGCCGAAGGGGTGGGGAGGGGCGGCCAGGGGAAGTGGGCACAGAAAGGAGAAGCGGTGAGGGACGGAGCAGGGAGGAGGGCAGGGAGGTGCTCCCACTGCTGGAAACGCTGGGGCTTTCCAGAATGTGGAGAAACAGGAAGCACTTCATCCCCGCCCCCAGTCGCAGGGCAGCACCAGGCCCGGCCCACCTGCCCCACCTCACCTGCCCAGGTCGGAGAGTCCACGGGAACCTCCACAGCCAGGCCCCTCCTCCCGGGGTGAGCCCTCTGCCCGCCTCTGTCTCCCAGAAGTCAGGATGGGCACAGATAGCCCTGGAGGCCTTCCCCGGAGGGGGACTGAGGTTAGGGGTCTCCTCAGTCCTTCCCCAGATAGGGGAACTGAGGGGGAGCCCAAGAATCTCCCCCTCGACCCACAGGGAACCCCCCAGGGGACCTGACTTTCGGGTTGGTCTGAAGTTCTCTGCCATTTGAGCAGCTGTGCGTCTCCGAGCTTGGTCCCTGT
Source organism: Nasua narica (assembly GCA_028533885.1). Taxonomy (NCBI): domain Eukaryota; kingdom Metazoa; phylum Chordata; class Mammalia; order Carnivora; family Procyonidae; genus Nasua; species Nasua narica. Next base: position 542,645 of record CM052799.1, on the reverse strand, counting down.
CCTTTGGCAGGTGGGAGCGCTGACAGAGACGGCCGGGCCTGCCTCTGGGGCCCCATTTCTGCCTGTGGTCTCCCCACATTGGGTTGCCCGATCTCACCAAGAAAAACACAGGACTCCCAGTTAGATGTAGATTTTAAATGCACGGACACTACTTGGTCAGTGTAAGTATATCCCAGCTGTCACCTGGGATGCACTTAAAACACTAAAATAGTATTTTCCACGTACCTCGAATTCACATTTAACTGAGTGTCCTGCACTTTATCTGGTGGCCCGACTCCCTCCAGCCGGGTCTAAATGCCTGGGGCGGGGGAGGGGGGTAGGAGGGTCCCTGCCTGGGATCAGGACAGAGGAAGGGCTTGGGGGAGGCTCCGTGACCCTCAGCCAGACAGATTGCTGGCCTTCCGTGAGCCTGGTCCCCAGCAGAGGAGAGGATGTGGGGCACACGTGGCCAGCTGGGCATGTCCCTGCCCTCAGAGGGAGTCCGCCTGCAGCCTGAGCCGGAGAGCAGGGGCTGCCCGGGGGCCCCCATCCCCGCCTTTCAGAGCCTTATAAAAAAATCCCTCCTCTCTGGACCCCCAGCCTCAGGTTTCTCCATGACGATCAACTCATTCAACACTCACGTAGGTGACTCTGTGGACTTTTCTGAGGAAAGATCCAGAAGTTCATCTGGAGGTACTCATAACGGCCAGATACTAGGCACTGTTCGTTTTGCTATCTCAAGAACCGAGAAGGCAGCTACTCTCATTATACCCATCCCCATTTGACAGGTGGGGGAAGGGAGGCACAGAGAGGTCGAGTAACTTTCCGGGGATCACATCAGCCAAGCTGCTCCCCAGGCCGGGCCTCCAGCTCAGCTGCGTGTCCCTTCGGCTCTCCCAGGCTGCCTCTTGCAATTCCCTGGAAATCCCCAAATCTGACTAATTCCCTAGACATCTCCAGACTTGGCAGATTGCGACCTGCTGAGAAGGCTGGACCCACCCCGGCCTGGGCAGACTGCCCCCATTTCAGGCAAAATAACCCATCGAGACCTTGTGGTTTCTCGAGGTGGACGTGGCAGAGGCCGAGTCCATGTCTCCCCAAGGTCCGCTCCGTGACCCCGGGCCCGCTACCGGCCAGCCCCGCGCTGCCGTTCCCCCTCCGGCCCAACACAGGTAACAGCAGTCCCCACCTGGGAAGGTCACGTTGGGAACAGGGCCGGCCTCGTGGGTGTGTGACTCTGGGCCTCGCCCAGGCCTCGCACCCGGGGGCTCTGCTGTCGCCATGTTGACGTTCTTAATACTTTTCGGACGAGGAGCCCTCTGTCTTCACTTCTCACTGGGAGCCATAAATTATGTGGCTGGTCCTGTGTGGAAATGGGAAATGGGAAAATGCCCCCGAAGCCATTTGTCCCCCTTGTCAGCTTATTCATGCTTTTGAACCTTAACTGTCTATTGCTCAATATGGTTTATTTTGACTAACTATGAAAAATAGCTTCAAAGTCAAGACTCCAACTCAAATTGCTGAAAACTACACAATACCAAAGCAAAGCTCATTCTGAACAGATCGTTTCTCCTCTCCGGGTCTTGGTTTCCCCATCTGCTTCCTTGTGCTTGCAGGATTGGATACAGGGAGTCCCTGGCCTGGCTTTGGTGGGGCAGACAGGTTTTACACATATTCATCTCCTTGACAGACCCCCGTTAGGAGGTCTGTGAACAGCTTTTATTTGCCTGGACCGTCCTTCCTATGCTTGTCTATCTGGCAAACTCCTACTTGAACTTCAAAGCCCAGCTTCAAACTCCACCCTCCCTCCATAATCCATTAGGCAGAGATTTCACCTCTCCCCAGGACCCAAGCCTGATCTTGCAGAGGGGGGTATCTGGTCCTGGCTCTGTCTCCCCTCGACTGGGAGCTTCCTGAGGGCAGGCCCGAGAACTGAACCCTTCTGGGCTCCAGCTTTGTCCAGCCCAAGGCCAGGCATAGAGTCCACTGAACAAGCAAACAAGCCCGTGGAGAGGTAACCTCTCATTTCGGGGCGCTGGAATGGGCACAGGAGGCCTCTGGCTGGTGGTGACGTGGGGAAAAGGTCCCAGTGGCTTTCACCACTAAAAATCCAGCGAGGGAAGGGCTGGTGGCTCCCGGACTGGCTCTGCCTGAACCGGCCTGGCCGACCCCACGGTGAGCCGATGGGTTAAAGTCACAGGGAATCTACTGTCTGTGCCAAAGCCCAGTCCCACCCTCTTCCCGTGCTGCCGGGGCAACCCAGATAGATGCCCCTGGCCGGGCCTGCGAGGATCCTGTTCTCTCTCACGCTCTGGCTCTTGGGACTCACCAGACGCCCCCTCCCCCACATGCTGGGTTCCGTGTTAGGGGTCCCCAAGGTCCCAGAACTCCTATTGGGGTGGAGACAGACTATAAGCAGACAACTATTGGTGGAGAGGCATTTAAGGGAGCGAGCACGACGGGGCGGGGCCCTCTCAGAGGGTTTCAAGGGAGTATCTGAGGTGGGGGCTTCAGAGCTAAAATCTGGGTTATGCGAGAACCCTGGCGGCTTAAAGGTCAGGCGTGAGAGTGCAGGTGGGGGTGGGCCTGGAGGTGGGACAGATTCAACTCGATCTTCACGTTGCAAAGGAGGAAACAGACCTGCAAATGAGCTACGTGCTTGGGTCCCAACAGAAATGGGCGGGGGTGGGATGCGAACCCGTGGATCCTCAGAGAGGCGTCAGAGCCTCCAGAAGCCCGGGGACCCCGCCCCGGCCACGCCCACCAGAGGTCCCGCCCCGCGGCATGACCGGAAGTGAGCGGGGCCCCCAAGATGGCGCCCGAAACCCGGAAGTGAGCGCGGCTGAGGCGAAGCTCGGAGAGACGGAGGCGCCGCGGGCTCCGCGCCCGGCGGGACCCAGGTCGGAGGTGAGGCGCGTCCGGCCCGACGCTCGCTGCGACCCCGCCGCCCCGGCCCGAGCCGCGCGCCCCGACCCGCTCGGGCCCCGGTCCGCCGCGGCCGCCCGCGCCCCGGGCCGGGGGTGCGGCGGTTCCGGGGCCGCGGGCGGAGGGAGCGCGGCGGCGTGTCCCCGCCTTCCTCGGCGACCCCCGGCCCCGCCCTCCGCCGCGAGCCCTGACCCCGCCCCCCTGTGCGACCCCCCACCCCCACCCCGCCCTCCGGCGTCAGCCCCGGGCGCGCGCTCGGCTGGGAGCCCCGAGCTCGCCCTCCCCGCGACCCCCGCCGGCCCCGCGTGAACCCTGACCCCGCCCTGCGCGGCGCGCTCCCACCCCTTCCTGCCCTCTGTCTCCGGTACCCCCCCCCGTGGAGGGGCTCGTCAGCAGTGACCCCCGTCCTGCGCGCTGGGTGATCCCCGGGCTTGACTTCCTTGGGGACGCTCGGCCCTGCACTTCTCGTGGGCCTCCGGCGCTGTGGTTCCCCGACCCCTCCCTTGTGGGGACCCTCTTCCTCCGCGGCCCCAGCCCCTTCCTTTCCGGCGGCTCGGCCCCGGGGTCCTCGGCGATTCCTGCCCTTTGCCCCTTTCCTGGCTTCTGTGCCCAGGCTGCGGCTCGCAGCGCTCCGGGAGGGGCAGACACCGCTGATCCCCGCGGCTTTGGGATGGGGGCCGTGGCGGTGGGGGCCGAGTCCGCAGAGCCGACCCGAGCGCAGGAGGGGGACGATGCGGAGGGCAGCCTGGCGGGTGGGTGGGACGCTGATGCCAGCCCCCATCCCTGGGCTGCGGGGCTGGTGGGTCTGGAGTCAGGGAGCAGGGACGTGGACAGCCAGGCAGCAGCTCCTGGGCGGCCGTGGGGTGTCTCTCTGCCTAACGTTGGCGGCGGTCTGAAAAGGAAGAAAATCAGAGTCTGTAAAAAGCGTGTCAGGGCACCCCCGGCTTCTGCTTCCCAGAATGGGTGTTAGTCCCCCTGCTCTGGGTGTCCTTCCTGCCTGTCCACGGCGCGGCGGGGCTCGCTCGGTGCCATGTGTTCGCGCTGCGTCCGGGTGGGTGTCGGGCCCTGCGCTGGGCCCCGTGGAGATTGCTGGCGGTTTGGGGGTGGGTGTTTCATGGCTTGGGGCTGGTATTGAACCAACTCCAGCCGCCGCCGGGCGCGCCGGGTCTCCCCATAGACACTCTGGAAAGGCTCGAGGAGGATGGGGCTGGGGCCCCGGGGCTGCGGACCCCCGAGGAAAGAAAGGTGGCCACCTGTCAGAAACAGCTAGCCCAGAGACCCTCAAGGCCAGCCTCGGTCGGGGGGCGAGGCCTGGCCCTTCTCCAGGCGGGCCGTGGAGGGCTGGACCTGACCCCGCACTTCACTCTCCCCGGCTTGCCTGGCCGCGGGGGCCAGGGGGGGGGGCGCTTGTGGGCAGGGTGGCTGAGTGTCTCCATCTTTGCGGCTGAGACCTGGGGTCCGTTGGCCAGGCTGCCTGGTTTCTTTCTTCCCAAGCCCCCTGGATTTTCCCAGGGGGGGCCCCAGAGGTGAGTGATGGCTGCTCAGAGCTTTCTGCTCGGGACCACAGTCCCCCAGGACATCCACCCCCGGAGTCCTCCGAGGGAGCACTGAGTGTGAAATCTGGGCCCTGGGTGGGCCGGCCAGCAGAGGCAGGGCAGGTTAGGGGCCCCAGGGCCCCACATGGTGGGGAAGCCGCAGGCAGGCGCCCGACAGACCCCCGAGGAGCTCGGGAGTGCAGGACGCCGACGTGGGACAGGCCGCTGTGGGGGGTAAGGGGAGGCATGCTCCGGATCTCAGAGGGCGGGAAGGCGCTTCTGTCGAACCCTGAGGACTGGAGCAGACATCCGTTCACACCTGCCCGAGCCAGCACCTGCCCCGTGTGTGTGTGTGTGTGTGTTGGGGGGACATCTGTGTTTTGGCGGCGAGGTAGGGGGACCAGATTTCCAGGAGAGCTCGTCAGAGTGCAGAAGAGGTAGTGCCTTAGAAGTCCGGGCTGGGGCGGAGCAGGCCGCGGGGGCAGGCAGATAGCCCAGGGCCGGCGCCCTCCAGCTGCGTGACCTTGGTTCAGTCACTGCCTGGGCCGGGGGGGACACCGAGGCCGGCTCCCCCTACCCTGTGGGCCTGGCCTCCACCGGGGCCAGACCAGCTCGGGCTGGCCCAGCTTAGTTCTAGCAGAGTGTCAGAGGCCCCTCCAGCAAGGGCCGGGCCGGAAATGCTGACCGAGCGAGCTCGGCCGGGAATAAAGAGGCGACTGTGTCCAGTCCCCAGAGGCTGCCTCCCTCCCGGGATGGGCTCCTCTGGATGAGAGGCCTTTGGGGGGGCGGGGGTGGGGATCTGCTTGCTGCCCGCTGCTTGTGGCTGGGGGGCGGGGAGGACACGCGTCACCTAAACACTGTGTGAACACCGCGGGGCTGAGTGTGCGGTGGGGAGGCGGTCCCGGGGAGTTCACGCGTGGATGTGTGTGCAAGCACACGTTTTGTGCACACACGTGTGCGTGTCTGTGTCGCTCTTGCCCGCGTGCACTGCGTTGCGCTCTCCTGTGCTGGGTGCCTTTGTGTGTGCGTGTGTGTCGTGTGTGCGCACGAGAGAGTGCGTCACGTGTGTGGGACTTGTGGCGCGCAGCCTTGGAGTGTCCGGCCACCGTTCCCGCAGCCGGGGGCTGTGTGGTCGATCGGGGGGTGCCGGCTATGGCAGAGCCCCAGGGAGCCAGACAGTGGGGTCGCCCGGACCCTTCCAGGCCTGGCTGCGTCCTGCCCGCCAGCCCTCTGCCCTGTTCCCCCCGGACGTGCATGCGGCGGCGAGTCCTGGGCTGCGGCGGGCCTCCCGCCTGAGTGGGCCTCGGAGCAGCCCTTCCCCACTCCTGCTGTGCCAACTTCCTTCATCTTCCTGCCCTTGGTGACAGCAGGCCCTCAGGTCCCCTGCTTCCCTTGCTGCCGGGCGGGCGACTCGGGTGAGAGTGAAGACTGCGATTTCTGGTGCTCAGGCCACCCGCTGCTGTTCTGGGTGGCAGGCCCCCGGGGGAGGGGGGGGGCTTCTGTGCTGTCACGTGGGCAGACCTCAACGTGCACGCGCGGGAGGGGACCAGACATGGAAGGCCCCACGGCGTGTGAGTCCACGCGGGGGACACGCCCGAACCAGGCCCCTCCCCTGCGGACCGGGAGGGGGCTCTCGAGGGGCGGCGGCGGCGGGGACAGGGCTGCTCTGAGGCGGGTGGGATGTTGTGACGCTGGAGGGAGAAGACGGTGGCACAACTCGGCGCGCGTTCCGAAAACCACGGAGCGTTGCGCCTGGACGTGCGAGGTGTAGGCTCGTGCATCGGGCCTTCCCCAGACAGGAGAGCGTTTTACAAAAGGCCGGGCCTGTCCTTGCCGCTCCTTGCTGTGTGCTGTGGCCTGGGGTGGGCCCCGAGCCGGGCCCCTACACAGGCTCATCCAGGCACTGGTGGGCTGTCGGGCGTCTTCTGGCCTTGGGGACAGAGGACGTGCCATCCCCCACGTGTGGCGGCTGGGCGCTCCTCACCAAACTCCAGCTCTGACCCGAACCACCGCCACGGGTGGACTGGGGAGCGGGGGGCGCGTGTGAGACGTAGTCCTGGGGGCTTTTTGGCTTCTGGTGTCGGGTGCCTCGGGTGGTCCCTGAGGCCCCCCCCACGAGGCCAGGTGACCGCGGGAGAGCAGTGATGTCCAGTGGTCCCACCTGAATCCATCCGTTCACTGTAGGCCCTCCTCGGGCAGCCGTAGGGTGCCCCCGCCTGTGCCGTCTGCAGCGGGCGGGGAAGCCGCGAGGCGCCCGACAGGGAAGGGCATTTCTGTGCCCCCTGCTGTGTGGTGGGGTTAGGGTTTGGCCTCCGTGCCTCTCTGGGGGCTCAGGGCGCGTCTGTGCGTCTCAGGTCCCTGCGCAGAGCCGGGCGCGCGCGGAGCCGGGCGCCCGCAGACCCCTCCTGAGGGTCCCGCCCCTGGAGCCCCGCAGCAGGGGAGACCCGCTGTCTACAGGGAGGGGCCTGCTCCCCCGCCGGCCTTTGGGCACACAGTTCCCGGGGTTCCCGTGCCTCCCAGAACGGGCTCCCCGGGCTGCCAGCTGCTACGGGTGCTGCGTCCTTCCTTGCCGGGTGGCGCTGAGTCGGCGCCCAGACTCTCCGTCGGGATCGGCCTCTGTCACCCTAGGAACAAATCCCCAAGTGAAACTGAAAGAGGCCTTCCTTGCCCTCCTTCCGAGGCCTGCTGCGTTTCAAGAGCCACGTGTGCCACGTTCTGGAAGGCAGGTCACCCTTGTTTCCTTGGAGTCACAGCCCGGAGGGTCAGAGGCCGCTGACGTAGGGTCCAGGGATGGCGGGAGGAAGGGCTGGGTCTGGCCGCAGGGCCGCAGCGGCCGTAAACCTTTATGGCTGTGACTCACCAGGTGGGGCAACACCCCTGCCCCCCGGATGGCCCCGGGGTGCCAGGAGTGGCCGGAGTCCCAGCCCCATCCTGCAGCCTGGAGTCCAGCCAGCCGAGCCAGCATCTTCCTCGGCTCGTGGGGCAGACTGAGGGAGGGCCGCCCACGCCCCCGCGCGTGCCCGCGACAGCGTGGGGCCGGGACGGTGGGCTCGTCGGCTGGTCAGACCCTCGTCTCCTCTGCTGGGGCGCCACAGGTGTCCAGGTCGTCTGTGGCTGGGTTCGCACAGGGTCTGCGCGGGGCACGGGGCTCACTGGGACGGCTCCAGGTGTCTGCAGTGTCCTTGGCCACTCGCCCCGGAAGCTGGGCAGTGGGCGCAGAGGACGCCCTCCCTCCCCTGCCTGGCCCCAGCGGGGTTCTGAGCTTGGCGCCGCCGCAGCCCGGGCCCCTAGAGCCTCTCCCAGTGTCCTTCAGGCGAATGTGAGCTGGCCAGGACGATTTCAGGAGCTTCTCCTCAGATTGCAGTCGCCCAGGAGCTCGGCCCGCTGTTTTGAGCTTGGGGCTGTCAGGAACCGCCTCGGGAAGGGTTCGAGGCTGTCTGGGGCCGGGGGTGGGGGCGCGGTCTGCCCAGGGCTGGCATTGTGGAACCGGGAGGAGGGCGCCGCGGACGGGGAGGGTGTGGGCGTGATGGCTGATCGCCGACTTGCAGAAACCAGGGGCTGCCACCCCCAAATCTAGGTCTGTCACTTCTCTCGGACAGCCGGCCCATCTGGTCGCCCGGGGTCACGTTCCTCCTGGTAGAGGCTGTGCTGCCCCAGCGGGGCCCCCACCGACCCCCTGAGAAGGGCTTGCTGGGGGCTTCTTTTTTCCCCCAGGCCCTGCTGTGGAGGGGTGCAGGGCCGGCCTCGCTGCCCGCCGGTCTGCTCACGAGCTCGCGGCTCTGCAGTGGCTCAGCGAAGGTCCCAGACAGCAGGTCCCTCAAGGCCCCTGAGCCCAGCGTGACTGCGGACGCCCCAGGGGCCCAGCGTCCTCACGGGGTCCTCAGAAGCAGAGAACTTTCTCCGCTGGAGGCCAAAGGGGAGTGAGAGACCGAGCGGGCCTCCGTGTCTGCGGCCGGTGACAGGGACGCGGCCTCCTGCCCTGCTGACGGCCGCGTGGGCTTGCAGGTGGAGTCTCCACAGAGCGCCCACGTGAGGCCCAGGCCTTGTGGGGCCCAGAGTGGGGGCGGCGAGCCGGCCTGGAACCCCATCCTGCGGGACACGAGGCCGTCCGGGGGGCCGCTGCGAGCTGCTGGGTCCTGGCCGTTCGCCACGGGAGAAGCAGAGACAGTCCCAGGCTGTCAGCAGGTCTCGGCCTGTGTTGCGGCGTGGGGGCCTCTGGCCTCTTGCCAGCAGCTGGCACGGCGTCCAGTGCCGGTGTTCGCCGGGCCGGAGCGCGGGAGACTGCCGAGCACGGGTGCCGCGCCCAAGCCCAAGGAGCCTTCCTCCCCGGCAGGACGCCAGCTGCACTTTGGGTTTGCGCAGAGGTCCCGAGGGGTGTTCTTGGCACCAGGCTGTACTGAAGGGGGCTGAGGGGCGCCGACGGGTCGGGCCGCTCACCTAGGACCCGCGCGATCCAGCCGTGGGCGGCAGGAGCCGCTCTCTGCTCGGGGTGCTCCGAGGGGCCGGCCAGCCTGCAGCAGGCCCGAGAGCCAGCGGGGATGGCAGCGAGCCCCAGGGGACAGGCCACCCTCCGTATGGGTGGGCAGAGTAGGGCACCGCGATGTCGAAGGACCGGGAAGTCTGGGGCCAGTGGGATTTGGCCTAAACGTGCTCAGGGGAAGAAGACGTGGGTGTCAGAGGGGACCACAAGCTTGGTGTATATAATGCCTTTTAAAAACTGCGAGTAAACCCAAGACCTGAGGAGACAGTTGCCAGAAGAAGCCCCGTGGAAGGTGCTCGGTGCCTGGAGGGAGGGTTGGTGCGGACGGAGCTTTAAAGGTCTGCCGCCACCAAGGCGGGTCGCCAACCCCATGTCTCTCCCTGCTAAGGCTGAACTAAATCTGGAGGTGGTGGGGGGCCCTGGGGACCCCCGTGATCCAGGCTCAGATGCCCTCAGCCATGACCGAGGAGGCTCCATGTTCTGCTCCCCATGTTCTCTGGGCCCTTGGGAGGGGGATGAAGGGCCATGTGGCCCCGAAGCCGTGCCCTGGGGGCTGCTCGCCTCTGGCGTGGCCCGTGCACCTGCGTGCTCTCAGACTGCCCCCTCCTCGCCTGTCATGGCACTGTCCCCGCGGCCGCCCCGTGGGAGCTGGTCTCTCCTGGGCGAGGGGAGGGGTCTGCCGGCCCATGGCCGGCAGCGGCAGACAGCGAGCCGCAGGCCAGCCCGCATCTGTGTCCAGAACCCAGCCCTGGGCTCTCCGCGCTGTCCCGGGGGTCGCCTCCCTCTGGGGTTGGGTCTGCTTCCCCACATCCCGTTTCTCTCTAAGGGCCACCGTGCGGCCACGTGTGACCAGAGCGCGAGCACCTGCTGCGAGCTCGGCAGGGCCGGGCCTGTCCCCGCACTCGGCTCCTGGGGTGGCATACAGGGTCCCACACGGGTCCCCCACACAGTCTGCCGCTTCTGCTCTCGGGGGTCAGGCTCGGGGGACGGGCTGTGCCGGTCCTCCTGCAGGGCCGCCTCCGTCCCCAGGCAGCTCACTGGTCTTGTGCTCAGCCGCGGGCGGCCGAGCCGGGCCAGGGCTGAGGTGTCCGGTAGGGAGGGAATGTGGGGTCTCCTGCCCCGCCCAGCGTGGGACCGCCCACGCCGTGGCCTCTGGTGTTGGGGAGCCCCCAGGCCTGTCCCCAGGACGGCACTTGCTTTGTGTCGCGGCAGGAACCCTGTCAGGTGAGACACTGCTCCAGGGGCCCAGGTCTGCGGGGGGCCATGGGGCCCTGCCGCCCACCTCTCCCTACACTGAGAACAGACCTGGAAATCTGACCCTTGGACGGCGGTGCTCTCACGTGGGGATTCTGGGTGCGCCCACCTTTTTGTCCCGGATGAAGGGGCTCCCCCTTCCTGCCCCACCTGAGCTGTGCGCGGGGGGGCTAGGGCCCCTGCCTGTGTGTGGGGTCCCCCAGAGCCACTGCGCTCCAGCGGCCTCCTAGGAGCTCCGCAGAAATCCGACCTCGCGCGCTCGGTGCCGGCCTCGCCCAGAGCTGCTGGTCAGCAGCGCTCCCGGCCCCCAGGCCTCACAGGGATCTGGGCCGAGGGTTGGGGTGGCCCCAGCTGGCTTTGCTGCCCCCTCCAGCCCTAGCGTCCCGGGGTGGCCTTAACAACTGACCACACGCTGGGCCACTTAACCCACACGACTTTGTTCTCCCGGCCCCGGAGCCCAGAAGTCTGAGGTCGGGGTGCGGCGGGGCCGTGCTCCCTCCACAGGATCCAGGGGAGGGTCCCTCCTGCCTCTCCCAGCTCCCGGGGCTTCAGGCGTCCCTTGGCGTGCGGCCGCATGGCTCCAGTGCCCACCTCCGTGGCACACAGCCGTCCCCTCCGTGTCTGCCTCCCCCACCCCCACCCCACCCTGAGGTCCCAGGACCTTCCGTCAGAGCCAGGTGAAAGGGGGGCCGGAGAGCCTGCCATCTTGCACCCAGCAAGTCCCCACTGCCCAGGGATGCAGTTTTGGGGGCGGCCTCATCCTGGCCTGGCGGGTGCAGATGAGGGAGCGAGCCGTGGTGGGCCGGCGGGCTCGGGGCAGCCTGCCCAGAGCCGGCAGAGCTGGGGTGACGGCCGGGGCGTCGGCGGAGAGGCCGTGTGCCTGCAGAGGCCCCCCCCGGCCGGGGGCGTGTCCGGGCTCAGGTGCCCCCGGCCTTGGCCTCTTCCCACGCCGCACTGCCCAGTTGTCTCGTCTGGGCCGCTAATTCCCTGCTCTTTTTGTTTTGCAATGACTCATTTGAAAACCTGATCTCAAAAGGAAATTGTGTGAACGCAAACCACGGTTGTGAAGCGTGGGCCCATGTGAGCACCCACGCCTCACCTGTCTCGGGATGTTCTAAGAATACACCGCGGCCCGCTGCTCAAGCACCGAGCTCCGACCGGCCAGGCACCGCCGGGGTCATGCCCCTCCGGGCCCGGAGACTCCACCTGGTGCCCCCCGGACGGTCCCGAAGCCGCCTCCCAGGGACCAGGCTCGGGGGCCTGGGCGGGGTTCCGTGGGCGGCACTGTGGAGCGGGAGGTCGGGGGCCAGCCGAGGCCGGAAAGCGGGGGGCCGGGACAGGTGGAGTCCTGAGAGTGCACAGAAGCGGGGGCTGCCCCGGTGCCTTGGGGGACGGGGAACAGGAAGCCTGAGCCTGGGGAGGCTCCAGGGTGGTGAGAGGGGACATTGGGCCTGGGTATTGGGCGAAGGGGGCTCTGTAGGGTGGCCTCCGGGGGCATGGGGGGTGGGCGTGATGAATGCAACACGAAATCTGCTTTTCTGAAATGTACAATTCAGCGCCTTTCACTACATTCCTAGTATCGTACAAACATCGCCGCTACCTGACTCCAGAACATCCCATCAGCCCAAAAGCATTCCTGTCCCCATCAGCTGTCACGTGGCTGTTGGCCCCTGTGAGCCCCCTCCCCGTCCGTGGGGGAGCCTGGTCTGGGTGTGTCCCTCACGTGGACTCACACCCTGTGGGGCCTTCTGTGTCCGGTTCCCTCTGAGCGTTGTGGGCTCGGGGTCCGTCTCCGGGGGCGCATGGGGGCCTCGCTTGTGCCCGCGGCCGATCACATGCCCGTGCATGGGCAGACCACGTTGTGTGTGCCCACTCACCTGCTGGCGGCCGCCGGCCGCTCTGTGGCCGCTGCGGCCGTGTGTGTGTGTGTGTGTGTGTGCGCACGGGCTCTGTGTAGACAGGTGTCTGCATCGCTCCTGGGGTCCCGGGGAAGCTGCCCGTGGGACCCCCATGCTCCCTGGCCTCTGGTGGTGCTTTCTGAAGGAGCAGCCCGGGGCCCCGTGGCTGCAGGGTCTGGAAGCACCCTGCTTATGGGAAGGGGTTCAGCTTTGCTCTGGGACGTGGCTGCCGACAGAGGGAAGCTGTGGTGGGGGGGCGGCAAGGAGAGGGCTTACCAGGCGGGTGGGGGGCACACTCATGCACCTGCTGCCGAGAAGGGGTGGCGGGCGGGGAGAAGGGGTTAAGGGAGGCTTAACCCCGGTGACGAGGGCCAGCCGGCTGGCACCTGTGGTCGTTCCTGTCCGCCTCTGTGCCAGGTGCTGGGAGCAGAGCCCCCTCGAGGGGCCCCCCAAGTCCAGGAGATTTCTGGGGCCTCAGTGAAGCCTTGGTGGCTTGAGTGGTCACTGGACTGCAGAGGCCTTGAACTCTGCTGAGTGCCTACCGGCCTTGCCCGTGGGCCTTCACACAACCCACTTCTCGCGATGAGCGGCAGTGGCGCTCCGAGGAGCGAGCGTGCCCGAGCCATCGACTGTAATCAGCTGTAAGGAGGCTGAGCTGGGTTTGGACCCCATCCGCATGACCCCAGAATCTTTAAGAGGAACGGCCGAGAATCACCGAATCAATCACCCACTGGCCGCATGTTCGTCGAGGAAGACCTCAGGACTTTCCACTGTTGGCTCCCGAGGCTGTGTCCCGCGGGTCCCGGCCTGCAGGAGCCGGGAGGGCCCCGGCCCGGGCGGGGGGAGGCCAGGGCGCCCGAGGCCCACAAGTATCGCCCCGGCAGCGGGTGTGAGCCCGCACAGCCCAGCCGGGCTGCGGCGGTCCTTGGGGCCCGGACGCGTCCCTCTGCCGGAGCTCAGGCCTGCGGGCCCCTTTTCTGGCCAGGAGTTTGGGGTGAAGGCGGCCCCTCCCCGCCCCTGAGGGATTGCATAAGCTGCCCGCGTGCGGACAGTGATTACTGGAAGTCCCGAGGATTTCTTCATCCAGGGCTTGGCCGGGAGTGGCAGCTGCCTCCCCTTCCTGCCTCCCGTGGTGATTAATGTCCTTAGCCACTGCCGGCCTGAGGAGCTGGAGGGCCAGCCCAGGCTCTGGACGCCCAGCGGCGGTGGGCGGGGCCCAGGGGAGCCCAGGGCACAGGCCATGGGGCAGATGGAAATCGGCTGGGAAGTCCCGTGTGCCTGTTGTCAGCCTGGTGGCATTTCTGGGCCTGCCCTGCCACCTTCTAGAACGGGAACGTTCTCGGTGGGGAAGCCGTGCCCCTGTGCCCCTGCCTCGCCCAGCTCGGCCCCGACTCCCCCAGAGCCCCTCCTGCGAGCCCAGTCTGGCGGCAGAGGGGCAGGGCTCGTCCTCAGCTTGGAGGTGCCGGCCGGGCTGGCCTTGGTGTCCCAGCCTCGGCCGCTCCGGTCCGGACGCCGGCCCGGGGGTTGGGCTGAGTCTCCGCAGCTCCCACCAGGGCCCGGGGCTGTCTCCGTGGGCGGCGGGAGCAGCCCCCCCAGGGCCCGAGTTATTTGTTATTTGGTGGGCCAGGCCGCCTGAGAGGGTCGTGTGGACAGGGGGGCGCGGTGTGGGCGCTGGGGCAGCCCAGCCACACTGGAGGGGCTGCCGCCCCCTGGAGGTCCGTCGGGGGCTTGTCTTCCTTCTGCCTCAGGCACTGCTCCATGGGGCCGGGACCCCCACTGGGGGGCACTTGCTGCCCAGGGTGCCCTGTGGTCAAGAGTCCAGTCCCAGTGTCCCCAGGAGGGGCTGTCGAGCTGCGGTTGGGGCCTCCTGGGCACCCGGCCACACTGCCGCTCTGGGAGCCCCTGCGCCCACCCTTCCTCCCGAATGCGCGGCCCTCGGCCTAGAGCCCACCCCCTCAGTGGGGGGTAGCCCGGCCTGGCCGCCCCTCAGCCCACTCTCCCTTGTCCCTGGGGCTGTGCCCTCGCCCATCGGGGCCCACGGTGACCTCGGGATGTGCCGTGTCTCTCCCCAGGTCGTGATGCCGCCACCGAGGAGCAAGAAGCCCAGATAGACGCCCCCGCGGCCTGGGACGCGGAGCCCCCCGATGCTGGCAGTGGGGCCCGCCATGGACGGGGAGCTTCCGCAGCATGAGCCCCCTCCAGCGGGTGGCACCCTCTACAGCCCGCCCCCTCTGCAGACCCCGCTGTGCGGGCCTGGCGTCCAGGTGAGTCTGGCCCCCCAGGGTCGGCCTGGGTGGGGGACGCTGCCCCTGGGGCTGCAGCTCTGGCCTCCCCTGCTTGGGCCTTGAGCGGATGCCCCAGCCCCCGCTTGGCAGGGAGGACCCTTAGGGGGTGCCCAGCTGCCACCAAGTTTCTCAGACGTGAGCCACTGGGTTGGTTTCACCAAGGTGAAGACTGGCCTTCAGGGAGACGCTCGGGTCTGGGCTGCTGTCCTCACCAGCAGGACAAGGGGTGCGACCTCTGTGACACTTTATTTCAAGGGTTTTTCTTTTCGGTGTAATGGATTTTACATTTTATGAGAGTTATGTATTTGAGGGGGGAGGGGCAGAGGGAGAGGAAGAGAGAACCTCGAGTAGACTCCCTGCTGAGTGTGGGGCTCCATCCCACGGCTCTGGGGTCGGGACCTCAAGAGTCAGACCGACGGAGCCACTCAGGCGTCCCCAAAGTTTGTCTTTTTTTTTTTTTAAGATTTTACTTATTTATTTGATAGAGCGAGATCACAAGTACACAGAGAGGCAGGCGGAGAGACAGGGGGACGTGGGCTCCCTGCTGAGCAGAGAGCCCGAGGCGGGGCTCGATCCCAGGACCCTGAGATCAGGACCGGAGCCGCAGGCAGAAGCTTAACCCACTGAGCCCCCCAGGCGCCCCCAAAGTTTACGTCTTAAGCAGTTTTAGAGTTATAGGAAAATAGAACAGAGTTTCCACATCCCCCTGTTCCCCCATTGTTAACACAACACCGGGACATTACGAACGACGGGCTGCCAGTGACGCCAGGGCTCGCGGTCGGTGTCACACACCCTGGGGGTGCGGACCGATGTCACAGACACGAAGCCACCATCACAGCGCGGCACCGAGTAGTTCCCGGCCCTCCCGGCCCCCCGTGCTCCGCGCGGTCTCCCTCCCCGGCCCCGGCCTCCCCGGTTCTGCCTTTTCCAGAACGTCCCAGACTCGGAGCCCCAGGGTGTGTGGGCTCCTCAGCCCGGCTGCTGGCGCTCAGGGAGGTCGCTCAGGGACGCCGCCGAGGTCCCTCGGTCTCTGGGCTCGATGGCTCGTTTCTTTCCAGGGCTGTGTAATATTCCCTGGCCCGGGAGGAGCGCGGCGTGTTTATCCACTCACTCGGGGAAGGGTGTCGCGATTGCCCCTGAGCTGCGCCAAGTGTGAGAAAGCACCCCAAGTAATGAAGCCACACAGGCTCCAGCCCGGCCCACTCGGGCAGCCGGGCGTGCGCAGGCTCCAGAAGTCTGCAGCAGGTCGGGCCTGGAGCCCGCCTCTCTTGGGGCAGAACTGGGGTTCTCTCTGCCGGAGGAAAGCAAACGGTTTCTCGGTAGGGAGACCTGAGCTGCGGGAGTGGGCTGGGGCTGCCAGGGGGCCTCCTTCAGGAAAGCTGCTTCCTTCCCCTCAGTCCTGCTGGCTTAGGGCCGGGAGGGGGCCAGGTGGCAGGAGAGAGCGAGAGTCCAGCTTGGGTTTCAGAGGAGCCGAGGAGCGGGTCACTGGCACCTCTCAGGGTCAAATGCCCAGAAGCGTCGGGGGCGTCCCGCTCTGTAACGGGAGTGGTGGAAAGCAGCAGGGGGGCGTGGACCCAGAGTCCCGTCTGTGCAGGGGTGCCCACTGGTCACCTAACGTCACAGGCCCGGCCTACACAGTTTCTGGCGTGAGCCACAGCCGTCGGGCGGGCAGACACGCGTCCCCACCGAAGATGCCCCTGTCCAAGCCCTTGGCTGGCATCCGGCGCCTCTGGCCCGGGCCCCAGACGCTGCCGTGCGCCTCTCTCTCCCTCCCTGAGGAGCTGTGTCCACACGTCCTCTGACCCTCCACGCCCCCCGCCTCCCTCTGGGCTTCCGTCCGCGCCATCAGGGCCGGTGCCTTCCTGTTCCCCGCGTGCCATCTGGCCTGGGGCAGTGGGTGTTGTGTGCCCCGGAGGCTCGGGCCCACCCGTTCCCTACTCCCAGCGCTCATCATTCCTAATAACGCTGCAGGATTCCTGCTTGTCAGCGTCCCGTAATTTGCTTAATTGTTTCCCTATTGTTGGGCTTTTGGGGTGATTCCAGTTTTCTGCCACTGTAAGTACCACCTCTGTGTTTCCCCCTCACGGGTTAGGCTGGGGTGGGGGTGGGTGGTCCTTCGGAATCAGAATTCCTGGGTCAGAAGGAGACCCAGGTAGGGCCACAGAGGACGGGGCTGTTGCACAGGGACCCTGCTCCTGGCGCGCCCCCTTTGGGGGGCCTGGGACAGTGGCTCGGGTGCCGGTGCTCCCTGGACAGCCCGTGGGGCCAACGATGCTCAGAAGCTGGCATGGAGGGACGTGCTGGGGCTGCGATGTGGACCCGGGGCGAGGTAGGTGCCTCTCGGAGCCGGCGGACTTCGGCCCAGAGCCCCCTGCTGTACAAGTCCGCACAGCGCTTCTCCATGGTGCCCTGTGGGGCCGGGCGCCCCTCCCAGGGTGTCCGCGGAGCCCACCCCCACAGGCTCCCTCTGGGACGGCACCGCCATCAGGCCGCACCGGGTCCAGCCCGGGCCGACGCTGGACGTGAGCACGGCCTGTCCTCGTGGCCGGGACGCTCGGCACCCCTCCCCTCCCCGCCACCCTGGCTGGGCCGAACCGGGCTCGGGAGCAGCTGACCTACCCCAGGACTGTCGCCGTCACTGGGGATGGCCTGATTTAGCAGATCGAAATGCAGCCATGCATTTGGGTTTCCCGTGGACAGAGATGATATGTGTACGTCCTATCGAATATCTACACTAAAAATGACTGTTTTTTTTTTAAGATTTTATTTATTTATTTGAGAAAGAGAGAATGAGAGAGAGAGCAGGAAGAGGGGAGGGTCAGAGTGAGAAGCAGACTCCCTGATGAGCAGGGAGCCCAACGCGGGACTCGATCCCGGGACTCCAGGATCATGACCTGAGCCGAAGGCAGTTGCTCAACCGGTTAACTGAGCCCCGCCCCCTCGGGTGCCCCTGCTGTTGTTTTCTTTTTAGGATCTTATTTATTTATTTATTTATTTATTTATTTATTTTTAAAAGAGTTTATTTATTTAACAGAGACACAGCGTGGGAGGGAACACAAGCAGGGGGAGCGGTGGAGGGAGAGGCAGGCCTCCCGCCGAGCAGGGGAGCCTAACATGGGGCTCGATCGCAGGACCCCGAGATTGTGAACTGAGCCGAAATCAAGTCGGCCACTTAACCCCCTGAGCCGGCCAGGTGCCCCTAGAAATTGTTGCTGTTTATCAGAAACTCCATTTTCACTAGCCCCGTGTGTTTCGTCTGCTGCCCGGGCCACAGTGGCATCTTCCCGCCTCGGCTTACAGGTCCAGGGCGTGCACCTCCCCAGGAGAAGCCGGCCTCTCTGTTCCCACCTGGAACCCCCCCCTCCCGCCTCCCCCCCCCCCCGGGCTGGCAGGGGGCGCCCGTCTCTAGGTCACTCACACCCAGAGGCAAAGGCTCACAGTGGCCGTGGGGTGGCACCCGTTGGTGTGGGACTGGGGCGGCCTCGCAGAGCCCTGCACTGGGGGGGGCACTGGGTAGACGGGCACAGTGACCTCCCGCTTCCAGCTTCGGCTTCCCGGGCGGGTGTGGGCGGAGCAGGGGCGGTGCGGCGAGTGAGGCGCGCCCCCACAAGGGCCTCCCCGACCCGACCCGGAAGCCCCCTCTGGGCTGGCTTTGCCTGCCGCGTGCCAGAGTGGCCCACGGGGCCTGGTTTGTGCTGGTTCATGAGATGTTCTGGAAGTGCCCGCGGCCCTGGGACGCTTACGCCCCTGTCTCGAGTTGGAGTTCTCTCCTTTCTTTTTAAAGATTTTATTTTTCAGTCATCTCCGTACCGGACATAGGGCTCGAACCTACAAACCTGAGACCAAGAGTCGCACGCTCCAGGGGCAGAGCTGGCCTGGCGCCCCGGGTTCCTCTCCTTATGTGGGGCTGGAGAGAAGACGTGACACTAGACCGGGGCCCTGGGGTGACCTCCCCCTGCTCCCCTGGAGGGGGGCTCCTTCTGGAGGCTTCCACAGTTGCTCCACATAAGTGCCGTGCCGCCAGCCGTCACGCTGGGGCGGGCCCTGTGCCACTCCTCGCCGCGGTTTGGCGGTGTTTCTCTGCAGCCTGTGCCAACCCTAGGAGGGCAGGCGGGACCCCTGCTGCACGTCTCTTCCTCTGGTCCGCTGCTCTGGGGCCCGGCCGGCCCTGCAGGGGTTGGGGTGGGGGGCGCACGGTGATGGGAAGTCAGGGCTGGCTCCCCCCGCCCCCGGAACCAGGCGCCGGAGAGTGGCGCCTCTCCTTGCCTGGCCCTCTGGGCTGGTTCCGGGCCAGCTCTCCTTGCGGAGCCGGAGGAAGCCGTGGCTGGGGACGCCTCCTGTGGCCTGACAGAGAAGCCCGGCTCTGGGGGTCCGCGGGGAGGCTGCCGGCCTTCCATCTGCCCGAGCCGCCTAGGACAAGTGGGGACAGTGACTGCAGCCAACAGGCCCCTCCCCAGGGGTCTCCCTGACGTGCTCCCGCACGGGCCACGCTGTGGCTTCAGGGAAGGGACCCCTGCTTGGCAGGCCTGTGCGTCAGGGTGGGACGAGCCTGTCATGCGGCGAGCATGAGCATCCGCTGTCCCGCACCCCCGAGCTGGTCCTGGCCCTGTCAGCACGGACCCCCCAAACCCCCACTGACCTCGGGCTTACCCTTCTAGCCCCCATGGCTGTTTCTCAAAGCGGGTTCCCCAGAACCCCTACCGAGGTGGCTTGGCCTGCAGGAGTTCTGAGAAGGCCAGGCTCTCACCCCCCGACCCCTGGGAGGGGCTGGTCCTGGTGCTGGTGGGAGCCCCTCTGAGAAGTCCTCGTTGCCTCATGGACCTCCCTTGGGCCTGGACCAGGAGGTGCCCCAGTCCCACCCTCTACTTTCTGGAAGCAGGGGGTCCTCCAGGCAGGGTCCCCGGCCCTCCAGCACACCTGGGTCCTGTGCGGAATGAGCCAGCAGTCTGGGCTCCCCAGGCCCTCCAGAGACACGGGGGCTCTCGGTCTGGAGGTGGGTCGCGCTCCCCGTCCCGCCCCGCCCAAGGCCGGGCGTAGGGCGATGCCCGCGGCTCTCGGCCAGCCCGAGCCCTCCACGTGCACCGATGGTTCCCCCATCTTCACGGTGGTCCGTGGGCTCGGTGGGCTCTCCTGGGCAGATGGGCAGACCGAGGCACAGAGCTGTGAAGTTGCTCCCTGGCCACCTAGCTGGGGGACCACAGGGTATAGTTCCTACCCCAGCCGTGGTGGCAGGGTGCCCCCCACCCCGCTGACCGAGCCCCCTGCCCCTCATGCTGTGTTTCAGAATGCCATGCTGCACTACCCGTGGTGGAACGCCTTCTCGCCCACATCATACCCAGCCTTCTCCAGCGAAAGCCAGTAAGTCCCTCCGGCCTCCGGGTCCGAGCTCATCCCGCCACCGCGCAGTGCCGCGCCCCGCGGCCACGGAGCTCTCCAGGGCTCTCCCGGTTCTGTGGGCCCTGCTGGGACAAAAGTAGAGCTCGTGGCCCATGGAGGGCTTCAGCATCCCACTCGGGGGGCCATGGGCCAGGCCCTGGCCACATGGAGGCAGCTGGGCCTGACCGGCTCTGGCCCATCTTAGAGCCCACCAGGGAAAAGGGCAGACGGCTCTGTGGGTGCCCTCTGGGCGCGGGGGGTGGGGGAGAGCTCTGGGGGCGAAGGAGCTGGGAGGGCAACGGCAAGTGGTTTCTGGTTTTTTTTTTTTTTAAGTGGGGTTTTGCAGAGATAGTAGGAGCCTGCTGGGTGGTGGGGCGGCAGGGGAGGCCGGCCAAGCGCCGGGCCCAGGAACGGCCTGTGGAGGGGCCTGGCCGTGCCTGGCGACTGCAGGTCACTGTGTCCCGGGACATGGGGACGCGGGACTCTCCACGGAGCTGCGTTGCCGGGAGGCCGGAGCTCATGGCCGGGTGTGCGGCTCCTGTCCTGACGGCCTCCCCTCTTCCCGCTCCCCCTGCAGCCAGTTCATGGGCTCCGCCTCCTTCACCCCCAGCCGGCCCTGCATGGACACCAGCTACGGACCCTCCCTGACCACCCCTAGCTTCCTGCCAAAGACGGGCGACTTTCCTCAGGTAGGAACCTCGAGGGGCAGTCTCGCTGCCATCCCCACGGCGGCGCACGGGTGGCCTCGGCCCAGCTTGCGTGGAGCGGTGGCCTTACTTGGAAAGGGCTGCTGCCCCCTCGGGGAGGGCCCCCCGGCCTGCCCCTGCGGCTTCCCCGCAGCGAGAGGGAGCCAGCCGCACGCCGTCAGCTTGCCACGGGCGCCCCAGGCGTGGGCCGGGGGGCGGCGTCTGGGCTGCTGGATCCACTTTTCCGAACCTTAGCGCCTCCTTCTCCTGGGCGCAGGCCCCCGTGCTCGCCTGTCCGGGCGCTGTGCTCTCGTGCCCCTCGGGCCCCTGGCCAGAGCGCAGCTCCGTCGGGTGCGAAGGGGGCTGGGCGCTTGTGGCCCGCGCAGCAGCCAGCGGACAGTGTGGCGCACCTGCACCGGAGGAAGAGACACGTGCAGTTGCGTTTTGGGGGGACATGGGCGGACCCTCTCCACTGTGCCCAGCGGCCCGCCTCTCCTCCCAGCAGCCCCCAGAAGCCAGGCGCCTGGAGAGGACTGTGGGAAGGGCCCAGGCGGGACCCGAGACGGGGGCAGCCTGGCGGTGTTGAGTTTCCCTCAGAAACGTGCAATGCTCAGTTTCGCCACAGCCGGGGTACCCCAGCACACAGTTTGGGAACCGTCCGGCTTGGACGGCCCCAGGGGCTCAGCTCCCCAGGGCCTCAGTTGTCCCCGTACGGTGGGGGCTTGGGGGGCCCACCAGGGGCCAGTCCGGGAGGATGCGGCTCAGACCCCCGGCCAGGGTGGGTTCCGACTGGCTCCCCCGTCCGTGAGCCTGGAACCAAGTCCACTGGGAACGGGAGCTTCCGAGGAAACGGCCTCTGCCGCCGTCACTGAGTTAAAGCTGGCGATGAGCTGATCGTGGGCGCAGGAGGCCCCGCCCTGGGGGCCGCCCCCCTGGCTCTCTCTCATGCATTCTGCTTGTGCCGCTCCTCCCAGGCCTGCCCAGGACCAGCACGGTTCCTCCGACTCGCCCTGGGGGCGCCGCACCCACATCTCCCTGTGTGGGGTACAGACATGTCTGTGGGACGGCCCCCAGACGCGTCGGGAGCGCCTGCTGAGCCTGCCGGCCGCCCACCCTGCAGGGGGGGCAGCTTGCACCCAATCTTTCTTCTAAAGCAGCAGAACCTTCTTCAAACAAAATCTCCCCCAGAGCTAAGTGCGGGATTAGATAGACGTGGGACCAGAGTCCAGTCGGGGTGAAGGGTCCTGAGGCCCCGTTAGCCTCCTCTACCTCCCTGGTGACCCTGGGGCCTGGAGCCATGCTAGGGAGGGGGCCGGCCCCAGCCCAGCCTCAGCCTGTGGGCCCGCCGCAGACGACACCCTCTGCTCCTGAGTGACCGAAGGATGCCACCATGGGCACCGGCAAAGGGATAGCCTCCAAGACCTCCCCGTCCTGGTCCCGGAGCTGGGACGTGTTCCCTCCCGCAGCAGAGAGGATCTTGTTAGGGCCCCTGAGGGGGCAGTGACCCTGGGTTCCTGGGGGCCCCGGCGTCCTCACCAGGTCCTCACGAGAGGGAGGCAGAGGGTGGGGGTCCCAGAGACGGGCAGACCCTGCGCTGCTGGCGGGGAGGATGAAGGGGGGTTGTGGACCCAGAAAGGGTCTCCCTGAGGCCCCGGGGGAACATAGCTTTCCGTTTCGGACTTCTGATTCCCAGGACCATAAGGTAATAAACGTGTGCTGTTTTCAGCTGTGAGGTTTGTGATAGCTTATTGTGGTAGCAAGAGGAGACTGACGCAGCAGGTGAAGCCCCCATGTGGCCCGTGGTACTTTCTAGAAATGTTCTCCGCTGTGCTATAAGTCAGAAGGAATTGGAGCTGGGCTGCAGCCAGGAGTGAACATAAACCTACCTCTTGCTCACTAAACCTGAGCCCTGAGTTTCCTGGCAGCCAAAGCAAAAAGAGGAAGTAGACAAGCTGTGTGACTCTCTCTGCTTACAAGACAAGGCTTGTCTCCCAGGCTCCTTTGGGGCACGGAGCAGTTCCCTAGGGCCAGCATCCCTCCCCTCTCTCCAGGGAGGGCATCTGGATGGGGGTCCCAGGCTGTGCCTAGTGTTGGCTCCAGCCTCGCTGTCTGAGGGACTCTGCTCCTTGTGTCGTGACAAGGGCTGAATCACTGAGCACTAGGGGGACAGGTCCGTCACTCGGTTCCCCGCAGGAGCCGACCCAGACCTGGCGCCCTCGGCGGCAGGTTGACCGTGCCTCTGTGTGGGGTCCCTGGGTTTTGTTTTTTGTTTTTCTTTTAAAATTTTTTTTAAGATTTTATTTATTTGACAGAGAGAGATCACAAGTAGTCAGAGAGGCAGGCAGAGAAAGGGGGGGGAAGCAGGCTCCCCGCTGAGCAGAGAGCCCGATGCAGGGCTCGATCCCAGGACACTGAGATCATGACCTGAGCCGAAGGCAGAGGCTTTAACCCACTGAGCCACCAGGGCGCCCCTTGTTTTTCTTTTAATTTTAGTTTTATTTTTGAGTAAACTCTGCGCCCAAAGTGGGGCTTGAACTCTCGACCCTGAGACCAAGAGTCACATGCTCTAGTGACCGAGCTGGCCAGGCGCCCTGGGGCTCCTGTTTTCTAGCTACCTGGGTGGGGCCTACATCCTGGGGGACCCTGGCGTCAGGAATGCCGAGAGTCGAAGCTAATGCTCACGCAGAGGCCGCTCTGCCCCCTGGGTGTCCTGCCGGTCACGGCCGGACCCCACTGCAGTGGCCCCGAACCCAGGGGCCCAGTTTCAGGGTGGACGGGCACGTGCAGCCAGGGGTTACCTAAACATCTCCCATCCGTTAGTCTTTCCTGCGTGGGGGAGGGTTTTGTGGAGAGATGGATTTTACGGTACTTGAGGTGCACGCAGAGTTGGAAGACAGGGCCGGCTCTCCTCAGCCTCACCCCCCGCCCCGGTCTCCGGCACATGCTCGGCGGATGGAACCGCGGTCCGTCATTCCGACGTAGCCCACGGACCCGAGTGCGCGGCCTGGAGCACGGAGGCCCCTGCAGGGAGCTGGCCCCCCGTGCGACCTGGCCCGGGGCCCGCGTGCTTCCAAGGGGTTCTGTGTTCTTGGCAGGAGTCCCACAGGCAGGACGCTGCGTCCTCGGGCGACACCTGCGTGCCTGCCCCCCATCCACGTGCCTTCCTGTGCCCGGTGCTGACCTCGAGCCCTGGTCGGGGCGGCAGCGCCAGGGCCCTCCCCCCGCCCCCGTCCACGGTCAGGTTGCTGCTGGGCTCCCAGCGAGGGGTGCGTCCAGGCTGTGGGGGACCCCGGCCCGTCGTGGCGGGGGCGGGATGGATTTCCTCACGCACGGCCGTCACCGCGGTATCTGTCTAGCCAATGTCTCGGTCCTCGCTCCTCTGCCGGCGGGCGGCTGGAGGTCGTCCCTCGGTCACGCGGCTGTGACACGGTGAGCCACAGTCGGGGCCTGCAGGCCTCACTGCTGCTGCGTAGGCTCCTGGGAGGGCGTGTCTGTCTGTGTCCCCCTGTAGCCGTCCAGGGTGGCCCAGGCTCAGGCCCCGCAGACCCCCTCAGCCTGCACAGCACCTGCTCCCCTGAGGCAGGGCCTCTTCCAACTGTGGTCGGCATGGAGCCTCTCGCTGGTGCCTCCGGGAGCGGAGGGGCCCCTCGGGGTCTCCCACCCCCAGCTGGGAGCGCATGGCTCTGCTTTCTTTCCTTGCTTTTGGTTCAAGCTATGATTTACAAAACATACAATTCAGTGACTCTCAGCAAATTCAGAGGGTTGTGCAACTATCACCTCTGTGTAATGCCAGAATGTTCCATCGCCCCGAAAGGAAACCCCGTATCCAACGGCTGTCATTCCCCACTCCTCCCGTCCCCCAGCCCACGAGCTCCCTTCCCGTCCACGGAGGGGCCCGGTCCAGGCGTGTCCTCCGCGTGGACTCACACCCCACGGGGCCGTCTGTGTCGGGTCCCCTCCCTACGTGTCGGGGGCTCGGGGTCCGTCCCTGGGGCACCGTGTGGGGGCCTCGCTCCTGCCCGCGGCCGGGGACGCTCCCGCACGGGGGGACACACTGTGTGTGCCTGCTCTTCGGCTGACGGCCGTCTGGGTGGTTCCCACAATGGGATTTGGGTGATGGTGAATCGTGTTGCGGTGAACATCTGTGGACAAGGCTTTGTGAGGACCTGTTGGCTGAATCTGGGGGGCTGTTCGGGGACATTCTGAGGTCAGGGCTGGGGGTGAAGGAGTCAGCGTTGCAGACCGCCTCTCCCAAGGCCCCGTGGCTCCAGGCCCTGCCCTGCACTCTCCTGACCCTGGGATCTCTGGATTCCCAGTCGTGGGCGTGCTGCCCGGTGCATGTGCCCCCTGGGAGGGGTGCTGCCCTGACCTCTTCCCCCAGGCCCACCGGGACCCCGAACACCCTGGCCAGACTCTGGGAGTGGGCCCCTGTCTCCACACTGAGCCCCCTCGCGCCATCCGCAGGGTAGGCACCACCTTGAGAGGACTGCCCGGCCCCCAGCCCGGCCCCCAGCCAGTAAGGACACTTTCCGTCCGCCCGCCCTGGGCTTCTGGGAAGCCAGGATCAGGTCACGTCTCAGAAAAGTGCTTTGCAAACTCTCGGCAGCTCTCCGCCGAGGGGCGGGCAGCATCGACCGCTCTGCAGAGGGATTTCAGCGGGGAGCAGAGGTCCCGGCGCCCCCCCGCCCAGCAGGCCCCCAGTAGTTCCCGGCACTGGCAGCAAGAGCCGGCAGGAGGCTGCTTCTCTGAGGAAGCTCCTGGTTCTCACTGAGCCGCAGCCCAGAGCCCAGCCCGGCTCTGGGATCTGCTTTGAGCGCCACGGCCGAGGAAGCCGCGCTCTGCGGTGTGTCCCGAGGGCACGGTCCAGGGCGGTGGGAGCAAGGGTGTCCCCAGAGGGCCACTGCACAGCAGCCGGCAGGGTCGTGGCCAGTGCCTGGAGAGCGGCCCCCACGGAACGCCCTGGGTCGGGGTCCTGCCCCCGCCCCCCGACCGCAAGACCACAGAGTGCTCAGGGTCACTTGTCCCCCCGGCGGTGGGCTGACCCTGCCAATTTTTAGGGGGCCGTGTGAGCCGGGGCCACCCGCACCAAGCCCCATAAACGGGGTGACCTTGAACCACCGAGAGCATGCCCTCACGGTGCTGGGGCCAGGCCCCCCCGACCCTGTGCTCCCTCCTGCCCCTCCGGGGACTGTCCCCGTGGCACAGGGATGCCGCCTCCTGCGTCTGTCACGAGGACACCGGTCACTGGCCGTGTCACAGCCTCCCCCTCCCGTACGACCTCCCCTGAACTGACTGTGTGCAAAGATCCTGTATCCAGATAAGGTCCTGCTCCCAGGTCCCGGGGGACAGGACTCGAGTGTGAGCCTTTGGGGGACATAAGTCACCCCTCACCAGGAACGTCCAGGCAGCGATGCCTGAGGGGAACCTGCAGTGCCCAGCCCACCCTTGTGCCCCATGTCCCCCCACCTCGCCGGAAGTGGTGACCCAGAGCCTGCCTGGGTACCAGCTTGCTGCGGGGGCCCGGGTGGCGAGGAGGAGAGGAGGGCACAGCCCCAGCACAGACTGGGGGTTCCTGGGAAACCCAGGGCAGCTGGGCACGCCCGCCCCTCTGCACCCCGCCTGGCCCCGGGTCAGAGGGGGCCCCGCCAGACAGCCCCCAGCTCCGAGGCAGCCGGACGGGGACGGAGCCAGTCACGTCCTCGGGGCGGCCCTGCTCACGCGCGTGCCAGGTCACTGTGTCTGACGTCCGCCGGGGCCTCTGCCCGGGTCCCCACTCAGCCCCTCTGCCTGCATCCAGGCCCGCAGTAGAGCCCCAGCCTGCAGCCTCCAGAGGCCAGGGCAGCCGGGGGCCCAGCGCGTGCTGCCTTCCTTGTGTCCTCAAGGCCACCTTTGCCCATCGGCCCGCCGTCCGACGCTGAGATCTGGGGGATGGATAGTCAAAGGTCAGAAACTCCTAAAACCCAGCGGACGTCAGAGCAGTTGGATCTGGTCGTGAGAACTCGGCGCACGTGCTTTGTGCCTCTTTCTGGTTTGGTTCCTAGTGTTTTAAACCTCAGTCCAGATCCACGTGCCTTGAAATCCACGCTGTGGGGACGCCTGGCTGGCACAGTCAGGGGAGCATGTGACTCTTCTTACTTATTTATTTGACAGAGAGACAGTGAGAGCAGGAACACAAGCAGGGGGAGCGGGAGAGGGAGAAGCAGGCCTCCCACTGAGCAGGGAGCCCAACGCGGGGCTGGATTCCAGGACCGCCCCCCATCATGACCTGAACCGAAAGGAGATGCTTAACGACTGAGCCCCCCAGGCGTCCCGAGTGTGTGACTCTTGATATCAGGGTTTTGAGTTCGAGCCCCACATTGGGTGTAGAGACTGTTTATAAAAGAAAATGAGTGACTAAAAACTGTTACAAAAAATAAAATAAAATCCACCTTTTTAAGGTAAATTCAGAGGGTTGTGCGCCCACCGGCTCCGGCTAGTCCAGGACGTTCCCTCAGCCCAGAAGAGAGCCCGGCCCCGTCCGCCATCTCGGCCCCCGGCCCCCGCGAGCCCCCTCCCGTCCGCAGAGGGGCCCGGTCCGGGCGTGTCCCCCGCGTGACGCCCACCCCGGGGGGGCGTCTGTGTCGGGTCCCCGCCCTGCGCGTCGTGGGCTCGGGGTCCGGCCCCAGGGCAGCGAGTGGGGGCGCGTCTCCTGCCCGCAGCCGGGACGCTCCACGAGTGGGCGGGCCCCATCCACCTGCGCGGGGACACTGGGGTTGTCACCAGCGTTTGGCTGCCGTGAGTCGCGCCGCCGTGGCCTTACGGGTTCGGTGGGCGTGCGTTTCCGCGTCTCTCGGCCGTGGATCCGGCCGTGGACTTGCAGGGTCGCCGTGTGCGACCTGTCGAGGAGACTGTCCCGCGTCCCGTCCCGCCCGCGTGGCGGCTGGCACTTGTCGTTGCTGGGGCCGGGCGTCCTGGGGCCGGGAGGGGGTGTCTCCCACGCTCTGGTTCGCACTCCCTGCTCCCGACGGTGCTGAGCGTCCTTCGGCCGCTCCGGCCGCTGGTGCTGTCCCTTCCACGCGCAGTGCTGGGGCCAGGCGGGGGCGGGGGCGCTGCCCGCAGGCCCCGAGGTGCGGACGGGACAGGAACGCCGCAGCAGCCTCGAGGGACTGGACCCTGTGGCCCCTTACGGTCCCTACCGGGCCAGCCCCGCAGGGACTCCTCACCCCAGAGCACAGCAGGGAGCCTGGCCTAGCTGCGCTGTTTCCCAAGGGACAGGGCCCCGTGGGGTGCTCGGGCAAGGTCTCTGACCCCGCAGGGCACTGCCCGCCAGCCCGGCCTGTGTCCCGCTCTGCGGGGGCTGAGGTTGCAGGGGCAGGCGGGGAGGGGAAAGAATGGGAGTGTGGGGGACAGCCATACCCTTGGCAAAGTTCCAAGAGAGGAGCAGGGTGGGGGCCCGGGTTTCGGCAGGGAGGCCCCCCAGCTGGGGCCATAGCTCCTAGGGGCGCCCAGTGGGGCCCTGGAGACAGGCTCCGGGATGGCTGGGGACAGCCGCGTGGGGGGGCATGAAGGGACAGGCTGGGCCTGCCTTTTCTCCCTGTGGCGCAGGGGCTTGTGCCTCTCCCCGCCATGGGCACCCCAGGAGCAGCAGCAGGTCCCTGCTTGCTGGCCAGGGCAGTCCGGGGGGACAGCACCCGGCGTACCTGCGGGCTGGGGAAACCGAGGCGAGGGCCCAGAGGGGCCGGGAGGGCCGGCGGGGTGCGCGCCCGCGGCTGGGGGGCAGCGCCGTGGAGAGGTCTGTGGCTAGATTACGCCCCGTACAGGAATTCTCGCTCTGCCAGTAATCACCCTGACTTCCCAGGCAGCCATCATTTCCTGAAAGTCAGCCGCCTTAGGGGAAGTAGGCGCTGGCGGTGACTAACCCAACATGCAAATGCGGCCGGGCTGAGAGCGGCCCAGCGCGGCCGCGGTCGCGGGAGCCGCCCGCCGCCGTCCCGGGCGCCCGCCGCCGCCGCGCCATGTCCCAGCTGCACCTCCAGCTGCACTTTGCGGCCCTCAACAAGGTAACTCTCCGCGCGGCCCCCTCCCTCCCGCCCGCGGCCGCCCCTGCCGCGGCCCACGGCTGGCCCGGAGAGCGCCCCTCCCGGCCCTGACAGTCGCGGGCCTGGGACAGAGCCGGGGAGTGCGGTTTGAGACGGGCCCCTGGCGGCCAGGTAGGCACAGCGCCCTCCCTCCGGCCTCCTCGGGCTCCCCAGGGATCGGCGGGCGGCCCCTGCCCGGGGCTAGCGGGACACAACCCGTCTCCAGAGGGCGTTCCTGGGCTCCGAGTGGTGCAGAGCAGCTGCGGCGCCCCCGGGAAGGCCTGGGGTGGGGTCTGGGGGGACCATCCTGTCCTGTTCCCTGCTCTGGGGCTGGAGTTGGGGGCACTGTTAGGCACCTGGTCCAGGGAGCCCCAAAATGCTGAGAGACAGTAATCACGGCGGGCGACCCTTTGACCTCCCTGGCCCCCCGGAACTGTCAGTGTGACTGGGGGGCTGCCACCGACAGAGTGGGGTGGGGGCACGGCGTCTGAGGTGACCCTTCACGGGGTGTCCATGGAGGGCGATTTGGGGTTTGGGTCATCTTGGGGACCCGCTGGTGGCCGCTGGGCATCAGGTTCTGACCCCGGGGCTGGTGAGCCGCCACCTGGGAGGGGTCAGCCCTCACCCCATCCTGGGAGTAGGGCTGAGAGGGACCCTGGTGACCCGCGTGAGGCCCTGCCTCCCTTGGACCCGAGAATCTAGTAGAGCAGCCCCCGCCGCGGTGGGTAGAACCCTCCCACTCTAAACTGGGGCAGCGGTGTGTGCAGAGTTCCCGCGGAGGACAGAACTCCCGGGGGCCCCACGCGCGGGCCCTCCCTTCACACCGCGCGGCCCTGCAGTGATGGGCAGGCACTGAGCCCTCGTTATTC